>OW388293.1:26807150-27139211 GCA_936450465.1 Gibbula magus | reverse complement strand
GAACATTATGGTATTCGCGGTGGCATTCTGAATTGGTTAACGGATTATCTATCCGATAGACGACAACGTGTATGTATCAACGGTACATTATCAAGAGAACTACATGTTACTGCAGGGGTTCCCTAGGGATCTGTCCTTGGCCCTTTTTTCTTCCTTGTGTATATCAATGATTTACCCGATAACTTGCAAAACGTCACTAGATTGTTTGCTGATGATGCATCACTCGGAGCTGCTGGAAAAGATTTATATTCTGTTGATACTTCTCTTAACAATGACTTAGCCCAATTACATGAATGGGCTAACAAATGGTTGGTTAACTTTAACCCCAATAAGACTTAATTCATGCTATTTAGCCATAGTAATAGTCACCAGGAATCTAGATTAGTATTCAATAATGATCAACTGGAGCGTGTACATCAACATAAACATCTTGGACTTATCTTTTCGGACACTACTTAATGGTCTTGCCATAGAAAAGGCTTCAAAACTAATCTCTTCTCTACGTGTTTTGAATAGAAGTATTTTATCACGTATGTATGAACTGTATATTCGACCCATTTTATAATATGCTTCTGAGGTCTGGGATAACTGTTCGGATGTTTTGTGTGACAAACTTGAAAAGGTCCAACTTGAAGCTGCAAGAATTGTAACTGGCTTACCAAAGTTTGCTTCAAGAAATAGCTTATACAAAGAAACTGGTTTGTTGCCTTTAAAAATTAGACGTGGAAATAAGAAACTTTGTACTTTTTACAAAATTTTTAATATACAAGCTCCAGGTTATCTGATTAATTTACTTCCACCAGTCACTGAAACTATTTCTCATTACAACTTGCGTAACAAATCAAATTTATCTATTCCAAAATTTCGAACTGCAGTCCTTCAAAGTCTTTTATTTATGACTGTGCTTATCTATGGAATAGTCTTTCCTCGAAAATAAGATGTTCAAATTCATTATCGTCATTTAAAGCAAAATTATCTGAAAAAGAATGTAAAATCCCAAAATATTTTCTATTCGGCGATAGGAAGATGAACATTATACACAGTAAGTTAAGAAATTCTTGTAGTTCCCTAAACGGTGATCTTTATCGTGTCAATTTATCTGAAAGTAAATCTTGCATTAGTGGTGCTTTAGTTGAAGATGTTTATCATTTCTTCTTGAGATGTCCAAGACATGCTGATTTCCGTTTAGAATTAAAGCAAAGAGTTTATAATTTAAAGGCAGAATTTGATCTTAATACAATCCTGTATGGAAATCCAAATCTTCCACAAACAGTCAATGAAAACATATTTCACAATGTTCGTAAATTCATTGGAAAGAGTCAACGGTTCAATTAATACATAAATACTAATGTACGTATTTACCATATTCAAAGTGCATTTTGTCATAAGAATAACATTTCAAATTGTATGTTGCCTTAAAAATGTATATTACATGTTTACCCACTTCGTCACTTGTAGATTTCTTACTCTCTTCTGCATATATTGTGTTATGTATTTTAGCCTTGTCAAATAGTTGTTAATTACGTGGAGAGGGCTTCTATAAGTTTCACAACTTGTGTCAAATCCATTTCTTAAATGAATAAAATATGTTTTCAATCAATCAATCGATAGTTTATTCAGGTAACATCTCTTTAAAAAAAAAATTCCCATAAGAGAAATACAAAACCTCAGCTGAATAATTAACAACCTTGTGTGTGTGTATCTACAGGCTAGTTAATTGTCAAAAGTGATTTTTTTTGGTCATTCTGAAACATGTTGAAGTTTCTTCCTGTGAGAAAAAAAATCTGCAGTTAAAGAAAAGTTCTCTATTACATGAGCAACTGCATGGTTTTATTAAGAAGAATCAATGTCTTTGTATGTGCTTGAAGCAGATCGGTTATATCTCAGTTTCATCAGGTTGTTTCAGACAGCAGACATATCTAACAAAATGAAGATGGTCATTGTACTTGTCTTGTTGACGGGACTGAGAACATCATTCAACCATGGAAGAAACGGAAGTTTATGCAGAGGAAAATCGACATGGTACACAAATCATCAGATGTTCCACCGGATGCAATGCAGGCTGCTCCCTTGGTTACCAGAACATACAATTTACGCAATTTACATCGTGGTGTCACGGATAGGAAGGAAAAGGGAAATTCTGAAGGGACAAGTTGGTTCAAATTCATACATGAAAACAGGTGTAATGGTAAATACGAGGGTGACTTCTATTGCATATGACATGGACACTGAAACTTTGTTTTGGTCAACAGGGAGACACATCTATAAGCATACCCAGGGGCAGTCTAAATCTATTATACTCTTACACTTTTATGAGAAGCTTGATATTTTGTGTTTGCACTTTCATAGAGGGAATGTGTATTATCTGATATTTCCTAGAAGTCACAGATATATCGGACGGGTGTCAATATCGCCTGGCAATGCCCCCATGAAATGGTGTGAAATATCGAAACCAAGAAAACACAAATATATATTGTACATGGCTGTTGCGAAAGACCTCATCTGTTGGATTGAGGGAAGTGTTGAAATATCCATGACAATTTGTGCAAAACTTCCCTCGAATAAAAAGTACATTACCCGCCAAGATATAAAACATGCTTATAATATTGCTGTGTTAAGTTTTCCAAGGACCATTTTGTTTGTATGGTATGGGAAGGTACTTGGTAACAACACCATACAGGTGGCCATGTTTCATACTGATAATTCTACAGACATATGCTACAATAATATTCACATAAAATTCAAATTGCTGTCACTAGTTCTGTACAATTCAGTTCTGTACTATTCATATGGCAATACTAACACGGTGCTGAACATGAAGATCCACATGAACTGTAGTTTTGAGGATCAAGTCTTTGTTAGTGCATACCCAATATCATCTTATTATATGACTTCTAATGGTGTTCTGTTGGCGCCGTTCTAAGATTTGAATTGTGTGTTGTACATTGAAACTTTCATATCATGGAATAGGTAGAAAAACATCACATGTTGACTGAATTCAAGTGACTGTTTGAATTTAAGGAATTGCATTTGGACCAGACTGTCTTAACAGACACTTAGGTGTCGGAAACCTTGGACTTGTTGAACGTTACGACAATTTAAGTAATAACAATACAAATGGATGATGGCATTTATGTGGCGTTGGCGCTACCAATAATATTACCCAGAGGCGTGTTCAGGATCGTGAGTACTCGCTTGACGTGTACGTGCCGTACCTGCGAATAACTGCTGAACGGAAACTGGGGTCGCGAGTACTTCCCAAGATTTTTTGAGAATAATATCATCACCATTTCTGAAAAAATAGATGCCTTGCACTTAACAACCAACCAAATTTCAATTGAGGAGGTAAAAGAAGAAAGAACTCCGAAGATATCTTATAAGATTTAGATGTGGCATTAGTAAATTGAATATAGAAGACCGAAAGATGATGATATTAATTTAGTCATGTGCTCCCAGTGTACAAACGATGTTAAATAACAATGAGTATCACGTATTTCTGAAATGCCCTTTGTATTCTGATATGCTTATTAGCCTAGCAGGTGTATTCCTCAAAATCATTATCTTAACCCAAGTATACAAGGGGTATATAAATCTACTTAAAAACCAAAATGCAAAAATTATATTACCTCTAGCCATATTTGTACACCAAGTTATATAATTGTTAAACTGATGTATTTTTACATGCCAACGCTCTGAAGAATTTGTTTGTAAATGATTGTCATTGTACTATTTGCCCCATGAACACTCTACGAATTAAATTTGAGTATGAGCTGTATTTTCACAAACAAATATTAATCATTGTTTGAGTAAGATATGCTAAAAGCATTTTAATATATTTGCTTTCAAACAAAGACGATATTGCATTTGTGTATGCCTCCTAGGTATGTTATAAATAATATAGATGGTATTATTAATACAAATATAGATAATACTACACGAGGTCTCGTTAGATACGAGTTATACGAAACCAGTGTCCTTCCGACGGTATCTGACCGAGCGAAAGCGAGGTCACGAGTTTCGTATAATTCGTATCTACTGAGACCTCGTGTGGTATTTTATTTATTACACATCTTTTTCATTCCTCACACCGGTTAATTTGTTTACTTCGGATAAGGGAAACAATTGTACAAAACCGAAACCGGTTCCAATAATGATGTCAACATCAAAGGGCAAGGCCAGCGCAGAGTTAATGTTTGATTTCAGTGCCGAAACACAGATGGTTAAGCATTGGATTTCAGTGCCGAAACACAGATGGTTAAGCATTGGATTTCAGTGCCGAAACACAGATGGTTAAACATTGGGTTTCAGTGCCCAAACACAGATGGTTAAGCATTGGATTTCAGTGCCCAAACACAGATGGTTAAGCATTGGGTTTCAGTGCCCAAACACAGATGGTAAAGCATTGGGTTTCAGTGCCCAAACACAGATGGTTAAGCATTGGATTTCAGTGCCCAAACACAGATGGTAAAGCATTGGGTTTCAGTGCCCAAACACAGATGGTTAAGCATTGGGTTTCAGTGCCGAAACACAGATGGTTAAGCATTGGGTTTCAGTGCCGAAACACAGATGGTTAAGCATTGGGTTTCAGTGCCCAAACACAGATGGTTAAGCATTGGGTTTCAGTGCCCAAACACAGATGGTTAAGCATTGGGTTTCAGTGCTCAAACGCAAAACGCAAATGGTTAAGCATTGGGTTTCAGTGCCCAAACACAGATGGTTAAGCATTGGGTTTCAGTGCCCAAACACAGATGGTTAAGCATTGGGTTTCAGTGCCCAAACACAGATGGTTAAGCATTGGGTTTCAGTGCTCAAACGCAAAACGCAAATGGTTAAGCATTGGGTTTCAGTGCCCAAACACAGATGGTAAAGCATTGGGTTTCAGTGCCCAAACACAGATGGTTAAGCATTGGATTTCAGTGCCCAAACACAGATGGTTAAGCATTGGGTTTCAGTGCCCAAACACACATGGTTAAGCATTGGGTTTCAGTGCCCAAACACAGATGGTTAAGCATTGGGTTTCAGTGCTCAAACGCAGATGGTTAAGCATTGGGTTTCAGTGCCGAAACACAGATGGTTAAGCATTGGGTTTCAGTGCCCAAACGCAGATGGTTAAGCATTTGGTTTCAGTGCCCAAACACAGATGGTTAAGCATTGGATTTCAGTGCCCAAACGCAGATGGTTAAGCATTGGATTTCAGTGCCCAAACGCAGATGGTTAAGCATTGGATTTCAGTGCCCAAACGCAGATGGTTAAGCATTGGATTTCAGTGCCCAAACGCAGATGGTTAAGCATTGGATTTCAGTGCCGAAACGCAGATGGTTAAGCATTG
The DNA here is from genome assembly GCA_936450465.1 of Gibbula magus. NCBI lineage: Eukaryota > Metazoa > Mollusca > Gastropoda > Trochida > Trochidae > Gibbula > Gibbula magus. Next base: position 27,133,882 of record OW388293.1, on the reverse strand, counting down.
ATTTCAGTGCCCAAACACAGATGGTAAAGCATTGGGTTTCAGTGCCCAAACACAGATGGTTAAGCATTGGATTTCAGTGCCCAAACACAGATGGTAAAGCATTGGGTTTCAGTGCCCAAACACAGATGGTTAAGCATTGGGTTTCAGTGCCGAAACACAGATGGTTAAGCATTGGATTTCAGTGCCGAAACACAGATGGTTAAGCATTGGGTTTCAGTGCCGAAACACAGATGGTTAAGCATTGGGTTTCAGTGCCCAAACACAGATGGTTAAGCATTGGGTTTCAGTGCTCAAACGCAAAACGCAAATGGTTAAGCATTGGGTTTCAGTGCCCAAACACAGATGGTTAAGCATTGGGTTTCAGTGCCCAAACACAGATGGTTAAGCATTGGGTTTCAGTGCCCAAACACAGATGGTTAAGCATTGGGTTTCAGTGCTCAAACGCAAAACGCAAATGGTTAAGCATTGGGTTTCAGTGCCCAAACACAGATGGTAAAGCATTGGGTTTCAGTGCCCAAACACAGATGGTTAAGCATTGGATTTCAGTGCCCAAACACAGATGGTTAAGCATTGGGTTTCAGTGCCCAAACACACATGGTTAAGCATTGGGTTTCAGTGCCGAAACACAGATGGTTAAGCATTGGGTTTCAGTGCTCAAACGCAGATGGTTAAGCATTGGGTTTCAGTGCCGAAACACAGATGGTTAAGCATTGGGTTTCAGTGCCCAAACGCAGATGGTTAAGCATTGGGTTTCAGTGCCCAAACACAGATGGTTAAGCATTGGATTTCAGTGCCCAAACGCAGATGGTTAAGCATTGGATTTCAGTGCCCAAACGCAGATGGTTAAGCATTGGATTTCAGTGCCCACACGCAGATGGTTAAGCATTGGATTTCAGTGCCCAAACGCAGATGGTTAAGCATTGGATTTCAGTGCCCAAACGCAGATGGTTAAGCATTGGGTTTCAGTGCCCAAACACAGATGGTAAAGCATTGGGTTTCAGTGCCCAAACACAGATGGTTAAGCATTGGATTTCAGTGCCCAAACACAGATGGTAAAGCATTGGGTTTCAGTGCCCAAACACAGATGGTTAAGCATTGGGTTTCAGTGCCGAAACACAGATGGTTAAGCATTGGATTTCAGTGCCGAAACACAGATGGTTAAGCATTGGGTTTCAGTGCCGACCCCCAGATGGTTAAGCATTGGGTTTCAGTGCCCAAACACAGATGGTTAAGCATTGGGTTTCAGTGCTCAAACGCAAAACGCAAATGGTTAAGCATTGGGTTTCAGTGCCCAAACACAGATGGTTAAGCATTGGGTTTCAGTGCCCAAACACAGATGGTTAAGCATTGGGTTTCAGTGCCCAAACACAGATGGTTAAGCATTGGGTTTCAGTGCTCAAACGCAAAACGCAAATGGTTAAGCATTGGGTTTCAGTGCCCAAACACAGATGGTAAAGCATTGGGTTTCAGTGCCCAAACACAGATGGTTAAGCATTGGATTTCAGTGCCCAAACACAGATGGTTAAGCATTGGGTTTCAGTGCCCAAACACACATGGTTAAGCATTGGGTTTCAGTGCCGAAACACAGATGGTTAAGCATTGGGTTTCAGTGCTCAAACGCAGATGGTTAAGCATTGGGTTTCAGTGCCGAAACACAGATGGTTAAGCATTGGGTTTCAGTGCCCAAACGCAGATGGTTAAGCATTGGGTTTCAGTGCCCAAACACAGATGGTTAAGCATTGGATTTCAGTGCCCAAACGCAGATGGTTAAGCATTGGATTTCAGTGCCCAAACGCAGATGGTTAAGCATTGGATTTCAGTGCCCAAACGCAGATGGTTAAGCATTGGATTTCAGTGCCCAAACGCAGATGGTTAAGCATTGGATTTCAGTGCCCAAACGCAGATGGTTAAGCATTGGGTTTCAGTGCCGAAACACAGATGGTTAAGCATTTGGTTTCAGTGCCCAAACGCAGATGGTTAAGCATTTGGTTTCAGTGCCCAAACGCAGATGGTTAAGCATTGGATTTCAGTGCCCAAACGCAGATGGTTAAGCATTGGATTTCAGTGCCGAAACGCAGATGGTTAAGCATTGGGTTTCAGTGCCGAAACACAGATGGTTAAGCATTGGGTTTCAGTGCCCAAACGCAGATGGTTAAGCATTGGATTTCAGTGCCCAAACGCAGATGGTTAAGCATTGGGTTTCAGTGCCGAAACACAGATGGTTAAGCATTGGGTTTCAGTGCCCAAACACACATGGTTAAGCATTGGGTTTCAGTGCCGAAACACAGATGGTTAAGCATTGGGTTTCAGTGCTCAAACGCAGATGGTTAAGCATTGGGTTTCAGTGCCGAAACTCAGATGGTTAAGCATTGGGTTTCAGTGCCCAAACGCAGATGGTTAAGCATTGGGTTTCAGTGCCCAAACACAGATGGTTAAGCATTAGATTTCAGTGCCCAAACGCAGATGGTTAAGCATTGGATTTCAGTGCCCAAACGCAGATGGTTAAGCATTGGATTTCAGTGCCCACACGCAGATGGTTAAGCATTGGATTTCAGTGCCCAAACGCAGATGGTTAAGCATTGGATTTCAGTGCCGAAACGCACATGGTTAAGCATTGGGTTTCAGTGCCCAAACACAGATGGTAAAGCATTGGGTTTCAGTGCCCAAACACAGATGGTTAAGCATTGGATTTCAGTGCCCAAACACAGATGGTAAAGCATTGGGTTTCAGTGCCCAAACACAGATGGTTAAGCATTGGGTTTCAGTGCCGAAACACAGATGGTTAAGCATTGGATTTCAGTGCCGAAACACAGATGGTTAAGCATTGGGTTTCAGTGCCGAAACACAGATGGTTAAGCATTGGGTTTCAGTGCCGAAACACAGATGGTTAAGCATTGGGTTTCAGTGCTCAAACGCAAAACGCAAATGGTTAAGCATTGGGTTTCAGTGCCCAAACACAGATGGTTAAGCATTGGGTTTCAGTGCCCAAACACAGATGGTTAAGCATTGGGTTTCAGTGCCGAAACACAGATGGTTAAGCATTGGGTTTCAGTGCTCAAACGCAAAACGCAAATGGTTAAGCATTGGGTTTCAGTGCCCAAACACAGATGGTAAAGCATTGGGTTTCAGTGCCCAAACACAGATGGTTAAGCATTGGATTTCAGTGCCCAAACACAGATGGTTAAGCATTGGGTTTCAGTGCCCAAACACACATGGTTAAGCATTGGGTTTCAGTGCCGAAACACAGATGGTTAAGCATTGGGTTTCAGTGCTCAAACGCAGATGGTTAAGCATTGGGTTTCAGTGCCGAAACACAGATGGTTAAGCATTGGGTTTCAGTGCCCAAACGCAGATGGTTAAGCATTGGGTTTCAGTGCCCAAACACAGATGGTTAAGCATTGGATTTCAGTGCCCAAACACAGATGGTTAAGCATTGGATTTCAGTGCCCAAACGCAGATGGTTAAGCATTGGATTTCAGTGCCCAAACGCAGATGGTTAAGCATTGGATTTCAGTGCCCAAACGCAGATGGTTAAGCATTGGATTTCAGTGCCGAAACGCAGATGGTTAAGCATTGGGTTTCAGTGCCGAAACACAGATGGTTAAGCATTTGGTTTCAGTGCCCAAACGCAGATGGTTAAGCATTGGATTTCAGTGCCCAAACGCAGATGGTTAAGCATTGGATTTCAGTGCCGAAACGCAGATGGTTAAGCATTGGGTTTCAGTGCCGAAACACAGATGGTTAAGCATTTGGTTTCAGTGCCCAAACGCAGATGGTTAAGCATTGGATTTCAGTGCCGAAACGCAGATGGTTAAGCATTGGGTTTCAGTGCCGAAACACAGATGGTTAAGCATTTGGTTTCAGTGCCCAAACGCAGATGGTTAAGCATTGGATTTCAGTGCCCAAACGCAGATGGTTAAGCATTGGGTTTCAGTGCCGAAACACAGATGGTTAAGCATTGGGTTTCAGTGCCCAAACACACATGGTTAAGCATTGGGTTTCAGTGCCGAAACACAGATGGTTAAGCATTGGGTTTCAGTGCTCAAACGCAGATGGTTAAGCATTGGGTTTCAGTGCCCAAACACAGATGGTTAAGCATTGGGTTTCAGTGCCCAAACGCAGATGGTTAAGCATTGGGTTTCAGTGCCCAAACACAGATGGTTAAGCATTGGATTTCAGTGCCCAAACGCAGATGGTTAAGCATTGGATTTCAGTGCCCAAACGCAGATGGTTAAGCATTGGATTTCAGTGCCCACACGCAGATGGTTAAGCATTGGATTTCAGTGCCCAAACGCAGATGGTTAAGCATTGGATTTCAGTGCCGAAACGCAGATGGTTAAGCATTGGGTTTCAGTGCCCAAACACAGATGGTTAAGCATTGGATTTCAGTGCCCAAACACAGATGGTTAAGCATTGGGTTTCAGTGCCCAAACACACATGGTTAAGCATTGGGTTTCAGTGCCCAAACGCAGATGGTTAAGCATTGGGTTTCAGTGCCGAAACACAGATGGTTAAGCATTGGGTTTCAGTGCCCAAACGCAGATGGTTAAGCATTTGGTTTCAGTGCCCAAACACAGATGGTTAAGCATTGGATTTCAGTGCCCAAACACAGATGGTTAAGCATTGGGTTTCAGTGCCCAAACACACATGGTTAAGCATTGGGTTTCAGTGCCCAAACACACATGGTTAAGCATTGGGTTTCAGTGCCGAAACACAGATGGTTAAGCATTGGGTTTCAGTGCTCAAACGCAGATGGTTAAGCATTGGGTTTCAGTGCCGAAACACAGATGGTTAAGCATTGGGTTTCAGTGCCCAAACGCAGATGGTTAAGCATTGGGTTTCAGTGCCCAAACACAGATGGTTAAGCATTGGATTTCAGTGCCCAAACGCAGATGGTTAAGCATTGGATTTCAGTGCCCAAACGCAGATGGTTAAGCATTGGATTTCAGTGCCCAAACGCAGATGGTTAAGCATTGGATTTCAGTGCCCAAACACAGATGGTTAAGCATTGGATTTCAGTGCCCAAACGCAGATGGTTAAGCATTGGGTTTCAGTGCCGAAACACAGATGGTTAAGCATTTGGTTTCAGTGCCCAAACGCAGATGGTTAAGCATTTGGTTTCAGTGCCCAAACGCAGATGGTTAAGCATTGGATTTCAGTGCCCAAACGCAGATGGTTAAGCATTGGATTTCAGTGCCGAAACGCAGATGGTTAAGCATTGGGTTTCAGTGCCGAAACACAGATGGTTAAGCATTTGGTTTCAGTGCCCAAACGCAGATGGTTAAGCATTGGATTTCAGTGCCCAAACGCAGATGGTTAAGCATTGGGTTTCAGTGCCGAAACACAGATGGTTAAGCATTGGGTTTCAGTGCCCAAACACACATGGTTAAGCATTGGGTTACAGTGCCGAAACACAGATGGTTAAGCATTGGGTTTCAGTGCTCAAACGCAGATGGTTAAGCATTGGGTTTCAGTGCCGAAACACAGATGGTTAAGCATTGGGTTTCAGTGCCCAAACGCAGATGGTTAAGCATTGGGTTTCAGTGCCCAAACACAGATGGTTAAGCATTGGATTTCAGTGCCCAAACGCAGATGGTTAAGCATTGGATTTCAGTGCCCAAACGCAGATGGTTAAGCATTGGATTTCAGTGCCCAAACGCAGATGGTTAAGCATTGGATTTCAGTGCCCAAACGCAGATGGTTAAGCATTGGATTTCAGTGCCCAAACGCAGATGGTTAAGCATTGGGTTTCAGTGCCGAAACACAGATGGTTAAGCATTTGGTTTCAGTGCCCAAACGCAGATGGTTAAGCATTTGGTTTCAGTGCCCAAACGCAGATGGTTAAGCATTGGTTTTCAGTGCCCAAACGCAGATGGTTAAGCATTGGATTTCAGTGCCGAAACGCAGATGGTTAAGCATTGGGTTTCAGTGCCGAAACACAGATGGTTAAGCATTTGGTTTCAGTGCCCAAACGCAGATGGTTAAGCATTGGATTTCAGTGCCCAAACGCAGATGGTTAAGCATTGGGTTTCAGTGCCGAAACACAGATGGTTAAGCATTGGGTTTCAGTGCCCAAACACACATGGTTAAGCATTGGGTTTCAGTGCCGAAACACAGATGGTTAAGCATTGGGTTTCAGTGCTCAAACGCAGATGGTTAAGCATTGGGTTTCAGTGCCGAAACACAGATGGTTAAGCATTGGGTTTCAGTGCCCAAACGCAGATGGTTAAGCATTGGGTTTCAGTGCCCAAACACAGATGGTTAAGCATTAGATTTCAGTGCCCAAACGCAGATGGTTAAGCATTGGATTTCAGTGCCCAAACGCAGATGGTTAAGCATTGGATTTCAGTGCCCACACGCAGATGGTTAAGCATTGGATTTCAGTGCCCAAACGCAGATGGTTAAGCATTGGATTTCAGTGCCGAAACGCACATGGTTAAGCATTGGGTTTCAGTGCCCAAACACAGATGGTAAAGCATTGGGTTTCAGTGCCCAAACACAGATGGTTAAGCATTGGATTTCAGTGCCCAAACACAGATGGTAAAGCATTGGGTTTCAGTGCCCAAACACAGATGGTTAAGCATTGGGTTTCAGTGCCGAAACACAGATGGTTAAGCATTGGATTTCAGTGCCGAAACACAGATGGTTAAGCATTGGGTTTCAGTGCCGAAACACAGATGGTTAAGCATTGGGTTTCAGTGCCGAAACACAGATGGTTAAGCATTGGGTTTCAGTGCTCAAACGCAAAACGCACATGGTTAAGCATTGGGTTTCAGTGCCCAAACACAGATGGTTAAGCATTGGGTTTCAGTGCCCAAACACAGATGGTTAAGCATTGGGTTTCAGTGCCCAAACACAGATGGTTAAGCATTGGGTTTCAGTGCTCAAACGCAAAACGCAAATGGTTAAGCATTGGGTTTCAGTGCCCAAACACAGATGGTAAAGCATTGGGTTTCAGTGCCCAAACACAGATGGTTAAGCATTGGATTTCAGTGCCCAAACACAGATGGTTAAGCATTGGGTTTCAGTGCCCAAACACACATGGTTAAGCATTGGGTTTCAGTGCCGAAACACAGATGGTTAAGCATTGGGTTTCAGTGCTCAAACGCAGATGGTTAAGCATTGGGTTTCAGTGCCGAAACACAGATGGTTAAGCATTGGGTTTCAGTGCCCAAACGCAGATGGTTAAGCATTGGGTTTCAGTGCCCAAACACAGATGGTTAAGCATTGGATTTCAGTGCCCAAACGCAGATGGTTAAGCATTGGATTTCAGTGCCCAAACGCAGATGGTTAAGCATTGGATTTCAGTGCCCAAACGCAGATGGTTAAGCATTGGATTTCAGTGCCCAAACGCAGATGGTTAAGCATTGGATTTCAGTGCCGAAACGCAGATGGTTAAGCATTGGGTTTCAGTGCCGAAACACAGATGGTTAAGCATTTGGTTTCAGTGCCCAAACGCAGATGGTTAAGCATTGGATTTCAGTGCCCAAACGCAGATGGTTAAGCATTGGATTTCAGTGCCGAAACGCAGATGGTTAAGCATTGGGTTTCAGTGCCGAAACACAGATGGTTAAGCATTGGGTTTCAGTGCCCAAACGCAGATGGTTAAGCATTGGATTTCAGTGCCGAAACGCAGATGGTTAAGCATTGGGTTTCAGTGCCGAAACACAGATGGTTAAGCATTGGGTTTCAGTGCCCAAACGCAGATGGTTAAGCATTGGATTTCAGTGCCCAAACGCAGATGGTTAAGCATTGGGTTTCAGTGCCGAAACACAGATGGTTAAGCATTGGGTTTCAGTGCCCAAACACACATGGTTAAGCATTGGGTTTCAGTGCCGAAACACAGATGGTTAAGCATTGGGTTTCAGTGCACAAACGCAGATGGTTAAGCATTGGGTTTCAGTGCCCAAACACAGATGGTTAAGCATTGGGTTTCAGTGCCCAAACGCAGATGGTTAAGCATTGGGTTTCAGTGCCCAAACACAGATGGTTAAGCATTGGATTTCAGTGCCCAAACGCAGATGGTTAAGCATTGGATTTCAGTGCCCAAACGCAGATGGTTAAGCATTGGATTTCAGTGCCCACACGCAGATGGTTAAGCATTGGATTTCAGTGCCCAAACGCAGATGGTTAAGCATTGGATTTCAGTGCCGAAACGCAGATGGTTAAGCATTGGGTTTCAGTGCCCAAACACAGATGGTTAAGCATTGGATTTCAGTGCCCAAACACAGATGGTTAAGCATTGGGTTTCAGTGCCCAAACACACATGGTTAAGCATTGGGTTTCAGTGCCCAAACGCAGATGGTTAAGCATTGGGTTTCAGTGCCGAAACACAGATGGTTAAGCATTGGGTTTCAGTGCCCAAACGCAGATGGTTAAGCATTTGGTTTCAGTGCCCAAACACAGATGGTTAAGCATTGGATTTCAGTGCCCAAACACAGATGGTTAAGCATTGGGTTTCAGTGCCCAAACACACATGGTTAAGCATTGGGTTTCAGTGCCCAAACACACATGGTTAAGCATTGGGTTTCAGTGCCGAAACACAGATGGTTAAGCATTGGGTTTCAGTGCTCAAACGCAGATGGTTAAGCATTGGGTTTCAGTGCCGAAACACAGATGGTTAAGCATTGGGTTTCAGTGCCCAAACGCAGATGGTTAAGCATTGGGTTTCAGTGCCCAAACACAGATGGTTAAGCATTGGATTTCAGTGCCCAAACGCAGATGGTTAAGCATTGGATTTCAGTGCCCAAACGCAGATGGTTAAGCATTGGATTTCAGTGCCCAAACGCAGATGGTTAAGCATTGGATTTCAGTGCCCAAACGCAGATGGTTAAGCATTGGATTTCAGTGCCCAAACGCAGATGGTTAAGCATTGGGTTTCAGTGCCGAAACACAGATGGTTAAGCATTTGGTTTCAGTGCCCAAACGCAGATGGTTAAGCATTTGGTTTCAGTGCCCAAACGCAGATGGTTAAGCATTGGATTTCAGTGCCCAAACGCAGATGGTTAAGCATTGGATTTCAGTGCCGAAACGCAGATGGTTAAGCATTGGGTTTCAGTGCCGAAACACAGATGGTTAAGCATTTGGTTTCAGTGCCCAAACGCAGATGGTTAAGCATTGGATTTCAGTGCCCAAACGCAGATGGTTAAGCATTGGGTTTCAGTGCCGAAACACAGATGGTTAAGCATTGGGTTTCAGTGCCCAAACACACATGGTTAAGCATTGGGTTTCAGTGCCGAAACACAGATGGTTAAGCATTGGGTTTCAGTGCTCAAACGCAGATGGTTAAGCATTGGGTTTCAGTGCCGAAACACAGATGGTTAAGCATTGGGTTTCAGTGCCCAAACGCAGATGGTTAAGCATTGGGTTTCAGTGCCCAAACACAGATGGTTAAGCATTAGATTTCAGTGCCCAAACGCAGATGGTTAAGCATTGGATTTCAGTGCCCAAACGCAGATGGTTAAGCATTGGATTTCAGTGCCCACACGCAGATGGTTAAGCATTGGATTTCAGTGCCCAAACGCAGATGGTTAAGCATTGGATTTCAGTGCCGAAACGCACATGGTTAAGCATTGGGTTTCAGTGCCCAAACACAGATGGTAAAGCATTGGGTTTCAGTGCCCAAACACAGATGGTTAAGCATTGGATTTCAGTGCCCAAACACAGATGGTTAAGCATTGGGTTTCAGTGCCCAAACACAGATGGTTAAGCATTGGGTTTCAGTGCCGAAACACAGATGGTTAAGCATTGGATTTCAGTGCCGAAACACAGATGGTTAAGCATTGGGTTTCAGTGCCGAAACACAGATGGTTAAGCATTGGGTTTCAGTGCCGAAACACAGATGGTTAAGCATTGGGTTTCAGTGCTCAAACGCAAAACGCAAATGGTTAAGCATTGGGTTTCAGTGCCCAAACACAGATGGTTAAGCATTGGGTTTCAGTGCCCAAACACAGATGGTTAAGCATTGGGTTTCAGTGCCCAAACACAGATGGTTAAGCATTGGGTTTCAGTGCTCAAACGCAAAACGCAAATGGTTAAGCATTGGGTTTCAGTGCCCAAACACAGATGGTAAAGCATTGGGTTTCAGTGCCCAAACACAGATGGTTAAGCATTGGATTTCAGTGCCCAAACACAGATGGTTAAGCATTGGGTTTCAGTGCCCAAACACACATGGTTAAGCATTGGGTTTCAGTGCCGAAACACAGATGGTTAAGCATTGGGTTTCAGTGCTCAAACGCAGATGGTTAAGCATTGGGTTTCAGTGCCGAAACACAGATGGTTAAGCATTGGGTTTCAGTGCCCAAACGCAGATGGTTAAGCATTGGGTTTCAGTGCCCAAACACAGATGGTTAAGCATTGGATTTCAGTGCCCAAACGCAGATGGTTAAGCATTGGATTTCAGTGCCCAAACGCAGATGGTTAAGCATTGGATTTCAGTGCCCAAACGCAGATGGTTAAGCATTGGATTTCAGTGCCCAAACGCAGATGGTTAAGCATTGGATTTCAGTGCCGAAACGCAGATGGTTAAGCATTGGGTTTCAGTGCCGAAACACAGATGGTTAAGCATTTGGTTTCAGTGCCCAAACGCAGATGGTTAAGCATTGGATTTCAGTGCCCAAACGCAGATGGTTAAGCATTGGATTTCAGTGCCGAAACGCAGATGGTTAAGCATTGGGTTTCAGTGCCGAAACACAGATGGTTAAGCATTGGGTTTCAGTGCCCAAACGCAGATGGTTAAGCATTGGATTTCAGTGCCGAAACGCAGATGGTTAAGCATTGGGTTTCAGTGCCGAAACACAGATGGTTAAGCATTTGGTTTCAGTGCCCAAACGCAGATGGTTAAGCATTGGATTTCAGTGCCCAAACGCAGATGGTTAAGCATTGGGTTTCAGTGCCGAAACACAGATGGTTAAGCATTGGGTTTCAGTGCCCAAACACACATGGTTAAGCATTGGGTTTCAGTGCCGAAACACAGATGGTTAAGCATTGGGTTTCAGTGCTCAAACGCAGATGGTTAAGCATTGGGTTTCAGTGCCGAAACACAGATGGTTAAGCATTGGGTTTCAGTGCCCAAACGCAGATGGTTAAGCATTGGGTTTCAGTGCCCAAACACAGATGGTTAAGCATTGGATTTCAGTGCCCAAACGCAGATGGTTAAGCATTGGATTTCAGTGCCCAAACGCAGATGGTTAAGCATTGGATTTCAGTGCCCACACGCAGATGGTTAAGCATTGGATTTCAGTGCCCAAACGCAGATGGTTAAGCATTGGATTTCAGTGCCGAAACGCAGATGGTTAAGCATTGGGTTTCAGTGCCCAAACACAGATGGTAAAGCATTGGGTTTCAGTGCCCAAACACAGATGGTTAAGCATTGGATTTCAGTGCCCAAACACAGATGGTAAAGCATTGGGTTTCAGTGCCCAAACACAGATGGTTAAGCATTGGGTTTCAGTGCCGAAACTCAGATGGTTAAGCATTGGATTTCAGTGCCGAAACACAGATGGTTAAGCATTGGGTTTCAGTGCCGAAACACAGATGGTTAAGCATTGGGTTTCAGTGCCGAAACACAGATGGTTAAGCATTGGGTTTCAGTGCTCAAACGCAAAACGCAAATGGTTAAGCATTGGGTTTCAGTGCCCAAACACAGATGGTTAAGCATTGGGTTTCAGTGCCCAAACACAGATGGTTAAGCATTGGGTTTCAGTGCCCAAACACAGATGGTTAAGCATTGGGTTTCAGTGCTCAAACGCAAAACGCAAATGGTTAAGCATTGGGTTTCAGTGCCCAAACACAGATGGTTAAGCATTGGGTTTCAGTGCCCAAACACAGATGGTTAAGCATTGGATTTCAGTGCCCAAACACAGATGGTTAAGCATTGGGTTTCAGTGCCCAAACACACATGGTTAAGCATTGGGTTTCAGTGCCGAAACACAGATGGTTAAGCATTGGGTTTCAGTGCTCAAACGCAGATGGTTAAGCATTGGGTTTCAGTGCCGAAACACAGATGGTTAAGCATTGGGTTTCAGTGCCCAAACGCAGATGGTTAAGCATTGGGTTTCAGTGCCCAAACACAGATGGTTAAGCATTAGATTTCAGTGCCCAAACGCAGATGGTTAAGCATTGGATTTCAGTGCCCAAACGCAGATGGTTAAGCATTGGATTTCAGTGCCCAAACGCAGATGGTTAAGCATTGGATTTCAGTGCCCAAACGCAGATGGTTAAGCATTGGATTTCAGTGCCGAAACGCAGATGGTTAAGCATTGGGTTTCAGTGCCGAAACACAGATGGTTAAGCATTTGGTTTCAGTGCCCAAACGCAGATGGTTAAGCATTGGATTTCAGTGCCCAAACGCAGATGGTTAAGCATTGGATTTCAGTGCCGAAACGCAGATGGTTAAGCATTGGGTTTCAGTGCCGAAACACAGATGGTTAAGCATTTGGTTTCAGTGCCCAAACGCAGATGGTTAAGCATTGGATTTCAGTGCCCAAACGCAGATGGTTAAGCATTGGGTTTCAGTGCCGAAACACAGATGGTTAAGTATTGGATTTAAGTGCCCAAACGCAGATGGTTAAGCATTGGGTTTCAGTGCCCAAACACAGATGGTTAAGCATTGGGTTTCAGTGCCCAAACACAGATGGTTAAGCATTGGGTTTCAGTGCCCAAACACAGATGGTTAAGCATTGGGTTTCAGTGCTCAAACGCAAATGGTTAAGCATTGGGTTTCAGTGCCCAAACACAGATGGTAAAGCATTGGGTTTCAGTGCCAAAAAACAGATGGTTAAGCATTGGATTTCAGTGCCCAAACACAGATGGTTAAGCATTGGGTTTCAGTGCCCAAACACACATGGTTAAGCATTGGGTTTCAGTGCCCAAACACAGATGGTTAAGCATTGGGTTTCAGTGCTCAAACGCAGATGGTTAAGCATTGGGTTTCAGTGCCGAAACACAGATGGTTAAGCATTGGGTTTCAGTGCCCAAACGCAGATGGTTAAGCATTGGGTTTCAGTGCCCAAACACAGATGGTTAAGCATTGGATTTCAGTGCCCAAACGCAGATGGTTAAGCATTGGATTTCAGTGCCCAAACGCAGATGGTTAAACATTGGGTTTCAGTGCCGAAACACAGATGGTTAAGCATTGGGTTTCAGTGCCCAAACGCAGATGGTTAAGCATTAGATTTCAGTGCCCAAACGCAGATGGTTAAGCATTGGGTTTCAGTGCCGAAACACAGATGGTTAAGCATTGGATTTCAGTGCCCAAACGCAGATGGTTAAGCATTGGGTTTCAGTGCCCAAACACAGATGGTTAAGCATTGGATTTCAGTGCCCAAACGCAGATGGTTAAGCATTGGATTTCAGTGCCCAAACGCAGATGGTTAAGCATTGGATTTCAGTGCCCAAACGCAGATGGTTAAGCATTGGATTTCAGTGCCCAAACGCAGATGGTTAAGCATTGGATTTCAGTGCCGAAACGCAGATGGTTAAGCATTGGGTTTCAGTGCCGAAACACAGATGGTTAAGCATTTGGTTTCAGTGCCCAAACGCAGATGGTTAAGCATTGGATTTCAGTGCCCAAACGCAGATGGTTAAGCATTGGGTTTCAGTGCCGAAACACAGATGGTTAAGCATTGGATTTCAGTGCCCAAACGCAGATGGTTAAGCATTGGGTTTCAGTGCCCAAACACAGATGGTTAAGCATTGGATTTCAGTGCCCAAACGCAGATGGTTAAGCATTGGATTTCAGTGCCCAAACGCAGATGGTTAAGCATTGGGTTTCAGTGCCCAAACACAGATGGTTAAGCATTGGATTTCAGTGCCCAAACACAGATGGTTAAGCATTGGGTTTCAGTGCCCAAACACACATGGTTAAGCATTGGGTTTCAGTGCCCAAACGCAGATGGTTAAGCATTGGGTTTCAGTGCCGAAACACAGATGGTTAAGCATTGGGTTTCAGTGCCCAAACGCAGATGGTTAAGCATTTGGTTTCAGTGCCCAAACACAGATGGTTAAGCATTGGATTTCAGTGCCCAAACACAGATGGTTAAGCATTGGGTTTCAGTGCTCAAACGCAAAACGCAAATGGTTAAGCATTGGGTTTCAGTGCCCAAACACACATGGTTAAGCATTGGGTTTCAGTGCCGAAACACAGATGGTTAAGCATTGGGTTTCAGTGCTCAAACGCAGATGGTTAAGCATTGGGTTTCAGTGCCGAAACACAGATGGTTAAGCATTGGGTTTCAGTGCCCAAACGCAGATGGTTAAGCATTGGGTTTCAGTGCCCAAACACAGATGGTTAAGCATTGGATTTCAGTGCCCAAACGCAGATGGTTAAGCATTGGATTTCAGTGCCCAAACGCAGATGGTTAAGCATTGGATTTCAGTGCCCACACGCAGATGGTTAAGCATTGGATTTCAGTGCCCAAACTCACATGGTTAAGCATTGGGTTTCAGTGCCGAAACGCAGATGGTTAAGCATTGGGTTTCAGTGCCCAAACACAGATGGTAAAGCATTGGGTTTCAGTGCCCAAACACAGATGGTTAAGCATTGGATTTCAGTGCCCAAACACAGATGGTAAAGCATTGGGTTTCAGTGCCCAAACACAGATGGTTAAGCATTGGGTTTCAGTGCCGAAACACAGATGGTTAAGCATTGGATTTCAGTGCCGAAACACAGATGGTTAAGCATTGGGTTTCAGTGCCGAAACACAGATGGTTAAGCATTGGGTTTCAGTGCCCAAACACAGATGGTTAAGCATTGGGTTTCAGTGCTCAAACGCAAAACGCAAATGGTTAAGCATTGGGTTTCAGTGCCCAAACACAGATGGTTAAGCATTGGGTTTCAGTGCCCAAACACAGATGGTTAAGCATTGGGTTTCAGTGCCCAAACACAGATGGTTAAGCATTGGGTTTCAGTGCTCAAACGCAAAACGCAAATGGTTAAGCATTGGGTTTCAGTGCCCAAACACAGATGGTAAAGCATTGGGTTTCAGTGCCCAAACACAGATGGTTAAGCATTGGATTTCAGTGCCCAAACACAGATGGTTAAGCATTGGGTTTCAGTGCCCAAACACACATGGTTAAGCATTGGGTTTCAGTGCCGAAACACAGATGGTTAAGCATTGGGTTTCAGTGCTCAAACGCAGATGGTTAAGCATTGGGTTTCAGTGCCGAAACACAGATGGTTAAGCATTGGGTTTCAGTGCCCAAACGCAGATGGTTAAGCATTGGGTTTCAGTGCCCAAACACAGATGGTTAAGCATTGGATTTCAGTGCCCAAACGCAGATGGTTAAGCACTGGATTTCAGTGCCCAAACGCAGATGGTTAAGCATTGGATTTCAGTGCCCAAACGCAGATGGTTAAGCATTGGATTTCAGTGCCCAAACGCAGATGGTTAAGCATTGGATTTCAGTGCCCAAACGCAGATGGTTAAGCATTGGGTTTCAGTGCCGAAACACAGATGGTTAAGCATTTGGTTTCAGTGCCCAAACGCAGATGGTTAAGCATTGGATTCCAGTGCCCAAACGCAGATGGTTAAGCATTGGATTTCAGTGCCGAAACGCAGATGGTTAAGCATTGGGTTTCAGTGCCGAAACACAGATGGTTAAGCATTTGGTTTCAGTGCCCAAACGCAGATGGTTAAGCATTGGATTTCAGTGCCCAAACGCAGATGGTTAAGCATTGGGTTTCAGTGCCGAAACACAGATGGTTAAGCATTGGGTTTCAGTGCCCAAACACACATGGTTAAGCATTGGGTTTCAGTGCCGAAACACAGATGGTTAAGCATTGGGTTTCAGTGCTCAAACGCAGATGGTTAAGCATTGGGTTTCAGTGCCGAAACACAGATGGTTAAGCATTGGGTTTCAGTGCCCAAACGCAGATGGTTAAGCATTGGGTTTCAGTGCCCAAACACAGATGGTTAAGCATTGGATTTCAGTGCCCAAACGCAGATGGTTAAGCATTGGATTTCAGTGCCCAAACGCAGATGGTTAAGCATTGGATTTCAGTGCCCACACGCAGATGGTTAAGCATTGGATTTCAGTGCCCAAACGCAGATGGTTAAGCATTGGATTTCAGTGCCGAAACGCAGATGGTTAAGCATTGGGTTTCAGTGCCCAAACACAGATGGTAAAGCATTGGGTTTCAGTGCCCAAACACAGATGGTTAAGCATTGGATTTCAGTGCCCAAACACAGATGGTAAAGCATTGGGTTTCAGTGCCCAAACACAGATGGTTAAGCATTGGGTTACAGTGCCGAAACACAGATGGTTAAGCATTGGATTTCAGTGCCGAAACACAGATGGTTAAGCATTGGGTTTCAGTGCCGAAACACAGATGGTTAAGCATTGGGTTTCAGTGCCGAAACACAGATGGTTAAGCATTGGGTTTCAGTGCTCAAACGCAAAACGCAAATGGTTAAGCATTGGGTTTCAGTGCCCAAACACAGATGGTTAAGCATTGGGTTTCAGTGCCCAAACACAGATGGTTAAGCATTGGGTTTCAGTGCCCAAACACAGATGGTTAAGCATTGGGTTTCAGTGCTCAAACGCAAAACGCAAATGGTTAAGCATTGGGTTTCAGTGCCCAAACACAGATGGTAAAGCATTGAGTTTCAGTGCCCAAACACAGATGGTTAAGCATTGGATTTCAGTGCCCAAACACAGATGGTTAAGCATTGGGTTTCAGTGCCCAAACACACATGGTTAAGCATTGGGTTTCAGTGCCGAAACACAGATGGTTAAGCATTGGGTTTCAGTGCTCAAACGCAGATGGTTAAGCATTGGGTTTCAGTGCCGAAACACAGATGGTTAAGCATTGGGTTTCAGTGCCCAAACGCAGATGGTTAAGCATTGGATTTCAGTGCCCAAACGCAGATGGTTAAGCATTGGGTTTCAGTGCCGAAACACAGATGGTTAAGTATTGGATTTAAGTGCCCAAACGCAGATGGTTAAGCATTGGGTTTCAGTGCCCAAACACAGATGGTTAAGCATTGGGTTTCAGTGCCCAAACACAGATGGTTAAGCATTGGGTTTCAGTGCCCAAACACAGATGGTTAAGCATTGGGTTTCAGTGCTCAAACGCAAATGGTTAAGCATTGGGTTTCAGTGCCCAAACACAGATGGTAAAGCATTGGGTTTCAGTGCCAAAAAACAGATGGTTAAGCATTGGATTTCAGTGCCCAAACACAGATGGTTAAGCATTGGGTTTCAGTGCCCAAACACACATGGTTAAGCATTGGGTTTCAGTGCCCAAACACAGATGGTTAAGCATTGGGTTTCAGTGCTCAAACGCAGATGGTTAAGCATTGGGTTTCAGTGCCGAAACACAGATGGTTAAGCATTGGGTTTCAGTGCCCACACGCAGATGGTTAAGCATTGGGTTTCAGTGCCCAAACACAGATGGTTAAGCATTGGATTTCAGTGCCCAAACGCAGATGGTTAAGCATTGGATTTCAGTGCCCAAACGCAGATGGTTAAACATTGGGTTTCAGTGCCGAAACACAGATGGTTAAGCATTGGGTTTCAGTGCCCAAACGCAGATGGTTAAGCATTAGATTTCAGTGCCCAAACGCAGATGGTTAAGCATTGGGTTTCAGTGCCGAAACACAGATGGTTAAGCATTGGATTTCAGTGCCCAAACGCAGATGGTTAAGCATTGGGTTTCAGTGCCCAAACACAGATGGTTAAGCATTGGATTTCAGTGCCCAAACGCAGATGGTTAAGCATTGGATTTCAGTGCCCAAACGCAGATGGTTAAGCATTGGATTTCAGTGCCCTAACGCAGATGGTTAAGCATTGGATTTCAGTGCCCAAACGCAGATGGTTAAGCATTGGATTTCAGTGCCGAAACGCAGATGGTTAAGCATTGGGTTTCAGTGCCGAAACACAGATGGTTAAGCATTTGGTTTCAGTGCCCAAACGCAGATGGTTAAGCATTGGATTTCAGTGCCCAAACGCAGATGGTTAAGCATTGGGTTTCAGTGCCGAAACACAGATGGTTAAGCATTGGATTTCAGTGCCCAAACTCAGATGGTTAAGCATTGGGTTTCAGTGCCCAAACACAGATGGTTAAGCATTGGATTTCAGTGCCCAAACGCAGATGGTTAAGCATTGGATTTCAGTGCCCAAACGCAGATGGTTAAGCATTGGGTTTCAGTGCCCAAACACAGATGGTTAAGCATTGGATTTCAGTGCCCAAACACAGATGGTTAAGCATTGGGTTTCAGTGCCCAAACACACATGGTTAAGCATTGGGTTTCAGTGCCCAAACGCAGATGGTTAAGCATTGGGTTTCAGTGCCGAAACACAGATGGTTAAGCATTGGGTTTCAGTGCCCAAACGCAGATGGTTAAGCATTTGGTTTCAGTGCCCAAACACAGATGGTTAAGCATTGGATTTCAGTGCCCAAACACAGATGGTTAAGCATTGGGTTTCAGTGCTCAAACGCAAAACGCAAATGGTTAAGCATTGGGTTTCAGTGCCCAAACACAGATGGTTAAGCATTGGGTTTCAGTGCCCAAACACAGATGGTTAAGCATTGGGTTTCAGTGCCCAAACACAGATGGTTAAGCATTGGGTTTCAGTGCTCAAACGCAAAACGCAAATGGTTAAGCATTGGGTTTCAGTGCCCAAACACAGATGGTAAAGCATTGGGTTTCAGTGCCCAAACACAGATGGTTAGGCATTGGATTTCAGTGCCCAAACACAGATGGTTAAGCATTGGGTTTCAGTGCCCAAACACACATGGTTAAGCATTGGGTTTCAGTGCCGAAACACAGATGGTTAAGCATTGGGTTTCAGTGCTCAAACGCAGATGGTTAAGCATTGGGTTTCAGTGCCGAAACACAGATGGTTAAGCATTGGGTTTCAGTGCCCAAACGCAGATGGTTAAGCATTGGGTTTCAGTGCCCAAACACAGATGGTTAAGCATTGGATTTCAGTGCCCAAACGCAGATGGTTAAGCATTGGATTTCAGTGCCCAAACGCAGATGGTTAAGCATTGGATTTCAGTGCCCAAACGCAGATGGTTAAGCATTGGATTTCAGTGCCCAAACGCAGATGGTTAAGCATTGGATTTCAGTGCCGAAACGCAGATGGTTAAGCATTGGGTTTCAGTGCCGAAACACAGATGGTTAAGCATTTGGTTTCAGTGCCCAAACGCAGATGGTTAAGCATTGGGTTTCAGTGCCCAAACGCAGATGGTTAAGCATTGGATTTCAGTGCCGAACCGCAGATGGTTAAGCATTGGGTTTCAGTGCCGAAACACAGATGGTTAAGCATTTGGTTTCAGTGCCCAAACGCAGATGGTTAAGCATTGGATTTCAGTGCCCAAACGCAGATGGTTAAGCATTGGGTTTCAGTGCCGAAACACAGATGGTTAAGCATTGGATTTAAGTGCCCAAACGCAGATGGTTAAGCATTGGGTTTCAGTGCCCAAACACAGATGGTTAAGCATTGGGTTTCAGTGCCCAAACACAGATGGTTAAGCATTGGGTTTCAGTGCCCAAACACAGATGGTTAAGCATTGGGTTTCAGTGCTCAAACGCAAATGGTTAAGCATTGGGTTTCAGTGCCCAAACACAGATGGTAAAGCATTGGGTTTCAGTGCCCAAACACAGATGGTTAAGCATTGGATTTCAGTGCCCAAACACAGATGGTTAAGCATTGGGTTTCAGTGCCCAAACACACATGGTTAAGCATTGGGTTTCAGTGCCCAAACACAGATGGTTAAGCATTGGGTTTCAGTGCTCAAACGCAGATGGTTAAGCATTGGGTTTCAGTGCCGAAACACAGATGGTTAAGCATTGGGTTTCAGTGCCCAAACGCAGATGGTTAAGCATTGGGTTTCAGTGCCCAAACACAGATGGTTAAGCATTGGATTTCAGTGCCCAAACGCAGATGGTTAAGCATTGGATTTCAGTGCCCAAACGCAGATGGTTAAGCATTGGGTTTCAGTGCCGAAACACAGATGGTTAAGCATTGGGTTTCAGTGCCCAAACGCAGATGGTTAAGCATTAGATTTCAGTGCCCAAACGCAGATGGTTAAGCATTGGGTTTCAGTGCCGAAACACAGATGGCTAAGCATTGGATTTCAGTGCCCAAACGCAGATGGTTAAGCATTGGGTTTCAGTGCCCAAACACAGATGGTTAAGCATTGGATTTCAGTGCCCAAACGCAGATGGTTAAGCATTGGATTTCAGTGCCCAAACGCAGATGGTAAAGCATTGGGTTTCAGTGCCGAAACACAGATGGTTAAGCATTGGGTTTCAGTGCCCAAACGCAGATGGTTAAGCATTGGGTTTCAGTGCCCAAACACAGATGGCTAAGCATTGGATTTCAGTGCCCAAACGCAGATGGTTAAGCATTGGATTTCAGTGCCCAAACGCAGATGGTTAAGCATTGGATTTCAGTGCCCAAACGCAGATGGTTAAGCATTGGATTTCAGTGCCCAAACGCAGATGGTTAAGCATTGGATTTCAGTGCCGAAACGCAGATGGTTAAGCATTGGGTTTCAGTGCCGAAACACAGATGGTTAAGCATTTGGTTTCAGTGCCCAAACGCAGATGGTTAAGCATTGGATTTCAGTGCCCAAACGCAGATGGTTAAGCATTGGATTTCAGTGCCGAAACGCAGATGGTTAAGCATTGGGTTTCAGTGCCGAAACACAGATGGTTAAGCATTGGGTTTCAGTGCCCAAACGCAGATGGTTAAGCATTGGATTTCAGTGCCCAAACGCAGATGGTTAAGCATTGGGTTTCAGTGCCGAAACACAGATGGTTAAGCATTGGATTTAAGTGCCCAAACGCAGATGGTTAAGCATTGGGTTTCAGTGCCCAAACTCAGATGGTTAAGCATTGGGTTTCAGTGCCCAAACACAGATGGTTAAGCATTGGGTTTCAGTGCCCAAACACAGATGGTTAAGCATTGGGTTTCAGTGCTCAAACGCAAATGGTTAAGCATTGGGTTTCAGTGCCCAAACACAGATGGTAAAGCATTGGGTTTCAGTGCCCAAACACAGATGGTTAAGCATTGGATTTCAGTGCCCAAACACAGATGGTTAAGCATTGGGTTTCAGTGCCCAAACACACATGGTTAAGCATTGGGTTTCAGTGCCCAAACACAGATGGTTAAGCATTGGGTTTCAGTGCTCAAACGCAGATGGTTAAGCATTGGGTTTCAGTGCCGAAACACAGATGGTTAAGCATTGGGTTTCAGTGCCCAAACGCAGATGGTTAAGCATTGGGTTTCAGTGCCCAAACACAGATGGTTAAGCATTGGATTTCAGTGCCCAAACGCAGATGGTTAAGCATTGGATTTCAGTGCCCAAACGCAGATGGTTAAGCATTGGGTTTCAGTGCCGAAACACAGATGGTTAAGCATTGGGTTTCAGTGCCCAAACGCAGATGGTTAAGCATTAGATTTCAGTGCCCAAACGCAGATGGTTAAGCATTGGGTTTCAGTGCCGAAACACAGATGGTTAAGCATTGGATTTCAGTGCCCAAACGCAGATGGTTAAGCATTGGGTTTCAGTGCCCAAACACAGATGGTTAAGCATTGGATTTCAGTGCCCAAACGCAGATGGTTAAGCATTGGATTTCAGTGCCCAAACGCAGATGGTAAAGCATTGGGTTTCAGTGCCCAAACACAGATGGTTAAGCATTGGATTTCAGTGCCCAAACACAGATGGTAAAGCATTGGGTTTCAGTGCCCAAACACAGATGGTTAAGCATTGGGTTTCAGTGCCGAAACACAGATGGTTAAGCATTGGATTTCAGTGCCGAAACACAGATGGTTAAGCATTGGGTTTCAGTGCCGAAACACAGATGGTTAAGCATTGGGTTTCAGTGCCCAAACACAGATGGTTAAGCATTGGGTTTCAGTGCTCAAACGCAAAACGCATATGGTTAAGCATTGGGTTTCAGTGCCCAAACACAGATGGTTAAGCATTGGGTTTCAGTGCCCAAACACAGATGGTTAAGCATTGGGTTTCAGTGCCCAAACACAGATGGTTAAGCATTGGGTTTCAGTGCTCAAACGCAAAACGCAAATGGTTAAGCATTGGGTTTCAGTGCCCAAACACAGATGGTAAAGCATTGGGTTTCAGTGCCCAAACACAGATGGTTAAGCATTGGATTTCAGTGCCCAAACACAGATGGTTAAGCATTGGGTTTCAGTGCCCAAACACACATGGTTAAGCATTGGGTTTCAGTGCCGAAACACAGATGGTTAAGCATTGGGTTTCAGTGCCCAAACGCAGATGGTTAAGCATTGGGTTTCAGTGCCCAAACACAGATGGTTAAGCATTGGATTTCAGTGCCCAAACGCAGATGGTTAAGCATTGGATTTCAGTGCCCAAACGCAGATGGTTAAGCATTGGATTTCAGTGCCCAAACGCAGATGGTTAAGCATTGGATTTCAGTGCCCAAACGCAGATGGTTAAGCATTGGATTTCAGTGCCGAAACGCAGATGGTTAAGCATTGGGTTTCAGTGCCGAAACACAGATGGTTAAGCATTTGGTTTCAGTGCCCAAACGCAGATGGTTAAGCATTGGATTTCAGTGCCCAAACGCAGATGGTTAAGCATTGGATTTCAGTGCCGAAACGCAGATGGTTAAGCATTGGGTTTCAGTGCCGAAACACAGATGGTTAAGCATTTGGTTTCAGTGCCCAAACGCAGATGGTTAAGCATTGGATTTCAGTGCCCAAACGCAGATGGTTAAGCATTGGGTTTCAGTGCCGAAAGACAGATGGTTAAGCATTGGATTTAAGTGCCCAAACGCAGATGGTTAAGCATTGGGTTTCAGTGCCCAAACACAGATGGATAAGCATTGGGTTTCAGTGCCCAAACACAGATGGTTAAGCATTGGGTTTCAGTGCCCAAACACAGATGGTTAAGCATTGGGTTTCAGTGCTCAAACGCAAATGGTTAAGCATTGGGTTTCAGTGCCCAAACACAGATGGTAAAGCATTGGGTTTCAGTGCCAAAAAACAGATGGTTAAGCATTGGATTTCAGTGCCCAAACACAGATGGTTAAGCATTGGGTTTCAGTGCCCAAACACACATGGTTAAGCATTGGGTTTCAGTGCCCAAACACAGATGGTTAAGCATTGGGTTTCAGTGCTCAAACGCAGATGGTTAAGCATTGGGATTCAGTGCCGAAACACAGATGGTTAAGCATTGGGTTTCAGTGCCCAAACGCAGATGGTTAAGCATTGGGTTTCAGTGCCCAAACACAGATGGTTAAGCATTGGATTTCAGTGCCCAAACGCAGATGGTTAAGCATTGGATTTCAGTGCCCAAACGCAGATGGTTAAGCATTGGGTTTCAGTGCCGAAACACAGATGGTTAAGCATTGGGTTTCAGTGCCCAAACGCAGATGGTTAAGCATTAGATTTCAGTGCCCAAACGCAGATGGTTAAGCATTGGGTTTCAGTGCCGAAACACAGATGGTTAAGCATTGGATTTCAGTGCCCAAACGCAGATGGTTAAGCATTGGGTTTCAGTGCCCAAACACAGATGGTTAAGCATTGGTTTTCAGTGCCCAAACGCAGATGGTTAAGCATTGGATTTCAGTGCCCAAACGCAGATGGTTAAGCATTGGATTTCAGTGCCCAAACGCAGATGG
Source organism: Gibbula magus (assembly GCA_936450465.1). Classification (NCBI taxonomy): domain Eukaryota; kingdom Metazoa; phylum Mollusca; class Gastropoda; order Trochida; family Trochidae; genus Gibbula; species Gibbula magus. Next base: position 27,110,261 of record OW388293.1, on the reverse strand, counting down.
TTAAGCATTGGATTTCAGTGCCCAAACGCAGATGGTTAAGCATTGGATTTCAGTGCCGAAACGCAGATGGTTAAGCATTGGGTTTCAGTGCCGAAACACAGATGGTTAAGCATTTGGTTTCAGTGCCCAAACGCAGATGGTTAAGCATTGGATTTCAGTGCCCAAACGCAGATGGTTAAGCATTGGGTTTCAGTGCCCAAACACAGATGGTTAAGCATTGGATTTCAGTGCCCAAACGCAGATGGTTAAGCATTGGGTTTCAGTGCCCAAACACAGATGGTTAAGCATTGGATTTCAGTGCCCAAACGCAGATGGTTAAGCATTGGATTTCAGTGCCCAAACTCAGATGGTTAAGCATTGGGTTTCAGTGCCCAAACACAGATGGTTAAGCATTGGATTTCAGTGCCCAAACACAGATGGTTAAGCATTGGGTTTCAGTGCCCAAACACAGATGGTTAAGCATTGGGTTTCAGTGCCCAAACGCAGATGGTTAAGCATTGGGTTTCAGTGCCGAAACACAGATGGTTAAGCATTGGGTTTCAGTGCCCAAACGCAGATGGTTAAGCATTTGGTTTCAGTGCCCAAACACAGATGGTTAAGCATTGGATTTCAGTGCCCAAACGCAGATGGTTAAGCATTGGATTTCAGTGCCCAAACGCAGATGGTTAAGCATTGGATTTCAGTGCCCAAACGCAGATGGTTAAGCATTGGATTTCAGTGCCCAAACGCAGATGGTTAAGCATTGGATTTCAGTGCCGAAACGCAGATGGTTAAGCATTGGGTTTCAGTGCCCAAACACAGATGGTAAAGCATTGGGTTTCAGTGCCCAAACACAGATGGTTGAGCATTGGATTTCAGTGCCCAAACACAGATGGTAAAGCATTGGGTTTCAGTGCCCAAACACAGATGGTTAAGCATTGGGTTTCAGTGCCGAAACACAGATGGTTAAGCATTGGATTTCAGTGCCGAAACACAGATGGTTAAGCATTGGGTTTCAGTGCCCAAACACAGATGGTTAAGCATTGGGTTTCAGTGCCCAAACACAGATGGTTAAGCATTGGGTTTCAGTGCTCAAACGCAAAACGCAAATGGTTAAGCATTGGGTTTCAGTGCCCAAACACAGATGGTTAAGCATTGGGTTTCAGTGCCCAAACACAGATGGTTAAGCATTGGGTTTCAGTGCCCAAACACAGATGGTTAAGCATTGGGTTTCAGTGCTCAAACGCAGATGGTTAAGCATTGGGTTTCAGTGCCGAAACACAGATGGTTAAGCATTGGGTTTCAGTGCCCAAACGCAGATGGTTAAGCATTGGGTTTCAGTGCCCAAACACAGATGGTTAAGCATTGGATTTCAGTGCCCAAACGCAGATGGTTAAGCATTGGATTTCAGTGCCCAAACGCAGATGGTTAAGCATTGGATTTCAGTGCCCAAACACAGATGGTAAAGCATTGGGTTTCAGTGCCCAAACACAGATGGTTAAGCATTGGATTTCAGTGCCCAAACACAGATGGTTAAGCATTGGGTTTCAGTGCCCAAACACACATGGTTAAGCATTGGGTTTCAGTGCCGAAACACAGATGGTTAAGCATTGGGTTTCAGTGCTCAAACGCAGATGGTTAAGCATTGGGTTTCAGTGCCGAAACACAGATGGTTAAGCATTGGGTTTCAGTGCCCAAACGCAGATGGTTAAGCATTGGATTTCAGTGCCCAAACACAGATGGTTAAGCATTTGGTTTCAGTGCCCAAACACAGATGGTTAAGCATTGGATTTCAGTGCCCAAACGCAGATGGTTAAGCATTGGATTTCAGTGCCCAAACGCAGATGGTTAAGCATTGGATTTCAGTGCCCAAACGCAGATGGTTAAGCATTGGATTTCAGTGCCCAAACGCAGATGGTTAAGCATTGGATTTCAGTGCCGAAACGCAGATGGTTAAGCATTGGGTTTCAGTGCCCAAACACAGATGGTAAAGCATTGGGTTTCAGTGCCCAAACACAGATGGTTAAGCATTGGATTTCAGTGCCCAAACACAGATGGTAAAGCATTGGATTTCAGTGCCCAAACACAGATGGTTAAGCATTGGGTTTCAGTGCCGAAACACAGATGGTTAAGCATTGGATTTCAGTGCCGAAACACAGATGGTTAAGCATTGGGTTTCAGTGCCCAAACACAGATGGTTAAGCATTGGGTTTCAGTGCCCAAACACAGATGGTTAAGCATTGGGTTTCAGTGCTCAAACGCAAAACGCAAATGGTTAATCATTGGGTTTCAGTGCCCAAACACAGATGGTTAAGCATTGGGTTTCAGTGCCCAAACACAGATGGTTAAGCATTGGGTTTCAGTGCCCAAACACAGATGGTTAAGCATTGGGTTTCAGTGCTCAAACGCAAAACGCAAATGGTTAAGCATTGGGTTTCAGTGCCCAAACACAGATGGTAAAGCATTGGGTTTCAGTGCCCAAACACAGATGGTTAGGCATTGGATTTCAGTGCCCAAACACAGATGGTTAAGCATTGGGTTTCAGTGCCCAAACACACATGGTTAAGCATTGGGTTTCAGTGCCGAAACACAGATGGTTAAGCATTGGGTTTCAGTGCTCAAACGCAGATGGTTAAGCATTGGGTTTCAGTGCCGAAACACAGATGGTTAAGCATTGGGTTTCAGTGCCCAAACGCAGATGGTTAAGCATTGGGTTTCAGTGCCCAAACACAGATGGTTAAGCATTGGATTTCAGTGCCCAAACGCAGATGGTTAAGCATTGGATTTCAGTGCCCAAACGCAGATGGTTAAGCATTGGATTTCAGTGCCCAAACGCAGATGGTTAAGCATTGGGTTTCAGTGCCCAAACGCAGATGGTTAAGCATTGGATTTCAGTGCCGAAACGCAGATGGTTAAGCATTGGGTTTCAGTGCCGAAACACAGATGGTTAAGCATTTGGTTTCAGTGCCCAAACGCAGATGGTTAAGCATTGGATTTCAGTGCCCAAACGCAGATGGTTAAGCATTGGATTTCAGTGCCGAAACGCAGATGGTCAAGCATTGGGTTTCAGTGCCGAAACACAGATGGTTAAGCATTTGGTTTCAGTGCCCAAACGCAGATGGTTAAGCATTGGATTTCAGTGCCCAAACGCAGATGGTTAAGCATTGGGTTTCAGTGCCGAAACACAGATGGTTAAGCATTGGATTTAAGTGCCCAAACGCAGATGGTTAAGCATTGGGTTTCAGTGCCCAAACACAGATGGTTAGGCATTGGATTTCAGTGCCCAAACACAGATGGTTAAGCATTTGGTTTCAGTGCCCAAACGCAGATGGTTAAGCATTGGGTTTCAGTGCCCAAACACAGATGGTTAAGCATTTGGTTTCAGTGCCCAAACGCAGATGGTTAAGCATTGGATTTCAGTGCCCAAACGCAGATGGTTAAGCATTGGGTTTCAGTGCCGAAACACAGATGGTTAAGCATTGGATTTAAGTGCCCAAACGCAGATGGTTAAGCATTGGGTTTCAGTGCCCAAACACAGATGGTTAAGCATTGGGTTTCAGTGCCCAAACACAGATGGTTAAGCATTGGGTTTCAGTGCCCAAACACAGATGGTTAAGCATTGGGTTTCAGTGCTCAAACGCAAATGGTTAAGCATTGGGTTTCAGTGCCCAAACACAGATGGTAAAGCATTGGGTTTCAGTGCCCAAACACAGATGGTTAAGCATTGGATTTCAGTGCCCAAACACAGATGGTTAAGCATTGGGTTTCAGTGCCCAAACACACATGGTTAAGCATTGGGTTTCAGTGCCCAAACACAGATGGTTAAGCATTGGGTTTCAGTGCTCAAACGCAGATGGTTAAGCATTGGGTTTCAGTGCCGAAACACAGATGGTTAAGCATTGGGTTTCAGTGCCCAAACGCAGATGGTTAAGCATTGGGTTTCAGTGCCCAAACACAGATGGTTAAGCATTGGATTTCAGTGCCCAAACGCAGATGGTTAAGCATTGGATTTCAGTGCCCAAACGCAGATGGTTAAGCATTGGGTTTCAGTGCCGAAACACAGATGGTTAAGCATTGGGTTTCAGTGCCCAAACGCAGATGGTTAAGCATTAGATTTCAGTGCCCAAACGCAGATGGTTAAGCATTGGGTTTCAGTGCTGAAACACAGATGGTTAAGCATTGGATTTCAGTGCCCAAACGCAGATGGTTAAGCATTGGGTTTCAGTGCCCAAACACAGATGGTTAAGCATTGGATTTCAGTGCCCAAACGCAGATGGTTAAGCATTGGATTTCAGTGCCCAAACGCAGATGGTTAAGCATTGGGTTTCAGTGCCCAAACACAGATGGTTAAGCATTGGGTTTCAGTGCCCAAACACAGATGGTTAAGCATTGGGTTTCAGTGCCCAAACACACATGGTTAAGCATTGGGTTTCAGTGCCCAAACGCAGATGGTTAAGCATTGGGTTTCAGTGCCGAAACACAGATGGTTAAGCATTGGGTTTCAGTGCCCAAACGCAGATGGTTAAGCATTGGGTTTCAGTGCCCAAACACAGATGGTTAAGCATTGGATTTCAGTGCCCAAACGCAGATGGTTAAGCATTGGATTTCAGTGCCCAAACGCAGATGGTTAAGCATTGGATTTCAGTGCCCAAACGCAGATGGTTAAGCATTGGATTTCAGTGCCCAAACGCAGATGGTTAAGCATTGGATTTCAGTGCCGAAACGCAGATGGTTAAGCATTGGGTTTCAGTGCCCAAACACAGATGGTAAAGCATTGGGTTTCAGTGCCCAAACACAGATGGTTAAGCATTGGATTTCAGTGCCCAAACACAGATGGTAAAGCATTGGGTTTCAGTGCCCAAACACAGATGGTTAAGCATTGGGTTTCAGTGCCGAAACACAGATGGTTAAGCATTGGATTTCAGTGCCGAAACACAGATGGTTAAGCATTGGGTTTCAGTGCCCAAACACAGATGGTTAAGCATTGGGTTTCAGTGCCCAAACACAGATGGTTAAGCATTGGGTTTCAGTGCTCAAACGCAAAACGCAAATGGTTAAGCATTGGGTTTCAGTGCCCAAACACAGATGGTTAAGCATTGGGTTTCAGTGCCCAAACACAGATGGTTAAGCATTGGGTTTCAGTGCCCAAACACAGATGGTTAAGCATTGGGTTTCAGTGCTCAAACGCAAAACGCAAATGGTTAAGCATTGGGTTTCAGTGCCCAAACACAGATGGTAAAGCATTGGGTTTCAGTGCCCAAACACAGATGGTTAGGCATTGGATTTCAGTGCCCAAACACAGATGGTTAAGCATTTGGTTTCAGTGCCCAAACGCAGATGGTTAAGCATTGGGTTTCAGTGCCCAAACACAGATGGTTAAGCATTTGGTTTCAGTGCCCAAACGCAGATGGTTAAGCATTGGATTTCAGTGCCCAAACGCAGATGGTTAAGCATTGGGTTTCAGTGCCGAAACACAGATGGTTAAGCATTGGATTTAAGTGCCCAAACGCAGATGGTTAAGCATTGGGTTTCAGTGCCCAAACACAGATGGTTAAGCATTGGGTTTCAGTGCCCAAACACAGATGGTTAAGCATTGGGTTTCAGTGCCCAAACACAGATGGTTAAGCATTGGGTTTCAGTGCTCAAACGCAAATGGTTAAGCATTGGGTTTCAGTGCCCAAACACAGATGGTAAAGCATTGGGTTTCAGTGCCCAAACACAGATGGTTAAGCATTGGATTTCAGTGCCCAAACACAGATGGTTAAGCATTGGGTTTCAGTGCCCAAACACACATGGTTAAGCATTGGGTTTCAGTGCCCAAACACAGATGGTTAAGCATTGGGTTTCAGTGCTCAAACGCAGATGGTTAAGCATTGGGTTTCAGTGCCGAAACACAGATGGTTAAGCATTGGGTTTCAGTGCCCAAACGCAGATGGTTAAGCATTGGGTTTCAGTGCCCAAACACAGATGGTTAAGCATTGGATTTCAGTGCCCAAACGCAGATGGTTAAGCATTGGATTTCAGTGCCCAAACGCAGATGGTTAAGCATTGGGTTTCAGTGCCGAAACACAGATGGTTAAGCATTGGGTTTCAGTGCCCAAACGCAGATGGTTAAGCATTAGATTTCAGTGCCCAAACGCAGATGGTTAAGCATTGGGTTTCAGTGCTGAAACACAGATGGTTAAGCATTGGATTTCAGTGCCCAAACGCAGATGGTTAAGCATTGGGTTTCAGTGCCCAAACACAGATGGTTAAGCATTGGATTTCAGTGCCCAAACGCAGATGGTTAAGCATTGGATTTCAGTGCCCAAACTCAGATGGTTAAGCATTGGGTTTCAGTGCCCAAACACAGATGGTTAAGCATTGGATTTCAGTGCCCAAACACAGATGGTTAAGCATTGGGTTTCAGTGCCCAAACACACATGGTTAAGCATTGGGTTTCAGTGCCCAAACGCAGATGGTTAAGCATTGGGTTTCAGTGCCGAAACACAGATGGTTAAGCATTGGGTTTCAGTGCCCAAACGCAGATGGTTAAGCATTTGGTTTCAGTGCCCAAACACAGATGGTTAAGCATTGGGTTTCAGTGCCCAAACGCAGATGGTTAAGCATTGGATTTCAGTGCCCAAACGCAGATGGTTAAGCATTGGATTTCAGTGCCCAAACGCAGATGGTTAAGCATTGGATTTCAGTGCCCAAACGCAGATGGTTAAGCATTGGATTTCAGTGCCGAAACGCAGATGGTTAAGCATTGGGTTTCAGTGCCCAAACACAGATGGTAAAGCATTGGGTTTCAGTGCCCAAACACAGATGGTTAAGCATTGGATTTCAGTGCCCAAACACAGATGGTAAAGCATTGGGTTTCAGTGCCCAAACACAGATGGTTAAGCATTGGGTTTCAGTGCCGAAACACAGATGGTTAAGCATTGGATTTCAGTGCCGAAACACAGATGGTTAAGCATTGGGTTTCAGTGCCCAAACACAGATGGTTAAGCATTGGGTTTCAGTGCCCAAACACAGATGGTTAAGCATTGGGTTTCAGTGCTCAAACGCAGATGGTTAAGCATTGGATTTCAGTGCCCAAACGCAGATGGTTAAGCATTGGATTTCAGTGCCCAAACGCAGATGGTTAAGCATTGGATTTCAGTGCCCAAACACAGATGGTAAAGCATTGGGTTTCAGTGCCCAAACACAGATGGTTAAGCATTGGATTTCAGTGCCCAAACACAGATGGTTAAGCATTGGGTTTCAGTGCCCAAACACACATGGTTAAGCATTGGGTTTCAGTGCCGAAACACAGATGGTTAAGCATTGGGTTTCAGTGCTCAAACGCAGATGGTTAAGCATTGGGTTTCAGTGCCGAAACACAGATGGTTAAGCATTGGGTTTCAGTGCCCAAACGCAGATGGTTAAGCATTGGATTTCAGTGCCCAAACACAGATGGTTAAGCATTGGATTTCAGTGCCCAAACGCAGATGGTTAAGCATTGGATTTCAGTGCCCAAACGCAGATGGTTAAGCATTGGATTTCAGTGCCCAAACGCAGATGGTTAAGCATTGGATTTCAGTGCCCAAACGCAGATGGTTAAGCATTGGATTTCAGTGCCGAAACGCAGATGGTTAAGCATTGGGTTTCAGTGCCCAAACACAGATGGTAAAGCATTGGGTTTCAGTGCCCAAACACAGATGGTTAAGCATTGGATTTCAGTGCCCAAACACAGATGGTAAAGCATTGGGTTTCAGTGCCCAAACACAGATGGTTAAGCATTGGGTTTCAGTGCCGAAACACAGATGGTTAAGCATTGGATTTCAGTGCCGAAACACAGATGGTTAAGCATTGGGTTTCAGTGCCCAAACACAGATGGTTAAGCATTGGGTTTCAGTGCCCAAACACAGATGGTTAAGCATTGGGTTTCAGTGCTCAAACGCAAAACGCAAATGGTTAATCATTGGGTTTCAGTGCCCAAACACAGATGGTTAAGCATTGGGTTTCAGTGCCCAAACACAGATGGTTAAGCATTGGGTTTCAGTGCCCAAACACAGATGGTTAAGCATTGGGTTTCAGTGCTCAAACGCAAAACGCAAATGGTTAAGCATTGGGTTTCAGTGCCCAAACACAGATGGTAAAGCATTGGGTTTCAGTGCCCAAACACAGATGGTTAGGCATTGGATTTCAGTGCCCAAACACAGATGGTTAAGCATTGGGTTTCAGTGCCCAAACACACATGGTTAAGCATTGGGTTTCAGTGCCGAAACACAGATGGTTAAGCATTGGGTTTCAGTGCTCAAACGCAGATGGTTAAGCATTGGGTTTCAGTGCCGAAACACAGATGGTTAAGCATTGGGTTTCAGTGCCCAAACGCAGATGGTTAAGCATTGGGTTTCAGTGCCCAAACACAGATGGTTAAGCATTGGATTTCAGTGCCCAAACGCAGATGGTTAAGCATTGGATTTCAGTGCCCAAACGCAGATGGTTAAGCATTGGATTTCAGTGCCGAAACGCAGATGGTTAAGCATTGGGTTTCAGTGCCGAAACACAGATGGTTAAGCATTTGGTTTCAGTGCCCAAACGCAGATGGTTAAGCATTGGATTTCAGTGCCCAAACGCAGATGGTTAAGCATTGGATTTCAGTGCCGAAACGCAGATGGTCAAGCATTGGGTTTCAGTGCCGAAACACAGATGGTTAAGCATTTGGTTTCAGTGCCCAAACGCAGATGGTTAAGCATTGGATTTCAGTGCCCAAACGCAGATGGTTAAGCATTGGGTTTCAGTGCCGAAACACAGATGGTTAAGCATTGGATTTAAGTGCCCAAACGCAGATGGTTAAGCATTGGGTTTCAGTGCCCAAACACAGATGGTTAGGCATTGGATTTCAGTGCCCAAACACAGATGGTTAAGCATTTGGTTTCAGTGCCCAAACGCAGATGGTTAAGCATTGGGTTTCAGTGCCCAAACACAGATGGTTAAGCATTTGGTTTCAGTGCCCAAACGCAGATGGTTAAGCATTGGATTTCAGTGCCCAAACGCAGATGGTTAAGCATTGGGTTTCAGTGCCGAAACACAGATGGTTAAGCATTGGATTTAAGTGCCCAAACGCAGATGGTTAAGCATTGGGTTTCAGTGCCCAAACACAGATGGTTAAGCATTGGGTTTCAGTGCCCAAACACAGATGGTTAAGCATTGGGTTTCAGTGCCCAAACACAGATGGTTAAGCATTGGGTTTCAGTGCTCAAACGCAAATGGTTAAGCATTGGGTTTCAGTGCCCAAACACAGATGGTTAAGCATTGGGTTTCAGTGCCCAAACACAGATGGTTAAGCATTGGATTTCAGTGCCCAAACACAGATGGTTAAGCATTGGGTTTCAGTGCCCAAACACACATGGTTAAGCATTGGGTTTCAGTGCCCAAACACAGATGGTTAAGCATTGGGTTTCAGTGCTCAAACTCAGATGGTTAAGCATTGGGTTTCAGTGCCGAAACACAGATGGTTAAGCATTGGGTTTCAGTGCCCAAACGCAGATGGTTAAGCATTGGGTTTCAGTGCCCAAACACAGATGGTTAAGCATTGGATTTCAGTGCCCAAACGCAGATGGTTAAGCATTGGATTTCAGTGCCCAAACGCAGATGGTTAAGCATTGGGTTTCAGTGCCGAAACACAGATGGTTAAGCATTGGGTTTCAGTGCCCAAACGCAGATGGTTAAGCATTAGATTTCAGTGCCCAAACGCAGATGGTTAAGCATTGGGTTTCAGTGCTGAAACACAGATGGTTAAGCATTGGATTTCAGTGCCCAAACGCAGATGGTTAAGCATTGGGTTTCAGTGCCCAAACACAGATGGTTAAGCATTGGATTTCAGTGCCCAAACGCAGATGGTTAAGCATTGGATTTCAGTGCCCAAACGCAGATGGTTAAGCATTGGGTTTCAGTGCCCAAACACAGATGGTTAAGCATTGGATTTCAGTGCCCAAACACAGATGGTTAAGCATTGGGTTTCAGTGCCCAAACACACATGGTTAAGCATTGGGTTTCAGTGCCCAAACGCAGATGGTTAAGCATTGGGTTTCAGTGCCGAAACACAGATGGTTAAGCATTGGGTTTCAGTGCCCAAACGCAGATGGTTAAGCATTTGGTTTCAGTGCCCAAACACAGATGGTTAAGCATTGGATTTCAGTGCCCAAACGCAGATGGTTAAGCATTGGATTTCAGTGCCCAAACGCAGATGGTTAAGCATTGGATTTCAGTGCCCAAACGCAGATGGTTAAGCATTGGATTTCAGTGCCCAAACGCAGATGGTTAAGCATTGGATTTCAGTGCCGAAACGCAGATGGTTAAGCATTGGGTTTCAGTGCCCAAACACAGATGGTAAAGCATTGGGTTTCAGTGCCCAAACACAGATGGTTAAGCATTGGATTTCAGTGCCCAAACACAGATGGTAAAGCATTGGGTTTCAGTGCCCAAACACAGATGGTTAAGCATTGGGTTTCAGTGCCGAAACACAGATGGTTAAGCATTGGATTTCAGTGCCGAAACACAGATGGTTAAGCATTGGGTTTCAGTGCCCAAACACAGATGGTTAAGCATTGGGTTTCAGTGCCCAAACACAGATGGTTAAGCATTGGGTTTCAGTGCTCAAACGCAAAACGCAAATGGTTAAGCATTGGGTTTCAGTGCCCAAACACAGATGGTTAAGCATTGGGTTTCAGTGCCCAAACACAGATGGTTAAGCATTGGGTTTCAGTGCCCAAACACAGATGGTTAAGCATTGGGTTTCAGTGCTCAAACGCAAAACGCAAATGGTTAAGCATTGGGTTTCAGTGCCCAAACACAGATGGTAAAGCATTGGGTTTCAGTGCCCAAACACAGATGGTTAGGCATTGGATTTCAGTGCCCAAACGCAGATGGTTAAGCATTGGATTTCAGTGCCCAAACGCAGAAGGTTAAGCATTGGGTTTCAGTGCCCAAACACAGATGGTTAAGCATTTGGTTTCAGTGCCCAAACGCAGATGGTTAAGCATTGGATTTCAGTGCCCAAACGCAGATGGTTAAGCATTGGGTTTCAGTGCCGAAACACAGATGGTTAAGCATTGGATTTAAGTGCCCAAACGCAGATGGTTAAGCATTGGGTTTCAGTGCCCAAACACAGATGGTTAAGCATTGGGTTTCAGTGCCCAAACACAGATGGTTAAGCATTGGGTTTCAGTGCCCAAACACAGATGGTTAAGCATTGGGTTTCAGTGCTCAAACGCAAATGGTTAAGCATTGGGTTTCAGTGCCCAAACACAGATGGTAAAGCATTGGGTTTCAGTGCCCAAACACAGATGGTTAAGCATTGGATTTCAGTGCCCAAACACAGATGGTTAAGCATTGGGTTTCAGTGCCCAAACACACATGGTTAAGCATTGGGTTTCAGTGCCCAAACACAGATGGTTAAGCATTGGGTTTCAGTGCTCAAACGCAGATGGTTAAGCATTGGGTTTCAGTGCCGAAACACAGATGGTTAAGCATTGGGTTTCAGTGCCCAAACGCAGATGGTTAAGCATTGGGTTTCAGTGCCCAAACACAGATGGTTAAGCATTGGATTTCAGTGCCCAAACGCAGATGGTTAAGCATTGGATTTCAGTGCCCAAACGCAGATGGTTAAGCATTGGGTTTCAGTGCCGAAACACAGATGGTTAAGCATTGGGTTTCAGTGCCCAAACGCAGATGGTTAAGCATTAGATTTCAGTGCCCAAACGCAGATGGTTAAGCATTGGGTTTCAGTGCTGAAACACAGATGGTTAAGCATTGGATTTCAGTGCCCAAACGCAGATGGTTAAGCATTGGGTTTCAGTGCCCAAACACAGATGGTTAAGCATTGGATTTCAGTGCCCAAACGCAGATGGTTAAGCATTGGGTTTCAGTGCCCAAACGCAGATGGTTAAGCATTGGGTTTCAGTGCCCAAACACAGATGGTTAAGCATTGGATTTCAGTGCCCAAACACAGATGGTTAAGCATTGGGTTTCAGTGCCCAAACACAGATGGTTAAGCATTGGGTTTCAGTGCCCAAACGCAGATGGTTAAGCATTGGGTTTCAGTGCCGAAACACAGATGGTTAAGCATTGGGTTTCAGTGCCCAAACGCAGATGGTTAAGCATTTGGTTTCAGTGCCCAAACACAGATGGTTAAGCATTGGATTTCAGTGCCCAAACGCAGATGGTTAAGCATTGGATTTCAGTGCCCAAACGCAGATGGTTAAGCATTGGATTTCAGTGCCCAAACACAGATGGTTAAGCATTGGATTTCAGTGCCCAAACGCAGATGGTTAAGCATTGGATTTCAGTGCCGAAACGCAGATGGTTAAGCATTGGGTTTCAGTGCCCAAACACAGATGGTAAAGCATTGGGTTTCAGTGCCCAAACACAGATGGTTAAGCATTGGATTTCAGTGCCCAAACACAGATGGTAAAGCATTGGGTTTCAGTGCCCAAACACAGATGGTTAAGCATTGGGTTTCAGTGCCGAAACACAGATGGTTAAGCATTGGATTTCAGTGCCCAAACACAGATGGTTAAGCATTGGGTTTCAGTGCCCAAACACAGATGGTTAAGCATTGGGTTTCAGTGCCCAAACACAGATGGTTAAGCATTGGGTTTCAGTGCTCAAACGCAAAACGCAAATGGTTAAGCATTGGGTTTCAGTGCCCAAACACAGATGGTTAAGCATTGGGTTTCAGTGCCCAAACACAGATGGTTAAGCATTGGGTTTCAGTGCCCAAACACAGATGGTTAAGCATTGGGTTTCAGTGCTCAAACGCAAAACGCAAATGGTTAAGCATTGGGTTTCAGTGCCCAAACACAGATGGTAAAGCATTGGGTTTCAGTGCCCAAACACAGATGGTTAGGCATTGGATTTCAGTGCCCAAACACAGATGGTTAAGCATTGGGTTTCAGTGCCCAAACACACATGGTTAAGCATTGGGTTTCAGTGCCGAAACACAGATGGTTAAGCATTGGGTTTCAGTGCTCAAACGCAGATGGTTAAGCATTGGGTTTCAGTGCCGAAACACAGATGGTTAAGCATTGGGTTTCAGTGCCCAAACGCAGATGGTTAAGCATTGGGTTTCAGTGCCCAAACACAGATGGTTAAGCATTGGATTTCAGTGCCCAAACGCATATGGTTAAGCATTGGATTTCAGTGCCCAAACGCAGATGGTTAAGCATTGGATTTCAGTGCCCAAACGCAGATGGTTAAGCATTGGATTTCAGTGCCGAAACGCAGATGGTTAAGCATTGGATTTCAGTGCCGAAACGCAGATGGTTAAGCATTGGGTTTCAGTGCCGAAACACAGATGGTTAAGCATTTGGTTTCAGTGCCCAAACGCAGATGGCTAAGCATTGGATTTCAGTGCCCAAACGCAGATGGTTAAGCATTGGATTTCAGTGCCGAAACGCAGATGGTTAAGCATTGGGTTTCAGTGCCGAAACACAGATGGTTAAGCATTTGGTTTCAGTGCCCAAACGCAGATGGTTAAGCATTGGATTTCAGTGCCCAAACGCAGATGGTTAAGCATTGGGTTTCAGTGCCGAAACACAGATGGTTAAGCATTGGATTTAAGTGCCCAAACGCAGATGGTTAAGCATTGGGTTTCAGTGCCCAAACACAGATGGTTAAGCATTGGGTTTCAGTGCCCAAACACAGATGGTTAAGCATTGGGTTTCAGTGCCCAAACACAGATGGTTAAGCATTGGGTTTCAGTGCTCAAACGCAAATGGTTAAGCATTGGGTTTCAGTGCCCAAACACAGATGGTAAAGCATTGGGTTTCAGTGCCCAAACACAGATGGTTAAGCATTGGATTTCAGTGCCCAAACACAGATGGTTAAGCATTGGGTTTCAGTGCCCAAACGCAGATGGTTAAGCATTGGATTTCAGTGCCCAAACGCAGATGGTAAAGCATTGGGTTTCAGTGCCCAAACACAGATGGTTAAGCATTGGATTTCAGTGCCCAAACACAGATGGTAAAGCATTGGGTTTCAGTGCCCAAACACAGATGGTTAAGCATTGGGTTTCAGTGCCGAAACACAGATGGTTAAGCATTGGATTTCAGTGCCGAAACACAGATGGTTAAGCATTGGGTTTCAGTGCCGAAACACAGATGGTTAAGCATTGGGTTTCAGTGCCCAAACACAGATGGTTAAGCATTGGGTTTCAGTGCTCAAACGCAAAACGCAAATGGTTAAGCATTGGGTTTCAGTGCCCAAACACAGATGGTTAAGCATTGGGTTTCAGTGCCCAAACACAGATGGTTAAGCATTGGGTTTCAGTGCCCAAACACAGATGGTTAAGCATTGGGTTTCAGTGCTCAAACGCAAAACGCAAATGGTTAAGCATTGGGTTTCAGTGCCCAAACACAGATGGTAAAGCATTGGGTTTCAGTGCCCAAACACAGATGGTTAAGCATTGGATTTCGTGCCCAAACACAGATGGTTAAGCATTGGGTTTCAGTGCCCAAACACACATGGTTAAGCATTGGGTTTCAGTGCCGAAACACAGATGGTTAAGCATTGGGTTTCAGTGCTCAAACGCAGATGGTTAAGCATTGGGTTTCAGTGCCGAAACACAGATGGTTAAGCATTGGGTTTCAGTGCCCAAACGCAGATGGTTAAGCATTGGGTTTCAGTGCCCAAACACAGATGGTTAAGCATTGGATTTCAGTGCCCAAACGCAGATGGTTAAGCATTGGATTTCAGTGCCCAAACGCAGATGGTTAAGCATTGGATTTCAGTGCCCAAACGCAGATGGTTAAGCATTGGATTTCAGTGCCCAAACGCAGATGGTTAAGCATTGGATTTCAGTGCCGAAACGCAGATGGTTAAGCATTGGGTTTCAGTGCCGAAACACAGATGGTTAAGCATTTGGTTTCAGTGCCCAAACGCAGATGGTTAAGCATTGGATTTCAGTGCCCAAACGCAGATGGTTAAGCATTGGATTTCAGTGCCCAAACGCAGATGGTTAAGCATTGGGTTTCAGTGCCGAAACACAGATGGTTAAGCATTGGGTTTCAGTGCCCAAACGCAGATGGTTAAGCATTAGATTTCAGTGCCCAAACGCAGATGGTTAAGCATTGGGTTTCAGTGCCGAAACACAGATGGTTAAGCATTGGATTTCAGTGCCCAAACGCAGATGGTTAAGCATTGGGTTTCAGTGCCCAAACACAGATGGTTAAGCATTGGATTTCAGTGCCCAAACGCAGATGGTTAAGCATTGGATTTCAGTGCCCAAACGCAGATGGTTAAGCATTGGATTTCAGTGCCCAAACGCAGATGGTTAAGCATTGGATTTCAGTGCCCAAACGCAGATGGTTAAGCATTGGATTTCAGTGCCGAAACGCAGATGGTTAAGCATTGGGTTTCAGTGCCGAAACACAGATGGTTAAGCATTTGGTTTCAGTGCCCAAACGCAGATGGTTAAGCATTGGATTTCAGTGCCCAAACGCAGATGGTTAAGCATTGGGTTTCAGTGCCGAAACACAGATGGTTAAGCATTGGATTTCAGTGCCCAAACGCAGATGGTTAAGCATTGGGTTTCAGTGCCCAAACACAGATGGTTAAGCATTTGGTTTCAGTGCCCAAACACAGATGGTTAAGCATTGGATTTCAGTGCCCAAACGCAGATGGTTAAGCATTGGATTTCAGTGCCCAAACGCAGATGGTTAAGCATTGGATTTCAGTGCCCAAACGCAGATGGTTAAGCATTGGATTTCAGTGCCCAAACGCAGATGGTTAAGCATTGGATTTCAGTGCCGAAACGCAGATGGTTAAGCATTGGGTTTCAGTGCCCAAACACAGATGGTAAAGCATTGGGTTTCAGTGCCCAAACACAGATGGTTAAGCATTGGATTTCAGTGCCCAAACACAGATGGTAAAGCATTGGGTTTCAGTGCCCAAACACAGATGGTTAAGCATTGGGTTTCAGTGCCGAAACACAGATGGTTAAGCATTGGATTTCAGTGCCGAAACACAGATGGTTAAGCATTGGGTTTCAGTGCCCAAACACACATGGTTAAGCATTGGGTTTCAGTGCCCAAACACAGATGGTTAAGCATTGGGTTTCAGTGCTCAAACGCAAAACGCAAATGGTTAAGCATTGGGTTTCAGTGCCCAAACACAGATGGTTAAGCATTGGGTTTCAGTGCCCAAACACAGATGGTTAAGCATTGGGTTTCAGTGCCCAAACACAGATGGTTAAGCATTGGGTTTCAGTGCTCAAACGCAGATGGTTAAGCATTGGGTTTCAGTGCCGAAACACAGATGGTTAAGCATTGGGTTTCAGTGCCCAAACGCAGATGGTTAAGCATTGGGTTTCAGTGCCCAAACACAGATGGTTAAGCATTGGATTTCAGTGCCCAAACGCAGATGGTTAAGCATTGGATTTCAGTGCCCAAACGCAGATGGTTAAGCATTGGATTTCAGTGCCCAAACACAGATGGTAAAGCATTGGGTTTCAGTGCCCAAACACAGATGGTTAAGCATTGGGTTTCAGTGCCGAAACACAGATGGTTAAGCATTTGGTTTCAGTGCCCAAACGCAGATGGTTAAGCATTGGATTTCAGTGCCCAAACGCAGATGGTTAAGCATTGGGTTTCAGTGCCGAAACACAGATGGTTAAGCATTGGATTTCAGTGCCCAAACGCAGATGGTTAAGCATTGGGTTTCAGTGCCCAAACACAGATGGTTAAGCATTGGATTTCAGTGCCCAAACGCAGATGGTTAAGCATTGGATTTCAGTGCCCAAACGCAGATGGTTAAGCATTGGGTTTCAGTGCCCAAACACAGATGGTTAAGCATTGGATTTCAGTGCCCAAACACAGATGGTTAAGCATTGGGTTTCAGTGCCCAAACACACATGGTTAAGCATTGGGTTTCAGTGCCCAAACTCAGATGGTTAAGCATTGGGTTTCAGTGCCGAAACACAGATGGTTAAGCATTGGGTTTCAGTGCCCAAACGCAGATGGTTAAGCATTTGGTTTCAGTGCCCAAACACAGATGGTTAAGCATTGGATTTCAGTGCCCAAACGCAGATGGTTAAGCATTGGATTTCAGTGCCCAAACGCAGATGGTTAAGCATTGGATTTCAGTGCCCACACGCAGATGGTTAAGCATTGGATTTCAGTGCCCAAACGCAGATGGTTAAGCATTGGATTTCAGTGCCGAAACGCAGATGGTTAAGCATTGGGTTTCAGTGCCCAAACACAGATGGTAAAGCATTGGGTTTCAGTGCCCAAACACAGATGGTTAAGCATTGGATTTCAGTGCCCAAACACAGATGGTAAAGCATTGGGTTTCAGTGCCCAAACACAGATGGTTAAGCATTGGGTTTCAGTGCCGAAACACAGATGGTTAAGCATTGGATTTCAGTGCCGAAACACAGATGGTTAAGCATTGGGTTTCAGTGCCCAAACACAGATGGTTAAGCATTGGGTTTCAGTGCCCAAACACAGATGGTTAAGCATTGGGTTTCAGTGCTCAAACGCAAAACGCAAATGGTTAAGCATTGGGTTTCAGTGCCCAAACACAGATGGTTAAGCATTGGGTTTCAGTGCCCAAACACAGATGGTTAAGCATTGGGTTTCAGTGCCCAAACACAGATGGTTAAGCATTGGGTTCAGTGCTCAAACGCAGATGGTTAAGCATTGGGTTTCAGTGCCGAAACACAGATGGTTAAGCATTGGGTTTCAGTGCCCAAACGCAGATGGTTAAGCATTGGGTTTCAGTGCCCAAACACAGATGGTTAAGCATTGGATTTCAGTGCCCAAACGCAGATGGTTAAGCATTGGATTTCAGTGCCCAAACGCAGATGGTTAAGCATTGGATTTCAGTGCCCAAACGCAGATGGTTAAGCATTGGATTTCAGTGCCCAAACGCAGATGGTTAAGCATTGGATTTCAGTGCCGAAACGCAGATGGTTAAGCATTGGGTTTCAGTGCCGAAACACAGATGGTTAAGCATTTGGTTTCAGTGCCCAAACGCAGATGGTTAAGCATTGGATTTCAGTGCCCAAACGCAGATGGTTAAGCATTGGATTTCAGTGCCGAAACGCAGATGGTTAAGCATTGGGTTTCAGTGCCGAAACACAGATGGTTAAGCATTTGGTTTCAGTGCCCAAACGCAGATGGTTAAGCATTGGATTTCAGTGCCCAAACGCAGATGGTTAAGCATTGGGTTTCAGTGCCGAAACACAGATGGTTAAGCATTGGATTTAAGTGCCCAAACGCAGATGGTTAAGCATTGGGTTTCAGTGCCCAAACACAGATGGTTAAGCATTGGGTTTCAGTGCCCAAACACAGATGGTTAAGCATTGGGTTTCAGTGCCCAAACACAGATGGTTAAGCATTGGGTTTCAGTGCTCAAACGCAAATGGTTAAGCATTGGGTTTCAGTGCCCAAACACAGATGGTAAAGCATTGGGTTTCAGTGCCAAAAAACAGATGGTTAAGCATTGGATTTCAGTGCCCAAACACAGATGGTTAAGCATTGGATTTCAGTGCCCAAACGCAGATGGTTAAGCATTGGATTTCAGTGCCCAAACGCAGATGGTTAAGCATTGGATTTCAGTTCCCAAACGCAGATGGTTAAGCATTGGATTTCAGTGCCCAAACGCAGATGGTTAAGCATTGGATTTCAGTGCCGAAACGCAGATGGTTAAGCATTGGGTTTCAGTGCCGAAACACAGATGGTTAAGCATTTGGTTTCAGTGCCCAAACGCAGATGGTTAAGCATTGGGTTTCAGTGCCCAAACACAGATGGTTAAGCATTGGATTTCAGTGCCCAAACGCAGATGGTTAAGCATTGGATTTCAGTGCCCAAACGCAGATGGTTAAGCATTGGGTTTCAGTGCCCAAACACAGATGGTTAAGCATTGGATTTCAGTGCCCAAACACAGATGGTAAAGCATTGGGTTTCAGTGCCCAAACACACATGGTTAAGCATTGGGTTTCAGTGCCCAAACGCAGATGGTTAAGCATTGGGTTTCAGTGCCGAAACACAGATGGTTAAGCATTGGGTTTCAGTGCCGAAACACAGATGGTTAAGCATTGGGTTTCAGTGCCCAAACGCAGATGGTTAAGCATTGGGTTTCAGTGCCCAAACACAGATGGTTAAGCATTGGATTTCAGTGCCCAAACGCAGATGGTTAAGCATTGGATTTCAGTGCCCAAACGCAGATGGTTAAGCATTGGATTTCAGTGCCCAAACGCAGATGGTTAAGCATTGGATTTCAGTGCCCAAACGCAGATGGTTAAGCATTGGATTTCAGTGCCGAAACGCAGATGGTTAAGCATTGGGTTTCAGTGCCGAAACACAGATGGTTAAGCATTTGGTTTCAGTGCCCAAACGCAGATGGTTAAGCATTGGATTTCAGTGCCCAAACGCAGATGGTTAAGCATTGGATTTCAGTGCCGAAACGCAGATGGTTAAGCATTGGGTTTCAGTGCCGAAACACAGATGGTTAAGCATTTGGTTTCAGTGCCCAAACGCAGATGGTTAAGCATTGGATTTCAGTGCCCAAACGCAGATGGTTAAGCATTGGGTTTCAGTGCCGAAACACAGATGGTTAAGCATTGGATTTAAGTGCCCAAACACAGATGGTTAAGCATTGGGTTTCAGTGCCCAAACACAGATGGTTAAGCATTGGGTTTCAGTGCCCAAACACAGATGGTTAAGCATTGGGTTTCAGTGCCCAAACACAGATGGTTAAGCATTGGGTTTCAGTGCTCAAACGCAAATGGTTAAGCATTGGATTTCAGTGCCCAAACGCAGATGGTTAAGCATTGGATTTCAGTGCCCAAACGCAGATGGTTAAGCATTGGATTTCAGTTCCCAAACGCAGATGGTTAAGCATTGGATTTCAGTGCCCAAACGCAGATGGTTAAGCATTGGATTTCAGTGCCGAAACGCAGATGGTTAAGCATTGGGTTTCAGTGCCGAAACACAGATGGTTAAGCATTTGGTTTCAGTGCCCAAACGCAGATGGTTAAGCATTGGGTTTCAGTGCCCAAACACAGATGGTTAAGCATTGGATTTCAGTGCCCAAACGCAGATGGTTAAGCATTGGATTTCAGTGCCCAAACGCAGATGGTTAAGCATTGGGTTTCAGTGCCCAAACACAGATGGTTAAGCATTGGATTTCAGTGCCCAAACACAGATGGTAAAGCATTGGGTTTCAGTGCCCAAACACACATGGTTAAGCATTGGGTTTCAGTGCCCAAAC
Source organism: Gibbula magus (assembly GCA_936450465.1). Lineage (NCBI taxonomy): Eukaryota > Metazoa > Mollusca > Gastropoda > Trochida > Trochidae > Gibbula > Gibbula magus. Next base: position 27,090,041 of record OW388293.1, on the reverse strand, counting down.
GCAGATGGTTAAGCATTGGGTTTCAGTGCCCAAACACAGATGGTAAAGCATTGGGTTTCAGTGCCCAAACACAGATGGTTAAGCATTGGATTTCAGTGCCCAAACACAGATGGTAAAGCATTGGGTTTCAGTGCCCAAACACAGATGGTTAAGCATTGGGTTTCAGTGCCGAAACACAGATGGTTAAGCATTGGATTTCAGTGCCGAAACACAGATGGTTAAGCATTGGGTTTCAGTGCCCAAACACAGATGGTTAAGCATTGGGTTTCAGTGCCCAAACACAGATGGTTAAGCATTGGGTTTCAGTGCTCAAACGCAAAACGCAAATGGTTAAGCATTGGGTTTCAGTGCCCAAACACAGATGGTTAAGCATTGGGTTTCAGTGCCCAAACACAGATGGTTAAGCATTGGGTTTCAGTGCCCAAACACAGATGGTTAAGCATTGGGTTTCAGTGCTCAAACGCAAAACGCAAATGGTTAAGCATTGGGTTTCAGTGCCCAAACACAGATGGTTAAGCATTGGATTTCAGTGCCCAAACGCAGATGGTTAAGCATTGGATTTCAGTGCCGAAACGCAGATGGTTAAGCATTGGGTTTCAGTGCCCAAACACAGATGGTAAAGCATTGGGTTTCAGTGCCCAAACACAGATGGTTAAGCATTGGATTTCAGTGCCCAAACACAGATGGTAAAGCATTGGGTTTCAGTGCCCAAACACAGATGGTTAAGCATTGGGTTTCAGTGCCGAAACACAGATGGTTAAGCATTGGATTTCAGTGCCGAAACACAGATGGTTAAGCATTGGGTTTCAGTGCCCAAACACAGATGGTTAAGCATTGGGTTTCAGTGCCCAAACACAGATGGTTAAGCATTGGGTTTCAGTGCTCAAACGCAAAACGCAAATGGTTAAGCATTGGGTTTCAGTGACCAAACACAGATGGTTAAGCATTGGGTTTCAGTGCCCAAACACAGATGGTTAAGCATTGGGTTTCAGTGCCCAAACACAGATGGTTAAGCATTGGGTTTCAGTGCTCAAACGCAAAACGCAAATGGTTAAGCATTGGGTTTCAGTGCCCAAACACAGATGGTAAAGCATTGGGTTTCAGTGCCCAAACACAGATGGTTAGGCATTGGATTTCAGTGCCCAAACACAGATGGTTAAGCATTGGGTTTCAGTGCCCAAACACACATGGTTAAGCATTGGGTTTCAGTGCCGAAACACAGATGGTTAAGCATTGGGTTTCAGTGCTCAAACGCAGATGGCTAAGCATTGGGTTTCAGTGCCGAAACACAGATGGTTAAGCATTGGGTTTCAGTGCCCAAACGCAGATGGTTAAGCATTGGGTTTCAGTGCCCAAACACAGATGGTTAAGCATTGGATTTCAGTGCCCAAACGCAGATGGTTAAGCATTGGATTTCAGTGCCCAAACGCAGATGGTTAAGCATTGGATTTCAGTGCCCAAACGCAGATGGTTAAGCATTGGATTTCAGTGCCCAAACGCAGATGGTTAAGCATTGGATTTCAGTGCCGAAACGCAGATGGTTAAGCATTGGGTTTCAGTGCCGAAACACAGATGGTTAAGCATTTGGTTTCAGTGCCCAAACGCAGATGGTTAAGCATTGGATATCAGTGCCCAAACGCAGATGGTTAAGCATTGGATTTCAGTGCCGAAACGCAGATGGTTAAGCATTGGGTTTCAGTGCCGAAACACAGATGGTTAAGCATTTGGTTTCAGTGCCCAAACGCAGATGGTTAAGCATTGGATTTCAGTGCCCAAACGCAGATGGTTAAGGATTGGGTTTCAGTGCCGAAACACAGATGGTTAAGCATTGGATTTAAGTGCCCAAACGCAGATGGTTAAGCATTGGGTTTCAGTGCCCAAACACAGATGGTTAAGCATTGGGTTTCAGTGCCCAAACACAGATGGTTAAGCATTGGGTTTCAGTGCCCAAACACAGATGGTTAAGCATTGGGTTTCAGTGCTCAAACGCAAATGGTTAAGCATTGGGTTTCAGTGCCCAAACACAGATGGTAAAGCATTGGGTTTCAGTGCCCAAACACAGATGGTTAAGCATTGGATTTCAGTGCCCAAACACAGATGGTTAAGCATTGGGTTTCAGTGCCCAAACACACATGGTTAAGCATTGGGTTTCAGTGCCCAAACACAGATGGTTAAGCATTGGGTTTCAGTGCTCAAACGCAGATGGTTAAGCATTGGGTTTCAGTGCCGAAACACAGATGGTTAAGCATTGGGTTTCAGTGCCCAAACGCAGATGGTTAAGCATTGGGTTTCAGTGCCCAAACGCAGATGGTTAAGCATTGGATTTCAGTGCCCAAACGCAGATGGTTAAGCATTGGATTTCAGTGCCCAAACGCAGATGGTTAAGCATTGGGTTTCAGTGCCGAAACACAGATGGTTAAGCATTGGGTTTCAGTGCCCAAACGCAGATGGTTAAGCATTGGATTTCAGTGCCCAAACGCAGATGGTTAAGCATTGGGTTTCAGTGCCGAAACACAGATGGTTAAGCATTGGATTTCAGTGCCCAAACGCAGATGGTTAAGCATTGGGTTTCAGTGCCCAAACACAGATGGTTAAGCATTGGATTTCAGTGCCCAAACGCAGATGGTTAAGCATTGGATTTCAGTGCCCAAACGCAGATGGTTAAGCATTGGATTTCAGTGCCCAAACGCAGATGGTTAAGCATTGGATTTCAGTGCCCAAACGCAGATGGTTAAGCATTGGATTTCAGTGCCGAAACGCAGATGGTTAAGCATTGGGTTTCAGTGCCGAAACACAGATGGTTAAGCATTTGGTTTCAGTGCCCAAACGCAGATGGTTAAGCATTGGATTTCAGTGCCCAAACGCAGATGGTTAAGCATTGGGTTTCAGTGCCCAAACACAGATGGTTAAGCATTGGATTTCAGTGCTCAAACGCAGATGGTTAAGCATTGGGTTTCAGTGCCCAAACGCAGGTGGTTAAGCATTGGGTTTCAGTGCCCAAACACAGATGGTTAAGCATTGGGTTTCAGTGCCCAAACACAGATGGTTAAGCATTGGGTTTCAGTGCCCAAACACAGATGGTTAAGCATTGGATTTCAGTGCTCAAACGCAGATGGTTAAGTATTGGGTTTCAGTGCCGAAACACAGATGGTTAAGCATTGGGTTTCAGTGCCCAAACGCAGATGGTTAAGCATTGGGTTTCAGTGCCCAAACACAGATGGTTAAGCATTGGATTTCAGTGCTCAAACACAGATGGTTAAGCATTGGGTTTCAGTGCTCAAACGCAGATGGTTAAGCATTGGGTTTCAGTGCCGAAACACAGATGGTTAAGCATTTGGTTTCAGTGCCCAAACGCAGATGGTTAAGCATTGGATTTCAGTGCCCAAACGCAGATGGTTAAGCATTGGGTTTCAGTGCCGAAACACAGATGGTTAAGCATTGGATTTAAGTGCCCAAACGCAGATGGTTAAGCATTGGGTTTCAGTGCCCAAACACAGATGGTTAAGCATTGGGTTTCAGTGCCCAAACACAGATGGTTAAGCATTGGGTTTCAGTGCCCAAACACAGATGGTTAAGCATTGGGTTTCAGTGCTCAAACGCAAATGGTTAAGCATTGGGTTTCAGTGCCCAAACACAGATGGTAAAGCATTGGGTTTCAGTGCCCAAACACAGATGGTTAAGCATTGGTTTTCAGTGCCCAAACACAGATGGTTAAGCATTGGGTTTCAGTGCCCAAACACACATGGTTAAGCATTGGGTTTCAGTGCCCAAACCCAGATGGTTAAGCATTGGGTTTCAGTGCCCAAACGCAGATGGTTAAGCATTGGGTTTCAGTGCCGAAACACAGATGGTTAAGCATTGGGTTTCAGTGCCCAAACGCAGATGGTTAAGCATTGGGTTTCAGTGCCCAAACACAGATGGTTAAGCATTGGGTTTCAGTGCCCAAACGCAGATGGTTAAGCATTGGATTTCAGTGCCCAAACGCAGATGGTTAAGCATTGGGTTTCAGTGCCGAAACACAGATGGTTAAGCATTGGGTTTCAGTGCCCAAACGCAGATGGTTAAGCATTAGATTTCAGTGCCCAAACGCAGATGGTTAAGCATTGGGTTTCAGTGCCGAAACACAGATGGTTAAGCATTGGATTTCAGTGCCCAAACGCAGATGGTTAAGCATTGGGTTTCAGTGCCCAAACACAGATGGTTAAGCATTGGATTTCAGTGCCCAAACGCAGATGGTTAAGCATTGGATTTCAGTGCCCAAACGCAGATGGTTAAGCATTGGATTTCAGTGCCCAAACGCAGATGGTTAAGCATTGGATTTCAGTGCCCAAACGCAGATGGTTAAGCATTGGATTTCAGTGCCGAAACGCAGATGGTTAAGCATTGGGTTTCAGTGCCGAAACACAGATGGTTAAGCATTTGGTTTCAGTGCCCAAACGCAGATGGTTAAGCATTGGATTTCAGTGCCCAAACGCAGATGGTTAAGCATTGGGTTTCAGTGCCGAAACACAGATGGTTAAGCATTGGATTTCAGTGCCCAAACGCAGATGGTTAAGCATTGGGTTTCAGTGCCCAAACACAGATGGTTAAGCATTGGATTTCAGTGCCCAAACGCAGATGGTTAAGCATTGGATTTCAGTGCCCAAACGCAGATGGTTAAGCATTGGGTTTCAGTGCCGAAACACAGATGGTTAAGCATTGGGTTTCAGTGCCCAAACGCAGATGGTTAAGCATTGGGTTTCAGTGCCCAAACACAGATGGTTAAGCATTGGATTTCAGTGCCCAAACGCAGATGGTTAAGCATTGGATTTCAGTGCCCAAACGCAGATGGTTAAGCATTGGGTTTCAGTGCCGAGACACAGATGGTTAAGCATTGGGTTTCAGTGCCCAAACGCAGATGGTTAAGCATTGGGTTTCAGTGCCCAAACACAGATGGTTAAGCATTGGATTTCAGTGCCCAAACACAGATGGTTAAGCATTGGATTTCAGTGCTCAAACGCAGATGGTTAAGCATTGGGTTTCAGTGCCGAAACACAGATGGTTAAGCATTGGATTTCAGTGCCCAAACGCAGATGGTTAAGCATTGGGTTTCAGTGCCCAAACACAGATGGTTAAGCATTGGATTTCAGTGCCCAAACGCAGATGGTTAAGCATTGGGTTTCAGTGCCGAAACACAGATGGTTAAGCATTGGGTTTCAGTGCCCAAACGCAGATGGTTAAGCATTGGGTTTCAGTGCCCAAACACAGATGGTTAAGCATTGGATTTCAGTGCTCAAACGCAGATGGTTAAGCATTGGATTTCAGTGCCCAAACGCAGATGGTTAAGCATTGGGTTTCAGTGCCCAAACACAGATGGTTAAGCATTGGATTTCAGTGCTCAAACGCAGATGGTTAAGCATTGGGTTTCAGTGCCCAAACGCAGGTGGTTAAGCATTGGGTTTCAGTGCCCAAACACAGATGGTTAAGCATTGGGTTTCAGTGCCCAAACACAGATGGTTAAGCATTGGGTTTCAGTGCCCAAACACAGATGGTTAAGCATTGGATTTCAGTGCTCAAACGCAGATGGTTAAGCATTGGGTTTCAGTGCCGAAACACAGATGGTTAAGCATTGGGTTTCAGTGCCCAAACGCAGATGGTTAAGCATTGGGTTTCAGTGCCCAAACACAGATGGTTAAGCATTGGATTTCAGTGCTCAAACACAGATGGTTAAGCATTGGGTTTCAGTGCTCAAACGCAGATGGTTAAGCATTGGGTTTCAGTGCCCAAACACAGATGGTTAAGCATTGTCATGTATGCAAAATATTGTAATTTGAATTCTGACTGCTATTTTAAACAGTTCGTTCTGTCATTCTCTTAAGACCATTAATTTACAAGAAATTAAATGGCAACACAGTTTTGTTATTACTCAAAATGAGTTCTTTATTTCTCGGATGAACTAATGTGTCGTCTTTAAATGTAATGAAGACTTCTTGAGAGGAAGATGAATCAAATAAAGATAAATATAATAATTAGTATCTTGATCACTGCCTGGTCATGTTGGGAATAAAGTGTGGTGCTTAACTTTGTTTGGAAACTTAAAATGTCACATAAATGTAGAATACCAGTTTCAACATCGCCAAGCTGTCAGTTTAAGGCGTGAATAAAATAATAACAAACCTCTAGTGATGACATTCTATTGTCTCACCAGGGGTTTCTTTTACAGACTAAACCTCTACTAGTAGTTTACAAGATATTCCTGTGGAAAGCCCGAGCTTTCTGTCACCGAGGTCATAGAGGTAAAATTATATTCAAAACTTCAACGTGTTTGAAGTGTTAACTGTATCTGTCAATCTGAAGAAATACTATACAGTGTTTCTTTGCAAACAGGACGGTGTATCCTTCTCTGAGCAGTTGGTTATAAATAATTTGCTTGTAAAGGATATATCTATAAGCGTTTGTCTAAAACGAATTTGTGTGTAAAGAATATATCTATAAACCTGGTGTCTGTTAGAATATGTCTATAAAGAATTTCGCTATAAACCATTTGTCTATTACAAAAGTGTCTGAAAAATATGTTTATAAGCCATTTGTCTATAATATAGTTGTCTATAAAAAAAAATTGCCTGTACAGAATATATCCATAAAACATGTGTCTGTAAAATATGTTTATAAACATTTTTTCTGTAAGATATTTCTTTATAAATAGTTTGCCTGTACAGAACATATCGATAAAGCATTTGTCTGTAAAACCTTTGTAAAACTTTTATTTCTGATAAGGGTGTGTCTATAACGCATTAGCTAAATAAGATAATTTTGTCTGTAATGAATATGTCTATACAGCATTTACTTATAAAGATTTTACCTATAAAGACAAATTATTTACTGGATCTATCAGCATCTGTCTAAAATGAATTTGTATGTAAAGATTATGTCTATTACGTATAATAAATGTCTATAAGATATTCGTCTTTAAAATATGTTAATATATCATTTGTGTTTAAAACATTTGTCAATAAAGCGTGGAAAATATGCATTATATTCATTATATTTATCTTTATATATAGTAAAGAAGTATACAAGAAGCAGAAATATGCATATCGGAATATAAAGTATTGATTATGAAAGTTGATATACGTCTTCAGTGTATTATTTAAATTTACTTATACACTTCTCCACGTTTGATACCACATACCTATTTCAATATATATATATATATATATATGATACCAATGAAACATGTTGGAGTAAAAATGGCTATGAGTTTTTTTTTACTTTTGAATATATATATATATATATATATATATATATATATATATATATATATATATATATATATATATATATATATATATATATATATATATATATATATATATATATATATTTATAAAATACTTCAGACGACACTTGCTGTAGATATCATTTTAATAATGACTGGATGCGTCGCATTTCGACTTGTTTACAAGTCTTTTCAACAGTGTGGAGCATTTTCAACATGGCGAATATATAGGTAGCTTAAACAATGTACAATAGACGTTGATTGATTGGTAAGTGACAAGTGGTTAGCTTGATTAGCACACAATAAACTATTTACGAGGGATTCAAATTTGATTCATTGCAGGTCTCACATCCTGGCCCACAGTCAATGAATTGATCATTTGTATCAATTGCATAATTGACATTTCTAGCAAACATGTAGTTTCGGGGAGTATACGATTTTGTGCTTCTTGAAAAACTTCTTCTTATAAAATAAAATTTACTCCAAATCTTGAAAACTTTAAAGAGCAAAACATTAAATTTGTCAATATCTTTATTTTGGATTAATTCATGGTACATTTATTGTCGGCTCAGGTGTTATAAAAGAAGAATGGTTCATGGATTCGAGTGTTTCAAAATCATTAAACATTAAAAAGTCTAACGAATAGACCTACTTCATAAATTCTTGTTATGTTAAATATGTCTCCTAAATGTGTTATATTTTAGAAGGTCCTAGGACTAACAATAATATTCTTGGAAGGCCTAACTCTTTGAATGAAAAACTTATTTTGTGGAACATATGTACATTTGCAAAGAGTTTAATGATAATTTTTCAAACAAGATATTCAGTAGAATTAATTGAAAACGGTCCTTTGTAAATGCGTAACTATATTACTTTTTGGGAAAAAGCACTGTCCTAAATCTTTGAAAATAATTCGCACAAACTCGAACTCATTCGGAAGAACTCGGCAATATCTTCAAAGCATTCGGAAAATTTCGTAAGTTTCCGAACATTGGTTCTGCCCAAGAACTGTCAACAAACCCCAAAAAGTTGTCAGTGAAGACAATTTGAACAAAAGAAATCCTATGAAAATGTAAGTACGTGTGATATGGTTTTACATATTTCAGTCTTGTTGGAAATGTTTTTATTAAGTTGTTGTTTACAATTTCACGATGTCTACTGGATGAATACAAATATTAATGAACTGCGTCCAACATTGTCAATATCTTGTCAATTTCAGTAGGCAGTTGGTCTATTGTCCCATTGGCCCCCAATATTACAAATGACACTAAATTAGTTTATTTAAACTTTTTTTTTAACACTTTTATGTTCAGCTTATGTTTAGTTGATTATTTCAGAAACATTGATGTTCATTGAGTTTGGATAATTGGGCGCTTTTTATTATTATTTCACCTTCATTCTTTTACAATACAAATATAATAATGACAACAAGTTAGGGTCTGGGAACTTTAATACAACAATATTGCAGTAATATGTGTAAAACCAGCATGCGGTGGTTCACATAGAAATACTGCCTTAGTCTAGAATCCCTTCTTCTACATTCGTATGATGGAACTTGAATACACAATGTTCACCACTTGGACCAATAAAAGTATTCCAAGGGTGAGTGGGATGGGAACAAATTATCAGCGTTGGCAGGCGTGCCACATTGCTTGCTGCAAGAAGGACGTCAGAGGGTATTTATGGAGGCTACTCCGGTAATACATGAAGGAGATGGTATGAAGCGTTCATAATTAAATATACAACGGTTCACTCAAAAACTATTTTGATTTACAAAAAATAACTTTTACATTCTTTTGCAATGTCCATCTGTCAAGTTTTCTACTCTAGTTTTGCAATATTGCAGAGGAAGCATGGGAGAGGGGGGATGTTCAGGGGTTTTATGAAATTTTTAGAAATTTCATCGACCTCCTTTTCAGTAGGTGGGGTTTACACTATGTCTGTTTTTTTTATGCGATGCGTTAAAAATAATCGCACAAGAACGCAACACTTTATTTTCAATGAGTTGTCGTATACTACATCTGTTCTTTTCATGGATTGTGATGCGATGCCAAGAAAATAGAACCTATTCTATTTTATTCGCATCGCATTCACAATCGCATTTGAATTCCCTATACGATGTCATATTTTCATTATCTGAAAGAAGTATTTCCAACCAAGTGTAAGCAAAGCAGTCATAAAAATATATAATCTATACATAAAACCTGTACATACACCTTCAGTAATTACATACATCTGTACATACATATACATGTACATACATTATAACATATGGAACTAAAACAATTGCACTTATGATATTCGAATTAAAATCGCATGCAAAACGTGTGAAGAGTAAACCCCCAAATCGCATGCGTCAACGCAATGCGAATTATTCGGACATACCGGTAGTATAAACCCTGCCTTAGCGACATCCTATTGAAAATAAAACACCCATACAGTCTTAACTTTACCTGCTTCGATCTCTTTCGACAGTCATGTTTCATGTATCATCTCATGTATGATACAGCTGTGAAAGGTTGAAATATACTAAAGTGTAGAGAGTCTAGAGACTATAAAAATGCATTATGCAACATCACAAATTTCAATCTATTAAATAAGTAAATGAGTATTATCATTGAATAAATTATTTCTTCTTTATTTTAGAAATTCTAGAAGACATTGTTTTTACTATGGTAAAAAAGGTTTCTATTCTAAAACTATGATGAAAAATATTGGTGGCATAGTAGCAAAAACTTCACCTGAACTTCATAGTTTGCACTGCTATGCTACAGCAGGTGGCCATATTATTACGTATATGTGACGTTATTCCCATTGACTTGCATGTTAATTAGTTGGTTTGAGTATAATTTTCTTGAATCTATTGTTTGTCGACTGATTCTGAAATCTTTACCAAAATATATGAAATCATCTCAGGTATATGTACCGGTAAATAATTCCCATAATTTTTTCATTATCATTTGTAATATTGCAAATGGAGTTTATACATTCAGCAAATCTTTTTCCCTATTTAATTCATTCCACAATTTTACTCAACCACATGCAAATCACTCATTTCTACTCGGCGCGCATGCGCACACTTTTGTAAACATCGGTCAGTTGTGCTTTGTTCTCACCAAAAGCAGACTTTCTCAACTGAGGCAAAGTGCACTTAACGAATATCGATCTTCGCTGTTTCTTTACTTCACCATCATGGAAGCTCGAGGCAGAGGTCGCAATAACACAAAAACGGGTGCAAGAAGGTCACGTAGGAACGGGAACGGGAAAGCCGTTCACCAGCTCGCCGATCGCCAGTGACAATGGCCGCCATTGACAGCGACAGCGAGAGTGGAATTTCGGCAAACGAAGGTTCAGAGGTTCCGGAGAATATGACGGCACGACAATTGAGGGATCGTCTGTTCGAATTGGGGATAATTGTGCCTCGGACAGTCACCAGGAAAACACTCGTAAAACTGTACACGGCCAATGTGAATAGGCGACAGGACAGACCTCAGCATGGTGCTCAGTCAAGCGAGCAAGCTACCGTTACATCGCCAGACCCGGATGTGACTGTCACAACTGGAGCTTCGAGTATGACACCCTCTACAGTGCGGACGCCGAGTACCGGCCAAGATCTCGAGGAAATCAGGAGGGACATCCGACACTTAACCGAGGTGGTCAACCAACTTGCTCAGAGGGATCTGCAAGTCGGCGACGCACAACATCGCCCATCATTGACCAGCGGTGACGCTTTCAGACCAGGTCAGTGTGGCATCGCGTCGCATGATGTACCATCAGTAGTATGCATATCCCCCGATCTTCGCCGGCAGATAGTTGAAGGAAAATATATAAACTTGGCCCTGCTTATGATTCCTGCACACGAGTTGGGAGAAGTCAGGAATGGAACTGACTACCCAGCCAACGAAATTCGCATGAAAGGTACCCAAGACTCAAGACTGACCAACACCCTCACTCACGCTGAATTTGTATCTGCCTTTGGGAGGTTTATGGACGTCATGTGTGAGGAGTTCCCCGAGAGGAGGAAAGAACTCAGCCATTATCTCTCGGATGTTACAGACATCTACACGCAATTCGGAGGCAGTATGTTCTATGACTATCATAGAACATTCGCAAACAGAGCAGCATCCCTGTTACTCAGTTATGGGATAAGAGTCGATTGGGCCATAAGAGACCAAATTATCTTCTCTTCTTTGTCAGCGGGTCATCGTAGGGTGTCATGTGATTGGTGTCAAAGCAACACACATTCAACTGAACTATGCTCCCGACGACGTATTGGGGGAGCTCGTTTCAACCCACCGCAATCAACGTACAAGAACATCGACGTGCGAGGACGACCCCGACAACACCACGAGGGGCAGGAGTTGTGCAACAATTTCAATGAAAGACATGGTTGCATACCACGACGCTGTCCTTTTGCCCATGTGTGTGGATCATGCATGGGCGATCAACCAAAATTCAGATGCGCAGACAGGGGAGAAAAAAGGAACAAAGACAGACAAGTGGACAAGCGGCAATGACTCGATGAGGGAAAACCCAACAAGGGCCCAGTTGACGTCGAGCGTTTAAGAACAGAACTAAAAAATCATCCAGACCCTAAGTTTGTCCAGGAGCTTACAGAGGGTTTTACACATGGTTTTCCTACAAGTATTGACCCCTTACCATTGAATAGTGTAGAATGTGATAATAATTTGTCTGCTCGTTCCCAACCCGAGACAGTGAGGTCCCTGTTGACACAGGAAATCAGTAACAATTACGTTATCGGCCCTTTCGACACGCCACCTTTCAAAAACTACAGAATAAACCCTATAGGAATAGCCACAGGGAAATATTCACTTAAGAAACGACTTATCGTGGACATGTCTGCCCCGCATAATAGCACTCACAACAGCATTAACAGTCTGATCAGCAAGGAAGACAACAGTATGGAATATGTAAGGATTGATGACGCTATCGCCCATATCATAGCTTATGGCAGGGGTGCACAGCTGTGCAAGTTTGACATAATAGATGCTTTCAAACAGATACCAGTTCATCCTACAATATGGGCATATCAAGGTATCAAATGGGAAGACAAGATGTACTTCTACACTCGCCTTGTGTTTGGCTGCAGGTCATCTCCGAAGGTATTCGACAAACTGTCTACAGCCATTTGTTGGATAGCTGAGCACGTATACGGCATAGAAACCATTTTGCATCTCCTAGATGATTTTCTTACCATAGACAGACCGAATGCTATAGCAGAGAGAACCCTGGCCTTGATGACGAGGCTGTTTCACATTTTAAAGGTGCCGCTGGCCACTCACAAGACAGAGGGACCAACAAGTTGTCTTGAGTACCTAGGTATTGTGTTAGATACAGAGCGAATGGAGGCTAGATTACCTGATGCCAAAGTTCAGGGAATCTTACAATTCCTCAGGAGTGTAGGCAACAAAGGTGTGCATCACTAAACAAACCCTACTCTCTCTTTTGGGGCACCTAAACTTCGCAGCCAGAGTTATCCCACCAGGTAGATCTTTTGTGTCCTACCTCATCAGCCTGTCTACAACACGTCTACAACAGTAGGGGGACTATTCGAGACAGTCACTCTCACAGAGGAGTGTAGGAAAGAACTGGACATGTGGATATTGTTCCTACAGGAATGGAATAGAGTGTTCATGTTCGCAGAAAATCAAGCAACATATGACTGTGACATGGACCTTTTCACAGACGCCGCCTCTACGCTAGGTTTTGGTGGATATTTTGCAGGAATGTGGTTCAGTGACACTTGGCCATCAGAGATACAATCTATGAGCAGAGTCTCCATGGCCTACCTTGAACTATATCCTATTGTCATAGCATGCATGTTGTGGGGACAGCATTGGAATAGAAAACGCATTGTTTTTCATTGTGATAACGAGGCCACAGTGAAGATCATAAATAAGGGACGCTCAAAATGCTGCATTATTAATAAACTCTCCAGACAATTAACCCTTATGGCCATGAGAAATAATTTCACAGCTAAAGCAAAACACCTACCTGGGAAATCTAACAAGATAGCTGATGCCTTGTCTCGGTTTCAGTTGCAGGAATTCAGACGACTCGCCCCGGCAGCGGATGTCACGCCTCACCAGTGCCCCGAATTTACAGCAGTGATGCTTTTTTAGGGCAGAGACCGCAGACCTTGTGTAAAGCTGCTGTAAGCACTTCTACCCTACAGAGTTACAAGTCCGGCTTCAGGAGGTTTGAACTCTTCATACTAAATTATGGTATCACCAACAACATAAAAAACTTGCCTGATCTCACCGCTGAACAACTGATTAAATTTGTAACCTACTGTCATTCGAATCTCCATCTCAACCATAGTACCATCCAACTATATCTATCAGCAGTCAGGTATTTTTACATAGCTAGAGGGAAAACCAATCCTCTGCAAGATCTTAGTAACCACAATAGTGTAGCGCTCTTCCTAACTGAGACTGGAGCGCCCTTGTCAAGGCACTACTTTATTGAGAAGTTCAAACGTTTAGTCCAAGTGGTGGGCCTAAAATCGGCACCTTACAGCGGACATTCTTTTAGAATAGGAGCAGCTACTTCTGCCGCCCAGGCGGGAGTCAGAGATCATCTCATACAAACATAAGGAAGATGGTCCTCGGATGCGTATATGCGGTATATACGTACTGCTGAGTCGTCCATCCGTGATGCACAAGTGTCTATGTGCCAACCTGTGTTGTAACTAGTGACCTGTAAGCGCAATGTGAAATTTTGTGACGCTCAATAGCCTTAGTGCCAACTCAATAGCCTTAGTGCCAACTTGAACTGCTCGTATCAATCCTGCCATTTTTACTGGGACACTTAAATGCCCACGTGCCAAACAGTAAAATCCCTCCTTATATTTTTCCTCAATTTTTGGGGCTTTTATATTTCATTTATTTCATATTTCATTTATTTTCATGTATTCTCAGGTTATACTGCTATACCCAAAGTATTTTATAAGCATCATCCGCTTACATTCACCAAGCAGCCTCGCTGCTAGTTTCTGTATCATAAGGCTTCGCCGCTTCCATAAGGCTTTCGCCCCTTATAGGTAACACAGCCTCGCTGTGTATCTAAGGCTTTCGCCGCTTATCTCACAGCCTCGCTGTTGGTCAAACTTTCTGTGTTTTTATGATAAACATTTTTGCTTTGCATTTATTAGCTACAGCTTCGCTGTCACTTCTTTATCATGTCATGTATGCATTGGTTGTGCACCTGCGGTGCCATTTATTCCTTTTCATTGTCTTTCTTACCAGTTGTAAACAACTGTGTCAATTGGTGACAGCCTCCCTGTTAGGAGTGCTCTGTTTTATTTTCATCATTGCTATTTTTAGTATTTCATCATATTACATTTGCTAAGGGTATAAGCACCATGGTCATTGTTTCTGATCCAGCTCGGTTCATACTTGAAGAGCTGTGGTGCTTATACCAGAAGATTTACCCAATTATTAAACAATTGGACTTGAAGTACTTGTTTGTTGTTTGTATAAAATTATCATTTGTAATATTGCAAATGGAGTTTATACATTCAGCAAATCTTTTTCCCTATTTAATTCATTCCACAATTTTACTCAACCACATGCAAATCACTCATTTCTACTCGGCGCGCATGCGCACACTTTTGTAAACATCGGTCAGTTGTGCTTTGTTCTCACCAAAAGCAGACTTTCTCAACTCAGGCAAACCCGCCTCCATCCCCCTTACTCCCCCTTATACATATTTCCTACCTTAGATTTAGCTTTTATATTTCATTTATTTCATATTTCATTTATTTTCATGTATTCTCAGGTTATACTGCTATACCCAAAGTATTTTATAAGCATCATCCGCTTACATTCACCAAGCAGCCTCGCTGCTAGTTTCCGTATCATAAGGCTTCGCCACTTCCATAAGGCTTTCGCCGCTTATAGGTAACACAGCCTCGCTGTGTATCTAAGGCTTTCGCCGCTTATCTCACAGCCTCGCTGTTGGTCAAACTTTCTGTGTTTTTATGATAAACATTTTTGCTTTGCATTTATTAGCTACAGCTTCGCTGTCATTTCTTCATCATGTCATGTATGCATTGGTTGTGCACCTGCGGTGCCATTTATTCCTTTTCATTGTCTTTCTTACCAGTTGTAAACAACTGTGTCAATTGGTGACAGCCTCCCTGTTAGGAGTGCTCTGTTTTATTTTCATCATTGCTATTTTTAGTATTTCATCATATTACATTTGCTAAGGGTATAAGCACCATGGTCATTGTTTCTGATCCAGCTCGGTTCATACTTGAAGGGCTGTGGTGCTTATACCAGAAGATTTACCCAATTATTAAACAATTGGACTTGAAGTACTTGTTTGTTGTTTGTATAAAAGATAATTATTAAGAAACTTACATCTTATCAAACAATACATATACAACATACCGATTAGTCAATGGGACATTTGAATCACAAGTTGGACATACAATGTTTAAGCAAGTGGCATTCAAAACTTAAATGAACGGATCGATGAATGTCAGTGCCAAACAAAATCTACTGGTTACATCAGTCCTGTCACATCGCACATTCAGTGACAGCTGGTTAAAATGTCAAAAGAATCGTTCACTTTCACAAACTTCCCCAAGCAACATTTCCTACTAACAGTACTGTGTAACAAGTCTCTGAAATACAAAGGTCATGTTTAACATTGTATACAGTTCCTTGTTTACAGGCCTATGAGAATGTCAATCCTTGCACATTCAAAACTATGGTTGCCTGTGTACAGATGAATAGATGAACACGTCAAAATAACCACTCATATTTCTTTTAGACTTAAAAGCATTTAGAAGTTGTTGAGATGAAAAGTCTATATCAGTCTTATGATAAGTTATTGCTTCTTTGTGTGTATTCTGTCAATATGCATGTTTTATTATGATAAAGTTGTAAAATTAGTAAAAATACAACATATTTCCCATTTCACAAAATGCTCAAAAACAGAATGACAGATTCTCTGATAAAATAACCTCTGTTTTAACACTATCCATTTGAGATATAACTTTGAATGTTAAATTAAAAATTCTAACAAGCATTAACATCATAAAAGAAAAGGAATATCTTTTCGCAAGAAAGTGGCACTGTTCCTTGAAATCTAGAAGTGTATATTTCTCTCAGAGTACAGTACACCTGAAGGCCACTGATGAAGGTATGCCGTGCACTGTGACAACAGTCAGCCTCTTACCTGTATTGATTGTGTGAGCTGGGTGGGTGTGGCCCTCTGATCACCAGGTGAGTCTGACACCTGCCCCAGGTAAATCACTGGTAATTAGCATCAGCTCCATCAAACATGCATGCAGGATGAGGAATAGAACCAAAATAGATCAACACAGATCAATAGACATTTGTGAAAGTCGAGTTGAGATTTACAATACTGATTGAACTTTTCATCATTTATTGGAGGGATGAGAAATTTATCTGATCAACATTTTCGCTCATTAGACTTACAAGGCCAGTTAATTAAGTCATTGTAAGTTGAATAAGGCAGGCTGCCAACTTACACTTATGATTTAGGAAGTGACTTTTGAATTTTAGTAGTATTCTGAGAACAGCTTAATTTTACACACTGTCCAACCATATAAAAAGGAAAGAAAAAAAAACAGTAGAATATTTTTGTTCATTCTCATTACATTCTAAGGTATCTAACATAACATTTAAGTACAAAATTATGTGCATGTATGAAAAAATAAAAATAAATAATTTTCTATCACAAAATAAATTTCAAACCTTTTTTATCTATTTGTTTTATTTTTGGATTTTTGTTTACGATATAAGTGAACCTGACTGTTAGAAAAAAAAGAAATTTTGTACCCAGTTGAACTGAATCTGAAGTTTTTGTATACCTGCGATGATAAAATGACCCATAATACTGCTAGTACGTAATCCCTGAATCATAAAATGACTCTCACGCCTTCCTCTGAAAACTGCTCCTTTGTCAGTAGTCATTATTGATGATATTCCTCATCAGAACATCAGGTGTATGCTTCCCGTTTCCATGGTAACGAATTGTGAAGGCCATAATTACCATCATCAAATGCTTGAGGAGACAGTTACAAATGTTTTTACAGTGAAGGATATTACCCTTGACTAATGTTGACTTGTAAAAGTGATATATCACAGGTAAGTGAAAGGCTGAGAAATAGATAATATCAGAAAATCTAGCAATGGTAACTTCATCAAATAATGTCATGTCAGTTAAACAATTGAAGACTAAATTCAAGAATGTTTTCATGATGTTGTCAGTCTACAGTGTATGACATAAGAATGAAGAGAAGTCAGCCAAAAACTAAAGTGTTGTTTGTTAAAGGTCCATCCATTGTGTTGTTGGGGGTCACATATTGCAAACGTTATAACTGGTGTTACTTTGTCGAGAAGTGCCGACTTACCGAAAACTACCATTTTGATGATAGTCGACTTAGTATATTGACGATTTGAAGGTAAAAGTAGTGATTTCTGATCGAAAACCGGACACTGCACCGCTTGTGGCGCGCGCCAATGAGTCAAACGTAATTTTAAAATCTTATTCAAAACAGACAAAATAACAACTTTTGGTTGATAATGCTGAATAGGTCATATAACTACTGTTCATGTAAATGGAACGTGCAGTTTCGGTTTCTGCACATACAAAATGATGTTACTCGATTTTAATTTGGAAACAAGTAATTATGATATATTAGGCGATTGGGGAAGAATATGCAAGTTGAGTGAATTTGTTTGTATTGTAAATAGCTCATATGGTGAGTTTGAGCGTATTAAAGCCAAATAATTTTTATATGAAACACAATGGATGCACCTTTAATTTAAATTGCAAAATTTAAGAAAAACCTCAAACTTTTAAAATTACCAACCCAGTTGCCAGTGGGCTGTCGGACAAGCCCTAAAATTATTTCACACTCTGTCTTTACATAAATTCAAGCTACAGTTATTGTGATCATCATACTTATAATTTTTGTGAGTATGGAATGATACACATATATATATTTGTTCTCCTGAATGAGACCTGATAAACAAAATAACCTCACTACATCTACCACTTTTAGTTTTCAATGGATATTACATCACAATTGAACTTAGGATCATTACTGCTGCCTTTCTTGTTACAATGTAACACAAGATTTACCTTGTCGTCAAGGTCTGTCTATTCTGTAACTTGATCTGTCTTGTCCGCACACCTGACACTGCAAGTTAATTACCCATTCTAGATAGCTGTTCCTCCCATCTGATGGACACAAGTTCTTCATCGAAATAGTGTGTTAGTATTTACAGAAAAATTTCACAATATTTTTTACTGTAACAAATATTGTAAAATTTTCTGTGAAGATGAACAATTAAGTTCTATGTATAGTAAAATTGTTTATTACAAATTGTAATAAACAATTTTACTATACATAGAAATAGAACTTAATTGTACGTCTTTATCGAACCTAGACCATTTGAACTGAAGGTCTTTAAATCTTTTGATCATGTTTCCAATACCCATATGATTTCATTGTTATTGGTAACAATATCATTGGTGCAGAAGTCATGAGTCAAAAGTAGAAATATATGTATAGGCACCCGCTGTTTATCTGCACGATTTGGTCACAGTTGAAAATTGTAGAAAAACTCTTTCTGCACCATCAAGGGTGGAATAAAGCAGCTTTAGTCGAATGCATTTTTTATAAAGGAACTATTCCAAATCTATTCCAGCAACCAAATACATCAACATGAACTTAAGATCTGAGATCATAAAAATCCTTTCAGACTTAGTCATAACATTTTACCAGCCAATCTTTTTTTACTAACCAAGGGCTACCAGATTTGTTTTCAATTTCCACACCTTGAGCCCGTACAATTCCTCACGACCCCTCAGCCCTGTAAGCAGATCTCCGTTGTGACTAGACTGCTGGTATACATGACACTGCAAGTTAATTAACCCTGATAAATAGCTCTCCCACCCATCTAAATTATACAGATCATTGAACATGCTTGGTGTTTGAATACATTATGTTGTAGATCACACTGGCTTTGTCTTATTTCCAGGATACATACAAGAGTTTGGATTGACTTTACCCTCTTTGCAAAGGAAGGCATCAAGTTTTCATTAAGGTTAGTAAATTTTGATACTCTCATGTAAAAGATGCACAACTTAAACTGGAAAGTGTCTGTTATTATGTCGAGATCTAATCTATAAGTGACAGGAAGTCGGGTATACAATGGACTTGCAGTGATGATGTGTTATAAACTTCACGATTTAACAAGGGATTTAGTACAATTGTTTGACATGGTACAGCGATAAACCATACATTCGAAATACTGAGGAAGTTGATAATAATTTTTCTACTTTGTTTTCAATATGAAAATGAAGAGTCTTAGTTGTGATTATAATTGGTAGAGATGCGACGATCAATTGATGCAGAAATGTTACAACATGATTTGTGTCAAGAAATCTCTAATCTTCTAGTTATCTTTTTTTTAGCATTTACATTTATATTGGCACTGTAAGTATAATGAATGAATTAACGGTAGCTTTGAAATGGTGGTTTTAAGTAAAAGTCAGTACATCTCAATAAAATAGTACCATTTATAGCATTTAACTCTTATGTGATTCCAACAGCATACTTAATGTTCCTCCAATTAAAATCTCATTTTAAAAATTCATGCCGAGGTCATTCCGCCCCGTGCTGTTAATCATGTGAGAGAAGATTGTTGATTGATTATCTACTTGTTGCTGTTGTTGTTTGTTGTCAAATACTATAAATGTTTGATGATTAATTTGATCCAACTCCTTTTCTATTGTGTGTCTCTGAATGAAGGTGATTGACAGGCATGGAATGAGTTAATCCCTCACCAGCTTATATATATATATTCATTTGGTACTTATTTATATTGCTTGTTTGTTTTTCAATCATTTGCATTCTTATAAAAATGTTATTCACTGAACATTGGTTTAAATTGTTTTTGTTTGCGGCGTAACATTTATTTCAGTTATGACGCAACTTCAGAATGACTGATCAAATATAAATTACAATCCTGGGCCCATATTTTCAAAGCTCTCTTAGTGCTAAGATAGTCGTAAGTCAATGTTAATGTATGGCACTTACGACTATCTTAGCGCTAAGAGAGCTTCGAAAATATGGGTCCTGTTTTATATTTTAGTTAAGCTGTTAATTAGTAAATAATAGAACTAGAGTAAACTCATGGGACCTATGTGGTATTAAAAACAAGTAACATTTCTCTTGTTAGAGAGTTCTGATTCCAGTAATTAGGCCACTGAGAATGGTTTATGTATACAGTATTGTAACCCTTTGAGAGCTAATCCTCTACAATGAACTTTATTTATGGTCATGTTATTATTTTCTTAAAATCTGTTTTTGATATAGGTTAATTGAAGAAATGGCAATATTTTAAGTTTAACCCTTGAATAGTGCCTATCCTTTAATAATTAATACGATTGGAGCGGTAATTATATAAGCTTATAGCTTGTTTACCAATCCAATTCTTCATGAAATAAATATGTTTAAACCATGATTAATACGAACTTCGTTCATGTTTTTAATGTTAACCTTTTACATGGGTGTCCTGGAATATTCTATGATTTCAGATTATTCCCTTTCTAAATGAGTTAATATTTCAGACATTAATCATTTCTTCAGTTCAGGTGTTAATAATGCAATTGAATTTGTTTATAATAGTGTCAATAAGTCTAGAATTCAGTGGTACTGAAATCACATGAGCAACATCAAGGCTAACTGAAAATTAATTACCACTCAAAGATTCACATTATTAATTCAATATGTAGATATGTTCTTAATATATTCATACAACAAAAACGTTAAAAGCTTCATTACAAATATGAGATCGATAAAACCTAATGAAGTGTGCTAATTTCCAGCCAACTTAAAGTTGGTATTATGGTTGACTGCTTAGCTCCTGGTGCTGCGCTGAGTTAGAGATGTTGATGAAACAAATGAGACGGAAACTCAGTCTCTACCTGTATATTGGATTCTATATACGGTAAGTACTGACTTGACAAGTTGTTAGGAAGCTGGTTATAAAACACAATTGATAGAGTACTACACATGCAAAGATATTATTACAGATTTCCGAAATTTTTCCATTTCTCCAGAACCTATCTCAATCCAAAATGAAGAAATTGAAATTGTTAACAAATACAAATATTTAGGCACCATCATTGACTGTAAGCTTAGTTGGAATGACAATGTTGATTACCTATTTAAGAAAGGCGAGCAAAGATTGTATTTCTTACGTCGGTTAAATACTTTTAGAATTTATTGTTCTCTGATGGAATTGTTTTACAAAACATTTATACAAAGTATTTTAACTTTTAATCTACTTTGTTGGTTTGGTAACCTGTCTGTTCAAAACAAAACTAAACTTAACAAAATTGTTTACACAGCACGCAAAATCATTCACAGAGTCAATTATATCTTTCGGCCAACTTTACGAGCAGCAAATTGTCAAAAAAGTGCACAAAATTTTAAATGACAGCTCTCGTGTTCTCCATTACGATTTTGAATTTCTCCCATCTGGACGTCGTCTGCGCAAATGTGTCATACAATTTTTAGCTGATCAGAACTGAAAGGCCAGATGGGCTTATGGCATGAGCCGTTGTGCTTCTGGCGGGACTCACATTTTCAACTTCTACTCCAGAACAACAGCACACCCAAAGCTGAAATTTTATTGCTACAAGCTAATGTTTGCTTCATTCAAACATGTTATTCATTTGTCTTATGAAATTAAAGGTTGGCATATTTGTATTTATGCCTTTAAGTTACTGTGTGTGAGCCATCCAAAACATTTTAACTCTATTTAATTACATGAACCTCCTATCACACAGTTGGTGCTATCTGAATTAGCAATTAATACCTGTCAAGGCCTGTTAGTTTAACTACCGGTAATAGTCATCAATTTTTGTGATCTTTGGTTTATTTGATAAACTACCCTAGACTATAAAGCATACAAAGGGCTTATCTACAAGCCCTGTTTACAAGCTTTGTTTAGATCTTCAAACTTAGATACTCAATCATGCAATTCCTGATGAGCTACAGAGCCAATTAGAAATACATGCCATTTAGATAGTGAACAAATATAACAAGGTTATATTTGGGATAACACTACCTTCAATAGTACAAATTCTTGTACTTTTTTCGGGCCAAGTCCCATGCAGAATTCGAAGCCGCACCCTCAGAGTAAGGGAACCATCGCCAGCACTGACTGTACCAGCAGCTTACCACACAACCATTTCTCCTCGACAAAAATCGAGGTCCAACATTCGATAGTTAAGCTAATTTTATGTTCAGTACCCCTTTGATAGACGTAATTTGGTGCAGCTCCTAAGGCTTTGAATTTGTACTATTGGAGGTAGTGTTGTATCATTGTGAACTCAGTATCAATATATAATGTCACCACTCTATTATACACATGTGGAATGTTGACCTTTATTGTGAACGAAATGTTATGAAAATATTGCAAATTTAAACAAACATGACCCCTTTACACTTTGACCGTGAATACTGTGTCAGTTAATGATTCTGTCAATATCTGGCAAAAGGCCTTTATACATTGTTGGTGATTCATTACTTCATGGAGGCTTATGAAGGTAGAGGCGTGATATACTATGGATAAGAACATCAGAAACTGAAGAGTTTCCTATACTTATATAAGGTAAAGACATTGTTTGTGCTAGGTACACCATCTTTGCAGTATTCTTTTTCTTATTTTGATGTATCTGCAAAGACTTTTATACAGTATTATTGATTCGTTCAGTTGAGTGGAGCCATGTGAATGCAGCTATGTGATGAATTACTATGTTCCTTGGAAAATTAGAAAACGAAATTAATACTTTCAATATCTGTTAGGTATAAATACATTTAATTATACTGTGATATGCTGTTTTTGTGAGATTGAAATTATTTTTTCTCCATTAATGAGTCAGTAAGTGTTTCATTTGGTTGAGTAGAGGCATTTTAAAGCAAATTTACGACATTGGAAGATAGGGAAATGGAAAATCTGCAAAAATACTTACGGTCAATACAAGTCATTATACTGTGGTGTACGTAATATCTATACAATTTTGAAATTAAAATTAATTTTAATTTTAATTTTAATCTTTAGATGCCTAACAAAAGGCTTTTAAACAGCAAATTTGATGATTCATTGAGTTCAGTTGAGAGTTTTAAAAACAGATGTGTGATATACAATAAACATTGGACATTTAGGATAAAAAGAAGTGTTTGTGCAACTGTGTTGGCAAGTCTTCTAATTATTTTTCTTCCATGTAATGAATCTGTCACTTCTTTCTTAGAAGCCTTTGTACAGCATGCCTGATACATCAGCTCAGTGAAGCATTGTGAAGCAGGTGTGTGATATACTTTAGACATTGGAATATCTGGAAATCAATGATTTACAAAACCTTGAGAAGGTGATTCTGACATTATTATGATTCTGTCAATATCTGGTAAGAGGTCCTCATACAAGGAGAGTTATTCGTTTAGTTCAGTGTATCTGTCTGATACTAGTTGTCTGATGTAGTACAAGCACTAGAAGATTGGTAAACTGAAGAATTTATTGTGTGATGGTAAGTCTTCCAATTATTTTTCTGTTTTTTAAATTTTAATAAATTATCTGTCACTTCTTTACAGAAATCTGTCAATCAGTCTACCAGATTATTAGCATGTTTGTTATATTCTATAAGAATTTGATCTTAAAAATCTAAAAAATAGGGATTGTTTTTATTACAGTGAATATACTTTATACTACCTTTATACTAGAAGATATGATATACTATGTTTCAAACATTTTAATGAATGTGTCATAACCTGGTAAATCATTTAGAGTATTGTCCTTGATTATTTGTAATTTATCACAAGTTATTGATAACCAGAAACTTGACATATATATATATAAGGGGGGAGGCACCACAACAATTGTTATTTCATGTTTTGACGGCGCCTCCCCCCTTATATACTTTTCTCCCTTGTCCTGTCAGGTATCATTTATTTGATCCATGCATAACAATTTATATCTTCTTCTCCCGCAATAGCGAGGTTAACGCCTCCCCATTGCTTTAGTTTTGACATATATATATGTTACTGTAAAATTTTAATATGAAACCAAATAGTATGGAAATTATTTGGATGTTTGAATATGACAATGAATTTGAAAGACATTTGACTAAATTATTACATTGAAAATCATTCATCAATATGAAACTTTCCTTGCGCTTGAATGACATTTCCATTATTATTCATGATAACTAAATACAAGATGACATGACACACGATCAAATGACTCTCATGATTTTCAGTTATTTATATTGCATGTAAAACATCCATTATACATCAGGAATAAATTAGAATGTGTTGATCTGAAAAGGACTGAAACTTTAAAAAAAATCTGTTCTACATGCAGGAAGTTTTGGGTGCAATACTACATTGAATTTCACTGCAGTACCACACACATGTGCTAGTTCCAGTCGATGCTCACAAGTTTCACCGAAATGCTAGCCACAATGATGGTGGAGGCTTTCTTCCTTCTTCTAATACTAGCAGTCGTGATATAAGTGATTTACTCTTGAAGTGGTGTTAAAGCTCAAATCACCTCAACTCGGCTCACAGCAGAAATAAAATATTTTGATAGTTCAATATATCATCTACCATAACAACAACCTGTATGGTATAACATCACTGTTTTTAAATCTTTCATCAATAGTTTTACTTTAGAGTAGATAAATTTATAATACAAGAATGTTTATCTTCTGAATAGTGCACCACTCTGTGGGTTTCCCTTCATGGTGGGCCTATACAACAAAGAGTATCATATTACCAGTCAGACTTCATGCACTGACAAATACGATTACATGAGAACCAGTAAATGATTAATGACTAGCGACATACTTTCTTCCACTGATTCTGTGTAATGAACCATCAACAGTAGTCTAACATTTAGCCTCTGAAATGAATTATTTCATAAAATTTAAAATTAAAAAAAAAAAATAAATAAAATAAAAAGGAGCCTCTGAGATGTGTTCATTTTCACTGAGCTCAGAGTCTTGTTGTAGACTTGCCTAGGCGCTTAAAAAATTAAGGGGTCTGGATGACAGACTACATAAACAGGTCAGACTTCAACTCTCGAGAGCTAAGTTTTATGTGTTTTATGATGGTACTCTTAACTGAAGGACCTTATAGTACAGAATAAATAAATTCTTTGTCAAAACAATGGGATATCAATGCAGCCGAGTTAAGTGAAAACATCTTACCGGGTCAAACACTGCATTAAATTTGAAGTATTTACAACATTGAATGTTTGTAAATCCATAGATACTTGATTATGACAGAAATGTTTTGGATGTACAAAGATCAAAATCTCAGTATAACAATTAATACACACAAGGTATATTTCAAATATATATTTAGATTAAATTCCATAAATACTTTAAACAAAACTAGTTTATGACCCTGTTTAATTACATATGTTGCAAAATGCACTAATCTCGGAATTATTAGCTAAATCCTTCATGCATGTGCAATTAATCCCTGCACCTACTGCTAAATCTTTTCTGTTTGCTTTCTTCCAACTGTGTTTGTTTACACCAAATTAGCCCTCAAAACAAACTCCACCGCAGTACATGCATCGGATTAATTAAATGCGGATACAACCCGTTCGCCTACAGGTTAATTGTGATGCACAGTGCAAGAAGCTTTGTTTCCTTCCCGCTGCATGTCCGACCACTGGTAGGCGTTAAGGCACATACTACCAGCAAATGTCACTCTAGCTTGGGGCCAGGGCACAGTGACAAATCTGTTACGTTCATTTCCTTTAACCTCCGAAATGTTTTGTAAGAAATAAATACCTTTGTATATATTTAATGCACAGAGAACTTTCATGTCTGTCTTAAAATAGTACAAAACAGAATGAAAAAGAAGATGCATTAATCACATGCAGTTGTACTGCACTGGAAATAAACCTAATGATGATGGTGTTGAAATTCTGACTTATAAACGCAGAGGGTTGCAGGAAGCTATGTCACATTCAGAGCTCAGTGGATAATATATGAAGAAGAAAAATTAACTTTACAAGTTTTTCTGCAATCTTGGGAATGGGAAATGTATTACCAGGTAGCACAGTAATACCAAATCTATAATTCAAATTAAAAACTGAATACATTTTTTTTTACATAACTGATTTTTCTCAAATTTTAGTCAAAACTCAGACTTGAACAACTTAAATTTGTTGCAAGAAATCGGGACCAGGATGGTATCTTACTGGTAAATCGAAAGGGTGTCATAAAAGAAGCTAGATCCTTTTATCATTTAAGTCTTTACTCTGCAAAGAGCCCCATGTTAACAGTTTTAATCTTCACTCTATTTCCTGAAGATATTCCCTGACTTAATCAGGATACTGCAGTTTTCTAAAGGTCCTACTAGGAAAGATGAACTTCTTAGGTGCTAGAACAACCCAAAATGTAAGCAACATATTCATCTTCTTATTTGAAAAGCACTGAGTAAGTGTCTGTCGTCCATTATTCCACTCGCATACAAACTAGGTAAGTCAACCTGGAGTAATTCTCTTGCTTTGTGACTGAGAATCTACATCTTTGCCTATTGTCTCCCTTTCTAAAACCATCTACTTCCCTGCAAGAAGGTAAATATAAACCACTACACCCAAAACGGCTGTTAAGCCGAATTTTCAGTGGTGAGACTGTTTACCGAGAAATGGGGAGCTTGGCAGTAATTTGTCATGAACAAATAAAGTGTTTCAACAAGCGAGCCTGCGCTTTGATCAGTGCGAAACTTCGTCAACGCTTGCATGGCAAACAGAAGGGTCCGCAGATGGTCCAGGGAATCTATATTGGGTGTATTAGGGTAACTACAGGACAGATGAGTAGAACTGAGGGAAAACTTGATGAATATGCGGTAGGACTGAGGGAAGCTTCATACCTTGAGTCGGATAAACATTCAGAAGATGTTTCTTGCTTTGTTAAAGTCTATATATTGATTTGACCCCCTGTGGAATATTTTGCAGTCATTTGAAATAGATATCTGTCCACCAGCCGATTTCTTGATATCTTCAGATATCTTCAGATATCTTCAGATATCTTCAGATCAGACCATTTGCAAAAACCTGATTGAATTATGTTTGCAAACCTGAAAAGAACTATTTGTGACTTCAAATACTTAAGGGTGTTCGCTGCAATCTCTTTGATTGAACAGATTGAGTCAGTAATTACTTAATTACTTCATGTTGACCCTATAATAATGTTGTAGGCTCTAATTTGCAAAAAAAATCCAGAATCTGCTAAATGTTTAAAATAAATTACGATATCTATCAATAAACCTCTAATATTGGAAACTTCTAGTTCTTAATAAACCGCCATGTACGTAAATCCAATCATATGTAAAAACATACCGGTAATTATCACATGTTTATATATTCTCCTTGCTGACGTTAGGTTGTATCACTTGCTTGATAATGGTGCTAGTATCTGCATCAAAATGCATCAATATAGAGTTAACTATTGATAGAACTTGTTCACCTTCATGACAATAGCTTCAAAAATGAAGAAGTAGTCCTGGTAGGGTTGATGGATATACTAGTTTGCCCCCATTTTACTTTTTGGCCTACTTGAAATGGAAGTAAGTATAGCCAAGAAAGTGTGATTTAAGCAAAATATAGTCAATTGTGTAAAGTAAACTGGGGAGAGTTTTTCTTTGAAGTTTTAATGTTCTAAATGGTGTGATCAGATTCAGTACTGGTCACAGGAGCTTCACAACCATGAAAGAAAAATAAGTTTACAAAAGTCACAGTGTTGTAATTAGTGGACCTCTAAATGAAAAACTAATTATTCTTATATCATTTGTCTAAAGACATACTGCCCATCCCAAGTACTGACTTCAGAACACATAACAGTTATTTTTGTGACTTGTGTAATTGTCCCTTTTGAAAATAGTCGTGTGCTTTGTGTTAGAGGACTTTTTTCTGTGAATGTAAGGTATTCAAGGTTGATATATATATTTTTTCTTTTTAGACCATTATGTATATCATCTTGGTGTCACATGACTTCAAATTCTAGGAATCGAACACCAGGTGAAAAACACAAAAAGTGTAAAGCTATATTGTGATGTTTTGTGTGTATGTATTTTGATTCAGGTTGTGATATTATTACTAACATTGGTTGGGTCCAGTGAAACATATATAATTCAAATAATATTCATAGAATAACACAGTTTGAGAAGAAAAATAAAAAAAACTTCAAGAAGGAATATGAATCAAGATTTGTAATGTAATGATATATCTCAGGTTTCCGAGTCTTGCTTTTAATCAACCTACTAGAACCCTATTGCTAGTTTATTTAGATGTTTAAGGATTTCCTTATTGAGACAAAAGTTTGGGTAAAACATCCCGTCAAATATTTTCCCCAAAGATTACTTAACTAAAAGACATGAGCAAAACCTTCAATTGGAATAATGACGTATGTGTTAGATTCAGTAAACAGACGTCGTACAATGTGCTTGGACTCGTAACAAGGTGGGCTGAATAAAAATCTTATGTTGGTGACGTAGCTTTAAACACCGCTGACGAGAGAAAGTGATGCGAGGAGTTTGTGTGTCTGTTGGTGTCTGGGATAGAAGCAGACGTTAAAATAGATTCAGACAGACAGACAGATTTTAAACTTCTTGGATTTACCTTATATAACATTCATATCAGCATCAGTATCAACTTCTGACATTTGATTGGTGTTTAGGACCAGAAGGTACGTAATGATCTTATAAATAAGTTAAGTTTTATTGTTCTATGGATGGAGTTCAGTAAGTACAAGAAGATTTAAAACGAAAGATCATCAAAGATTTGAAAAGAAATTTACCCACTGATAAATATATGTAAAGCTTTGGTGGACATTGCTGTTCATTGGTTGCTATTTGAAACTTGTAAGACAATAACTTGACGAAATTGCTTCATAAAAAAGTAGATACTCCCTTTTGATGATAACATAGATAGATATGAATGGCAGAGGTTAAAAGATTAAATGGTCTTATTGTGTGTCAATATTTATATTTCATGAAAAAAAAGGAAAATTGTTGGCAGAAGACTTTTGACTTTTGTATTATGATTATCCATTACCCTCCGATTAACAGTCTTGTATACAACTTTTACCAATACGTAAAAGCGGGCAAAAGATAATGGCATTAATTTAAAACTTTTTATTTTTTATGTTATATAATTATCCATTTTCCTCAAATTGACGAAAGGTTTTATTTCTTAAATGACAAACAAGAAAAACACAAAAAAGAACAATTGAGTGAAAAGGATCGATATAATCATAGGAAATAATATTAATCGTGACATAATGATCTAGAATAAAAGTTGTGATGTTTAATTGCCTATGTTTACAAGGACAGAGAACAATGGCGACCAGAAAGATCCGTGACTCACATCGCTCGTCTCCCGGACATCGAACACAAGCCGAGACTAATCTCTGCGTCTCGTGTTTGTTTTGACTCCTCGAAACAAACAAAAAATATAAACACAGATGGGATAACTCGACTGAAGAGCTTTTGACATTCCTTTTTCATGTTATGAATATTTCTTGTGGATATTTTGTTTTCATATTCCCAACAAACAAATCATATTTGATATATTTGAACTTTTTTAATGAAGTTCGTTCATATTTAGTGCACTTTTTTATTGCCAAAAAATAGATGGAATTTGACTTGACTGAGGAGCTCTTGACATTCCTTTCTCATTTCTCGAATACATATTGTGAACAAATAATTGCTATTTGATATATACACGTTTTTTTAACGAGGTATGATTATATTGAGTGCTGCGTATTGAATCTCTGTCAATTTCACTACCTGATGTTTTGGACTTTGTGTTGGAAAAAAAATGAGTCTATAGCAACAGAGCCAAAAGTTTGACATTCTTATCGAAGAAAGTTAAATGTTAAACTTGAAGCCGGGTTGTCCAATTATTGACAATGAATGATGAGGTTCAGATTGTAGCTTCTTTCGACAATCCAATGATTAGAGTAAAAAGAAGCACAAAGGATAGAAGCGGATACAAAAAGCTTTGTTGATATGTACTTCATTGTCACATGACCTTTCTGTGTTGAGAGTGTCATGAAAGATATTGTAATCATATTATATATATTTATATATATATATTTACGGTATGTGATTTAATGTTCTGCTTTGTCCACAAACAAAATATTATACGTTAAAAGTATTTCAAACAAAGTTTGGACTTAGACTAAAGTAGTTGTGATATTAAAGTCAATAGTTCATCTGTTGCATTTGGTATGTTTTCATCTTTTCACTGAACTACCCGTTTTTATGTACCAGATCCATTAAGTAACTTAAAAGGTTTGTGTTTTAGGTGTATATAATAGAGGGTATTGAAAGGACTTCAGAAGTATGTGGGAATCAAGGCAGACAGAGATATTGTGATAAAATATGGTGTTAAAATTATTATTATGAAGTAAATTCCATATTGACAGAAGTAAAATTTAATATCCTTATGTACAAATGGTTTTGATTTACTATCAGGAAAATTCAAATTAATATTGATTTTGTTGAATTGTTTCAGAAATTATTTATACAAAATACATCTATTTGATTGTTCCAAAGGATCACAGGTTTTGTAGTTCATAATTTGTATCCAAAGAGCTTCATTATTTGGCAGAAATTTCCATGTCACCTAATGTTAGCCACCAGCTAGGCCTTTAAAGGCAGACTGCGTCGAGGATAAAAATGAGATCACTTTTATCTACCTATGGTGATTGACGTGTCTACTAACGAGTCACAGACCCCAAATGTCAGACAATTGAAGTACCGGTAATTGGTAGTAAAGATTACTGCATGTAAACAGTGAAGTGAACCATAACTCATAAGCAGACACGCTAATCACCAAAGAAAGATAAAAGTGATCTCATTTTTATCCTGGATGCAGTGCCCCTTTAAGGCCAGAATCCGTCTGTTAGATCATGAATGCTAAAATTTAGTGGTGAGGTATGTTGTACCTTTCCATGTCACTTGAATTTAAACTTTTGAGAAAAATTACTCCTGTTAGCCATTTATCTAACATATTCGAATTCAGGATTTCAGATTTCATTTGAACCTTTGAAAATTGCATCAAAATTTTTTAACAAACCCAACATTAAATTCCTGGTTTCAAAGTTAATTTCATAAACAAAGGATCACTTTTAATGTGAAACAAATCCAAGGATATTTATTTATGCTATGTTCATCGAAATAACATCACTAAAGATGTTTTGAAGAAAAAGTGTCTTATCCCGAACTTTCAACAGAAATACCTTGATCATACTATTTCTAGTGTGCCAAAGTTCAGGGTCTCACATTTCAATGTGCCCTTCGTAGTTTGTATCTAAGTGCCGATTTATTTCCAGAGGGTCGTCTAAATCAATTGGTCGAAAAATACTGTGTTGTCATGCCCAGCAGAGTAAACATCGGAGAGTGTTTATCTCAGTTCTCCAGATCTTCACATCAATATTTGTTTGCAATAAGTGATGGAGGATTTTCTCTTGTTTATACTTATTCCATCTTGAGTGATAGATCACTTGTTAGAAATGAACACATTTTTGGACAATTATGTATTTAATACTATTTATATATATATAAGTGTATATATAAGTGTTTGCTGCAGATCTCCAGATTTTGATTGACTTGATGGAGTATTTCATTTTTAGCTCATCAGGCCTGAAAGGCCCGATGGGCTTATGGCATGGCATGGCGTCCGGCGTCCGTCCGTCCATCCGTCCGTCCATCCGTCCGTCGTACCGTCCGTGCGTCCGTCCGTCCATCCGTCCGTAAACTTTGCACATTTTCGACTTCTTCTCCAGAACCAATGACTCCACAGAGCTAAAATTTTATGTGCAGACTCCTTGGCCAATGGGGATTCTAAATTGTAGATTTCGTGACCCCGTGACCCCAAATGGGGTCACAGGGGTCACATCCTTAAAAACCTATTTTCATCTTCTTCTCCAGTTCCAAAAGGTCAAGAGAGCTGAAAAGTTGTGTACAGACTCCTTGGCCAATGGGGATTCTAAATTGTAGATTTTGTGACCCCTTGACCCCAAATGGGGTCACCGGGGTCACATCCTTAAAAACCTATTTTCATCTTCTTCTCCAGTTCAAAAAGGTCTAGAGAGCTGAAAAGTTGTGTACAGACTCCTTGGCCAATGGGGATTCTAAATTGTACATTTCGTGACCCCATGACCCCAAATGGGGTCACAGGGGTCAAATCCTTAAAAACCTATTTTCATCTTCTTCTGCAGTTCCAAAAGGTCTAGAGAGCTGAAAAGTTGTGTACAGACTCCTTGGCCAATGGGGATACTAAATTGTAGATTTCGTGACCCCATGACCCCAAATGGGGTCACAGGGGTCACATCCTTAAAAACCTATTTTCATCTTCTTCTCCAGTTCCAAAAGGTCAAGAGAGCTGAAAAGTTGTGTACAGACTCCTTGGCCAATGGGGATTCTAAATTGTAGATTTCGTGACCCCATGACCCCAAATGGGGTTACCGGGGTCACAGCCTTAAAAACCTATTTACATCTTCTTCTCCAGTTCCAAAAGGTCTAGAGAGCTGAAAAGTTGTGTACAGACTCCTTGGCCAATGGGGATACTAAATTGTACATTCTGTGACCCCATGACCCCAAATGGGGTCACAGGGGTCACATCCTTAAAAACCTATTTTCATCTTCTTCTCCGGTTCCAAAAGGTCAAGAGAGCTGAAAAGTTGTGTGCAGACTCCTTGGCCAATGGGGATACTAAATTGTACATTTCGTGACCCCATGACCCCAAATGGGGTCACAGGGGTCACATCCTTAAAAACCTATTTTCATCTTCTTCTCCGGTTCCAAAAGGTCTAGAGAGCTGAAAAGTCGTGTGCAGACTCCTTGGCCAATGGGGATTCTAAATTGTAGATTTCGTGACCCCTTGACCCCAAATGGGGTCACAGGGGTCACATCCTTAAAAACCTTTTTTCATCTTCTTCTCCAGTTCCAAAAAGTCAAGAGACTTGAAAAGTTGTGTGCAGACTCCTTGGCCAATGGGGATTCTAAATTGTAGATTTCGTGACCCCTTGACCCCAAATGGGGTCACAGGGGTCATATCCTTAAAAACCTTTTTTCATCTTCTTCTCCAGTTCCAAAAAGTCAAGAGAGTTGAATAGTTGTGTGCAGACTCTTGGTCAATGGGGATTCTAAATTGTAGATTTTGTGACCCCATGACCCTAAATGGGGTCACTGGGGTCACATCCTTAAAAACCTATTTTCATCTTCTTCTCCAGTTCCAAAAGGTCAAGAAAGCTGAAAAGTTGTGTGCAGACTCCTTGGCCAATGGGGATTCTAAATTGTAGATTTCGTGACCCTGTGACCCCAAATGGGGTCACAGGGGTCACATCCTTAAAAACCTATTTTCATCTTCTTTTATTTTTATCTGAGTGATGTATAACTTGTCAGAAATAATTTGTAAAAAGATTTTTATTGACAATAACAAAATATTATGCAAACAAATTCGAAAGTTAAGTTTGAATACTTGAACTTATTTTTTGTAATAATTATGGAACATATAATAGGCATTTAGAAATTGATGCATTGTTAGACTGAGACTGTTTTGGTGAAGTATTTTAGAATTGGACAGTTTGAATGAAACCGATATCACTTTTAGAACAATATTTTGGGACAGCTAGGTTCATGTGCTGACCTGTATCATATATAATATTTTTAAATTTAAAAGTTAAAACATTTCTTTTCAGATGTGAACTCATTGCTAATATATGTGAATGCATTATGTAGAAGACGTCAAAATTCAATGATGTTCAAGCCTTCAAGGCACATGTTTAAAGTTGTGATTTTCACAAATGTTGTTTATGCCTTTGAAGAAATAAGTTAAAGTCATACACATGACTTTCAAAACATTGTGGCATTTCTGTTCTTGATAAAAAAAATAAGATAGATGTTTGGACCAGCATGGAGTTGACTTTAGGTTATAAAGATAATTCTCACAACATTGTTTTATTTACTTTCTGGATGAAATAAGATATGTTTTTGAAAAACGTGTTGACTTTTAGTCATAAAAATAATTCACAAAACAATGCCTTATTTCTTTTCTAGATGAAACTAGTAAAGTTATTTGAAAAAAAACTTTCATTGACTCAAAGTCAGAGGGATGTAGTATTTTTCTGGATAAAGATAGGATTGAAATTTTAAACCATATGTTTACGTAAACTTATTCAGGTAATTTATAAACACAACAGTATTTCTTTCTGTATCATAATTATAGGTTTGAAAACAACAAATTCTGATTGACATTTAAAAAGATTACAAAAATCAAAATGTGTCTTCACAAATCAAAATACAATAGATATTTGAAAAAGCACATGGTGGTTATTCAATTCCAAAAAAATCCAAACATTTCTAATTGACATAACATCAAAAGTCAATTTATAATATTTGGTTTTAGGCCTTTGTGGCTTTAAGGGCCCACATAGTTACCAATTTCTAAGAAATATCATTATGATCATGGAGAAAATTATAAACTTGTCTCGAGGAGTTTATCATGACCTCCCTCCTAGGTTTGAAATCCTTTCTCAAACTGACCTTGCTTTCTGTTGGGGCAGACAGAGTTTCCAGAAGGGCAAACCACATTCTTTTCAGTTTTCTCAAGCTGAGATACCTTACAAATGGCTTGCAGTTTTCCTCAGTTGAGAGACAAACGTTTAAAGGGAAAGTTATATCGCCGATCTATCGGCAGCATTCGCCATATTGGTTTCTTGGCCTTACGTGCAATGAAAACACGCTATATTTAACTCAATTTTAAATGTTTTCAATAATAAAACATATACACTGATAGATTTTTCACATAGTAATACATAACTTACCAAAAAACTAATAAACAATATGCTGTTAGGCCATAGCAAAGTTTCCGCCACTCGCAGCGCCGATGAATGGCTTCAGTTCTCATCGTTTTTATTTTTCAACAAATGTGCGCTTGTCTTTATCAAGATGTGAAATTTAAAGTCATCAAAATATTAACTTCATTATTATCTTTCAATTAGACCATGTTTTAATCATGTATTAATAGCATATATGTGTAAACGGGAATATCCTCTCGAATTTCGTTTCCACAAAAAATACCCTGATAGAACATTCCTTTTAAACGCTTGTGCAGTCTTCCTCAGTTGAGAGACAACTGATCAAAGGCTTTAAGTCTTCCTTAGTTGAGAGACAACTGATCAAATGCTTTAAGTCTTCCCTAGTTGAGAGACAAGTGAAAAAAAGGCTTTTAGTCTTCCCTAGTTGAGAGACAACTGATCAAATACTTTTAGTTTTCCTCAGTTGAGAGACAACTGATCGAATGCTTTTAGTCTTCCCTAGTTGAGAGACAACTGATCAAATGCTTTTAGTCTTCCCTAGTTGAGAGACAACTGAAAAAAAATGCTTTTAGTCTTCCCTAGTTGAGAGACAACTGAAAAAAACGCTTTTAGTCTTCCCTAGTTGAGAGACAACTGATCAAATGCTTTAAGTCTTCCCTAGTTGAGAGACAACTGAAAAAAAATGCTTTTAGTCTTCCCTAGTTGAGAGACAACTGAAAAAAACGCTTTTAGTCTTCCCTAGTTGAGAGACAACTGATCAAATGCTTTTAGTCTTCCCTAGTTGAGAGACAACTGAAAAAAAAGCTTTTAGTCTTCCTTAGTTGAGAGACAACTGATCAAATGTTTTTAGTCTTCCCTAGTTGAGAGACAACTGGAATAAAAGGCTTTTAGTCTTCCCTAGTTGAGAGACAACTGATCAAATGCTTTTTGTCTTCCCTAGTTGAGAGACAACTGCATGATCAAATGCTTTTAATCTTCCCTAGTTGAGAGACAACTGATCAAATGCTTTTAGTCTTCCTCAGTTAAGAGACAACTGAGAAAAAAGATTTTAGTTTTCCTTAGTTGAGAGAAAACTGATCAAATGTTTTTAGTCTTCCCTAGTTGAGAGACAACTGAAAAAAAACGCTTTTAGTCTTCCCTAGTTGAGAGACAACTGATCAAATGCTTTTAGTCTTCCTCAGTTGAGAGACAACTGAAATAAAAGGCTTTTAGTCTACCTCAGTTGAGAGACAACTGAAATAAAAGGCTTTTAGTCTCCCTAGTTGAGAGGCAACTGATCAAATGCTTTTTTTAGTCTTCCTCAGTTGAGAGACAACTGAAATAAGAAGCTTTTAGTCTTCCTTAGTTGAGAGACAACTGATCAAATGCTTTTAGTCTTCCCTAGTTGAGAGACAACTGATCAAATGCTTTTAGTCTTCCCTAGTTGAGAGACAACTGATCAAATGCTTTAAGTCTTCCTCAGTTGAGAGACAACTGATCAAATGCTTTTAGTCTTCCCTAGTTGAGAGACAACCTAAGTAAAAGGCTTTTAGTCTTCCCTAGTTGAGAGACAACTGATCAAATGCTTTTAGTCTTCCCCATTGAAGAGACAAGTGAAAAAAAGGCTTTTAGTCTTCCCCAGTTGAGAGACAACTGAAAAAAGGGCTTTTAGTCTTCCCTAGTTGAGAGACAACTGAAATAAAAGGCTTTTAGTCTTCCCTAGTTGAAAAACAATTTTAAGTCTTCCCTTGAATGCCCAATGCCCAATGCGTTGAATGCCCAATTATTTTAATGCCCAATGCAGTGAATGCCCCATGCAATAAATGGCACATACTTTGAAAGCCACATGTTTTGAATGCCCCTTGCTTTGAATGCTCTGTGCTTTAGCAGATAAAGGGTAACTCATTACATAAATCCTTCCAACTCTAAATTTCATCTTTGTCTATTACATCTAGGCTATCAGTTAAGATTGATGCCAAAACTTTCAAAGGTTCAATTAACACGAATCTCAACATATGAACAGGGAAGTATCCAGGATTGAAGACGAGCAAAAGAGCCAAATCTAGAATATTAGTGACTTAGCAGTTTCAGAGTTAACTTATTATCCAGCTGGCCCTCTTATGGTTGAAAATGTTATTCTTGGTAACATAAAACATAGGTATGGAATTAATAAAAAAAATTATTATTTATATAGTTTAATTACAAGACTTTTGTTTCTATTCCTGTAAGTACTATTGGTTGAGATTGAGCTCTCCTTGCCTCATTGACTTGACGAGCTGGGTCGTTGATTTCGGTCATGTGACCCTCACCATCCTCGTCTACCTGGCAGACGATCGGAATTTCTAGATGTTTGAACTGTTGGTTTTGCGTTAAGCTCTCGTCCTGTTTAGTTTGTGCTTGTACCACCAGAGGGAGCTACTGAGATGCTCAGTGTGATCGTCCCTCGTCAAATGTTCATCGGAAGTTTGGCAAATATATTTCCTAACGATTTTCATGTGAACATTTTATGAAAGTTTTATCATCGTCTACGGGATACTGTCTGTGACAAGAAAGGATTTATTCCCAAAACGGATAATAAGTTAATGGACTATCTTGATGAAGGTAGGTACAAGTGATGAGGGAAGAATGGTGGTCGTGATGTGTCATGAGCAGGTCATGGGGACGTCATGGTGCTCCACAGGAAATGTTGAGAAATCTGTTTAGATGATTTTCTATGGCTGAAAAATAATTTTATTCGAAATGCTTTGAATTTGTTTTATTCAGCTAGAATTATAAATGGTTAAAGTTATTTTTTAAATATACCTAGAAGGTATCAATTGGTGTGTAAGAAAGTTTTTTTTAAGAATAATTGTTAATACATTGACTTAAATTTGGCTGTTTAGAGATGTCAATTCAACATGACAATTTCTTATGAAAAGGGGGATCGAATTTCAGGAAAAAAAAGAGAAAAAGGTTAGGTTTGTATTGTCATTCATAAAGCTTTGAAGCATTTA
The DNA here is from genome assembly GCA_936450465.1 of Gibbula magus. Taxonomy (NCBI): domain Eukaryota; kingdom Metazoa; phylum Mollusca; class Gastropoda; order Trochida; family Trochidae; genus Gibbula; species Gibbula magus. The sequence goes on along the minus strand of OW388293.1, from coordinate 27,051,893 downwards.
AAAATCTTTCAGTTGAAATTATCCTATATTTATTGAATGACACATCATAATCTCACATGCCAGATTATAGTATGCATGACACTGTATTATTAATATGGCTGAATAAGTACTTAAATTCCCTTGATTATTTTAATTTCATATGAAATGTTCTCATTGGTATAATTTAGAACTGTTTATTTATAGAAAACACACTCATAGACATTACCGTCTATTACATTTATCATTTGGTTATTAAATCTCATTTCATTTCATGTGTAGTGTTTCATCACAAAATGGTTTCTGTTTTTTTGTTTCTTCAAATTAGAATTGCCATATCTTGAAAAACTAAATCTTTTTGTATAATTATTATGAGATAACCTAATTAATGACACAGGTGAAATCTATGTGATACAGTGGATAGCATGATATGAGTAGGAGGTTGTAGGACATGCAGAGATAAATATATATGTTGAGGACAGGTAGACGCCAGGTGTAGCCAATCAGAGAAGAGACAGACCTGGAACTGTTTATCACAGTCAGGATGTAGTCTCCGATATTCCTCACATAGAGTGATAAATGTACGATATATTTACCAAGTGGACAATGACGTAAGTCATTGTGATAAGTGATGTATATACCACTATAAGTAGGGAATTAATTAACTCATCGTGGTCATTGATTGTTAGTAGGGAATTGTTAGTCATAGACAGGATATAGTCTAGAATATTCTTCATGTGATATGAAAATTGTATGACTGTCATTGTCTATGTTATAAAGTTATAAATATGACTGATGTCTTGACTGTAATTAAGTCACTGTGAGAATTGATATATACCATTGTCAGTAGGGAACTGTTTGTCATAGACAGGGAATTGTCTACAATATATTTTTGCAAACATGGATGATATCGTGACCGTAAGTCATTGTGATAAATGATATATACAACAGTCAGTAGGGAATTGTTTATTATAGACAGGATATAATCAAGGAAACTCCTCACAGTGATAAGTCATAAGATGTTTACAAAGTGGACAGTTAAGTCATTTTGATAACTGATTTATATAGCACTATTATTATGATACTTGTCACAGACAGGAAAATATCCAAGTAACTCCATTCCTTAAAAGTAAGGGAGCCCGTTAAAGCGTATTACTTTTAAGAAATGTAGTCGAGTTACCAGGATATTTTTTTAACTCTTCTGACCTCAATGGGCTTATGGCATGGCATCTGTCCATCCATAAATTTTCTCTTTTTTGACTTCTTCTCAAGAATCATGACTCTAAAGAGCTGAAATTGTACGTACATTCTACTTGGCTAAATGTGTGTTACAGGGGTCACCTATTTTCATCTTCTTCTACAGTACAAAAAGGCCTAGAAAGCTGAAATGTTGTGTACAGACTCCTTAGACAGACAATAAGATTATAAATTGTAGATTTTCTGACTCTGTAGCAGCTAAAAAGTCCCCTAAAATTCTGTGTTTATACATTTGGATTACAAATTGTATATTTTCAACCTGCATGTATCATGTATTATTTAAAGCCTGATGAGCTACAGAGCCCATGGTCCTATTTTTAGCTAAACATCTTGATGTAATGTGAAACTGTCCATTTATACTGAAAAATAATGGACCGAGAAAACTATAGATTGACGTCACAAGTTTAATTTCATCTAGGAAATTCCCTTGATGTGAATGTTGTGAAGTAATAAACAAGGATTATATCATGACAGTAAGTCATGGTGATAGTAGTAGGGAACTGTATGTATAAGATTAACAGGAAGAGTAGTTGGTCTATAGTAGTGATAGTAGTAGGGAACTAACTGTATGTATAAGATTAACAGGAAGAGTAATTGGTCTATAGTAGTGATAGTAGTAGGGAACTGTATGTATAAGATTAACAGGAAGAGTAGTCGGTCTATAGTAGTGATAGTAGTAGGGAACTAACTGTATGTATAAGATTAACAGGAAGAGTAGTTGGTCTATAGTAGTGATAGTAGTAGGGAACTGTATGTATAAGATTAACAGGAAAAGTAGTCGGTCTATAGTAGTGATAGTAGTAGGGAACTAACTGTATGTATAAGATTAACAGGAAGAGTAGTCGGTCTATAGTAGTGATAGTAGTAGGGAACTAACTGTATGTATAAGATTAACAGGAAGAGTAGTCGGTCTATAGTAGTGATAGTAGTAGGGAACTGTATGTATAAGATTAACAGGAAAAGTAGTCGGTCTATAGTAGTGATAGTAGTAGGGAACTAACTGTATGTATAAGATTAACAGGAAGAGTAGTCGGTCTATAGTAGTGATAGTAGTAGGGAACTAACTGTATGTATAAGATTAACAGGAAGAGTAGTCGGTCTATAGTAGTGATAGTAGTAGGGAACTAACTGTATGTATAAGATTAACAGGAAGAGTAGTCGGTCCGAGAATGGGACCTTGTATCAGGATACGTAATGTGTTCTTGCCAAAAGATTGATTGGGTGTGTTTTCATGATGTCACTGGTGACTGATAAAACATTCCGATGTTATTTATTATGTGTGACTGATAATGTGGTTTGATAGATCCCAGTACTTCACCATCATCCATATAATAACAAGTATTTCAGTATGTTACCTATCACACACAGACATTCAGACTGTCACTGATAACACTGTTATTACCTTCCTTATTGTCTGATATGGGCTTCATATAACATGATCATAGGAAGGTAAGAGATTTAATCACAGATAGGTCGTATCTGCTTGTCATGAAGTCAATCTCTATCTAAGTGGGACAGTCACGACTTGCAGTCTGATAACTGTAGAAGATATTTCGTCCAGTTGTTAATGTTCCAATAGTTTATTACACAATTATTATCTTATGCCAGAATTAATCTCATGCATTTTAAGACCTGAGATCTGTGATGATCATGAATGCTGAAGTGTATAACAATTGTCAAAAGTTAAGGTCTTTTATTCATCGGATTAACAGACTTCAGTAAGGCTGTAACGTGATATAAATGCCTTTAAATTGGTGACATCCTACAGATGGGGCAATAAAAGGATACCAGTTGATTTTGGTGACCTTGACCTCATTTTCAAGGTCACAGAGACACTTTGACGAACACTATGAACTACTGTCTGTAAATTTGGTGACAGCTTCATTTGAGAAAATCACACACACTGGCCACAAGTCTCTCAACTTATGTGATTTAGGGAATACCGGGTACCTTCAAACTCTCACAATTGTCATTAATGTAAGACATCACCAACTGAGCCATACACAGGACCATAATAAACCTTTGGGATGTTGATTGAGTGCCTTTATTGATCGTTATTTCACATTCACTAATATCCTGATTATCAATGCTTAAACCGTTTAACAGAAATTCTGCCAATATTAGTTCATTTGACAAATTTATCATATGTTTCATGTCTGCATGCATGTATCTCTTTTCACCAAATATGTATGTTAGAAATACCATAAATATCAACTGTGCAAAATAGTTTTGTAAATTCAAATCAGCATAAGCAATGAATACCTATGTCGTCAAACCAAGTTAATGTGTATAGTGGTATTAGTGGTTGCAGAGACAGCATGGTCGTATGGTTGCCATAACATAGCGGTTTTGTCTCAAGGGAGGAGGATTAACGATGATTACTTACTAACGAGGACTAATGGCTTTGTTAATGACTGTTGCATGCACAGTTGGGTTGATCATATAAAAGCACACATCGAACTGCAGCAAATTGGTCATAAATGATAGAATATAAGATCATAGAATAAACGCTCTTATTTTGCTCATTCAATGTAGTGAGGGACCATAGGAAAATAGCTTTTCTGTAACTGAAGATTTTATTTATTAATGGAAATGTGTATAATGTCAATTTTAATATTTGTAATATAATTATTGTAATAACTAGGAAGGAATGTATAAAATATATTCTAATTGTGGGAACAATAATAGTAAACTATTCATATAGAGAATTGCCACCAAGGACCTAAGGCTACAGGCTAATAAAATTGGTTTGATACTGACATACTTTTGCTGCCACAGTGATGAATATATTATATATAATAGCATTAGTTGTCAACATTGTAACCATCATTCTAATTTTGGAAAAAGGGAATAAGGACATATATGTAATAAATATATTCATCTTGGAAGACCATGGATAAAAAATGCTAAATATATCATGATTATGCATTGGTGTACTCTGTTTTTATTGTTTTTTATTTTTGTTAATCATCATCATATATCATTCTGCGAAAAAGGAAACGTTAAATTCTGACTGATATATTTCATTAGAGAAGACCGTAGGCTATGACAATGCTAATTGAAGCCTACTTGTTCAGTGACATACTTTTCTAGCTTTCAACACTTGATGAAAATATAGCATTGCTAATGAACATTAACAGCAATTAGTTTTATATTAAGTTTTTGTTGTTTTGCAGGTAGATATTCATCAGAGGCTAAAACATGTTCTTGACATCATGACCATATTTCTCTAATAGATCACAGACCTGTTTTTTTTCAATCCCATCTTGATTTTTTAATTGAACTTGGTATATTACCTACTACTCCAGTGTTTATTAAGGCTATTATAGCTATACGTATTCGTTGGCATACTTGGCTGTCACCAGTGATGAATATATAGAGCAACACTAATCAACAGTAGATGATGTCACACTGAAAACAGTTGACAAGTTCATTACTGTTTTGTATACCGGTCACATTGAAATCAACAATAAGGAAATATGAATTTTTCAGTGTAGGAATTAAGCCAGACTAGGTGTCACATTATCATATTTTTATGGGTATATTGTTTTTCACCTGTCCGTCTGTCTGTTTGTCCACACAAACTTTAACCTTGGCCATAACTTTGGATTGCTCAGAGCTAGGGCTTTCATGCTTTGCATGTGCATACCTTGTGATGAGACCTTCAGATGAGGTCATCATATTTGACCTTGTGACCTTCACCTTAACCTTGCCGCAGGGGACATCTTCGGAAAACTTTAACCTTGGCAATAACTTTGGATTGTTCAGAGTTACGGCTTTCATACTTGGCATGTGCATACCTTGTGATGAGACCTTTCAGATGAGGTCATCATATTTTACCTTGTGACCTTGACCTTGCCGCAATGGACATTTTCAGAAAACTTTCACCTTGGCCATAACTTTGGATTGCTAAGAGCTACGGCTTTCATGCTTGGCATGTGCATACCTTGTGATGAGACCTTCACATGAGGTCAACATATTTGACCTTGTGACCTTGACCTTGCCGCAATGGACATTTTCAGAAAACTTTAACCTTGGCCATAACTTTGGATTGCTAAGAGTTTCGGCTTTCATGCTTTGCATGTGCATACCTTGTGATGAGACCTTCAGATGAGGTCATCATATTTGACCTTGTGACCTTGACCTTAACCTTGCCGCAGGGGACATCTTCGGAAAACTTTAACCTTGCAATAACTTTGGATTGCTAAGAGTTTCGGCTTTCATGCTTTGCATGTGCATACCTTGTGATGAGACCTTTCAGATGAGGTCATCATAATTGACCTTGTGACCTTGACCTTGCTGCAGTTCGATATCTTCAGAAAATTTTAACCTTGGCCATAACTTTGGTATATCCGGTTTAACAAACACATCTTGTTTACTACAGGTATGTAATGACAGTAAGATAAGAATTTTCAATTTACCGAGTAATTTTGTTTTTATAAGCCTCAAAATCGGTTTCAAAGCTAAAAAAACAACACCATGAATTATCTTAATTTACTTTTTGGAAGATAAATTTATTTAAACCCTTATTATTTCTTTGATTGGCATTTAGAATTTTAGTTGATGAAGGAGGAATATTATAATGCATTTTGTTCATTCTGTACAGGTTAATTTCAACAGAGACTCTAAGTCTTGCTTGACGGCATCATTAGAATCTATTTCTAAACATCTCCTATATATACAGAATAAAGTGTATATCCACAAAATTACCCCCATTCCTTACAATTTATTTCGTACATATTTTACCATTGGCCATAACTTTCTTTATAGAGGCATGTGACTTATCTTTGTTTGAAGAGTATTTAAGAATGAGGTTACAGTTATAAGCTTTAGAATTAATGATGAGAGATTTATGTGCATATATGATCAAAGACTTTTGTACTTTGGAACTGCATTTCCTTGTCTTAATTGTGTTTGTCGTGATAATAGTCAAGGATAATTATAATTATAGCATGAAATTACCTTTCATGCAATATTTGTTCTACAATAATGTTTTATCTGTTTGATGTATATTTGATAATTACAGCTCTTTGTTAAATAGATGACACAAAGTTTTACAGGAAACTATTTTTACATTTACCAGGTAATTTGTTTTATATCCAAAATTATGTTAGACATTTATTTCATAATTACATGTGCTTAATTGAAGTACATTTAGAGCTAAGGTAAGTCACTTTAAATCAGAAATTAGAAATATAAGTATGTATAGTTGAAAACGGATATAAAGAACTCCAAGGGACCAAAGAATTCAGTTTGTTATATCCGCTGTTCGCTATTTGTGTTTAGCATATTACATAAGGCTTTTGACAGGACTTTTAGATTTGTTCACTATATCCGTTTGTTTGCTATATCCGTGTTCTATTGTATACATGTCCTTTAATTGTATATAATAAAAATGGTTTATATATCAATTATGATAACAGTTTCCTAAATTTTTATAAATGATAGAATTACGAGAGTTTGATAAAAAAAATTACATTTCATTATTGTCAGTAATTGTGCCTTAATTCACTTTTAAGGTTGTATGATTCATCAAATTGTCTTCATCATTTATTTATTAATCCTTTTTTATATCATAAAAGAAGAAATTTGTCACGAAAATGCATTCCTCTTGATTCTTTGTTGAGTGTTAATAATTAATCTAAGTGACAATATGATTTATCAACTGAATTCATTTATTATTAATAAAAGAAGAATAAACCATCCGTGTTAAAGAGTCCATAATATGTTATGTCTGTTTGTTGAGGATCTGTAAAATAACTCCCTCCTTCGTGTTGGATTACTGGTGGTAGCGTGCTGGTTGAAGTATTCTGATCAAGATGCGAGTTCTGAGAGGACCGGGGTTCTAATCCTGCCTCGGGCTCAGCAACTTTGTCTGCTGTAAAGTACGGTATGCAGTAAAATTTGGGTGCAATTTACACTAAATGTCTTTGCAGTACCAACCATGGTTCACTAATTCTAACCGATGCTCACAGGTTTCACTGCAATGCATAGACACAATGGTGTTGTGGGCGTTCTGCCTGCAATAATACTTGCAGTCGTGATGTAAGCGCTAAGAGCTAAACCCCAAATCACCTCATGTCAAGAATCCTGCCAGGGGTTCAGTATCTTTGTCTGCTGTAGTAGAGAACTGTTCCACATGATGTAAGGTATAGGTGGAAAGATAAAAGGAAATTCAATGCAGAACCACCCATGGTATGTTATTAGTCAGTGGTGTTCCAATATCACCTCACCTTACAACATCTAGTGGGATTTACATGACACTAGACGAACATTTAGTCTCAGAAATATTTTTTTTCTGACCAACAACATTTTACAAACAATTCAAATAGATATACAAAATGGAGCCCTAAAATTAATTTCCTAGAGCTGAGTAATCTAGACTTGCTATAACTTTCTAGACTTGACTGGTCATCAACAGAATATTTTGCTCTAGGGTCTGGATGACAGACTAATATGATACTAGACTGCATAAATGCTGAGTGACTTGGGTTGCATGTTTCTAGAAGATGGTTAAAATGCATAACCTAACTTCAACATCTCCTCAGCAATCTCTTATATTGGATGACCATGTCCATTGTAGGATGGTTCAAATGGATTGATAATATTATATCATGATCAAAAATAAATTGGGATTGTAAAATTAGTTCATTGTATAATCTTGTAACAATGTAATGTATTTCTGAATCATATTTCCATATCTCGAAGTAACCATGTTTTATACTTCATGACCATTTAGCAGTCATAAAGGGGATTCAATAAAATGTTCCTGTTGCTTAAAATCACTAAAAAAATCCAGAAAAAGGTGATATTGAAACATAAATTTATATAAAATTTAAATATCTTGACCGAGTCATGTTTCGTACTTGATGACCATTTATCAGTCGTAACATAGATCTGATGGCTGGCTTATCAGTAGGTAGTGATAAATGATAGGGAGTGAAAAGGCCTCCTTGCTGTACACATAGTATGTTTACCTATCTAGTTTACCTAGGGTTCACCGGTTTGACACATACCTACTGAGATATTGTTCCAATAAGAAATTTCAATTCCGATGAAGCTTGTGTTGGGAAAAAAGTGAGTTTCATCTTTTTTAATTCAAAGGTTAAACAGTGTGTTGTATTGCTTGCGTGATGTTTGAATTAGTGTCCTGTGTTTGGTATTAACAGAGTTATTTAAGTTGGCATGTTGTGACTTTTAGTGTTGCTTGACTCAGTACAACATTCATGTTTTTCATGAGGATGATTGTTGTAGCTAGATTTATATGTTCTAACATAATAATTTCCATCCAACTTTAAGTGCTATTGTGAATTTATAGAGTAAATTTACCATTTAAAAACTTTTAGTTTAACACATTTAAGTAAACGTCAAGAAATAAATCTGACCCTTTAATCTTAGCTACGCAAATTTCTTTTAATGTTAAGAATCTTGCTAATTTTAAATTTTAAACACCTAGTGTATACTTTTTATATAAACTTGTTTTTATTCTTTCATGATTCTCAATTCAAAGTTGACGTAAAGTGTAACCAATAATATATTCCAAATTTATAATAAATTGTTACATGATCCCTTGACCTGCTGTGAATGAGTATTTGTTGTTTATATGGGAAATGTTCCTGTAATATTTTATTTACATGTGATAAGAAGATCGAGTCAATGAGAATTTACTAATTTTGTTCCAATAAATAATGTTTCTATAATACAAACTATAACCAAGTCCTTCTCTGGTTGAACAGGTGTTTGATTAAAAGTAAAATGATTACAGTACATCAAATAAATTCAAACAGTTTGACTTGTACAGTTGTTGTGTAATACAAAAACTGATTTTAAAAAAGTGACAAGAAGCTCTCTTAAATGTATGCTTTACTGTCTGAATCTATTAGTGCAGAAACAATCTGCGGGGCCAATTTAGTGTAACGACAAATTATTTGGTAAGGGAATAACCTGGAAAATGTCACTGCCTGAATAGTTAATGTAGGCTGTATTGAAATATTCCAAGACGTAAAACTAGTGAATGAATGGAGATGTTGATGATGTCCTAGACTGGTTCAGCAGATGACTGTATCAGTGATGAATCAGGAGTGTTTCTGTACACATGATAAGAAAGTAGATCTTGACCAAGTAGGCTGTGCTGTACGAGCTGGGTCAGTATTACTGTAGCTTGTATTCAGGATAGGGAGTGGTTACATGTGAAAGGAGTTGCAGTGGTTTGTATGGAGGAGTCTTGTGAATAGATTTCATTACGTCTGTGTATAGAATCTTCTGATGATGATGATGTAGGAGTGGTGTTGATGATGGAGATGATGATGTTTCTAACCTGTTACTTGCCTCGAGTGTTCTTGAATAAACTTTTAAGTGCTTTAGCTTTTACTCCTTCGTTAACAAGCTGTGGATCCTGTACATGGGCCAATAAGAATGGCTTGGATAAAGATAATTCAGCAGCTAATGTGTCAAGCCATTGGTTCATACTTTTTTGCATGGATGTGTTAACATAAAGAAGTTATTATATAGTTGTAATGAGTGTTTTTACGAACAGGAGGCAGGCAGTTCAGGGGTAAAGCGGTATAGCGGTATGTTCATCTTGTGAAATATTGAGTCAGACTGAAGACAATGTTAGGGAACACTATCTGATGGACTTCAGTTCATTTGTGGTGTTCAGATATCAAATCAAGCATTCAGAATTTTTAAAACAACGCCAAAGTAATAGAACAATTAAGAACTATACATAATTTACCATTTACAACTATGTGGCATGAAAAGTGACATGATAACATGATTAAAAACCCAATCCTTGCATTATACTGAGGTAATAGGTAGTTGCCTTGTATCCCATTGTCAGTTGAAAGTAAGTATAGGCCATGTATAGTGTACGTTGTGTAATGCATTGTCAGCAGGGGATCATTAGGTAGGGAGGATATTGATTTATCGGGGAAACAATCGAAGTTATTCCCTGCTGATCTGCGCTTCTCATTTATCACACTTCATTACCAACCAGTCACTTTACACATGGCTTGAGTTACCCTCGAACCAAAGCATTATAGACAGTATATAGACAGTATATAGACAGTATATAGGCAGTATATAGACTGTGTATAGACAGTATATAGACAGTGTATAGACAGTATATAGACAGTGTATAGACAGTGTATAGACAGTATATAGACAGTATGTAGACAGTGTATAGACAGTGTATAGACAGTATATAGACAGTATATAGACTGTATATAGACAGTGTATAGACAGTGTATATAGACAGTATATAGGCAGTATATAGACTGTGTATAGACAGTATATAGACAGTGTATAGACAGTGTATAGACAGTATATAGACAGTATATAGACAGTGTATAGACAGTGTATAAGACAGTGTAAAAGAAAAAAAAGAATTAGTCTCAGGCGGCGTTTATTTCTGATAATTTTCCCGGTAAATGATGCTGTATGAGGACTATGGATTCACTATGTAGAGAAGGGAACCAACCAAGGGAGAAACAAACTCGGGCGTCTGATAAAGGGGCTTGAAAGAAGCCCAAAAAGTATTAATGAACTTCTTTGTCACCATGCTTGACTTGGTTGCTTCAATCCTCTAAATATTTAAGTATTAATTTTGTATTGCCCACGCAAGTGCAAGGGTGGAGAAATTTGCACATGTTTTTAAAAACTTATATGTTACTAATGAAATAATTTCTGAATTATAAATTTCATTTAATTCTATTTGAATAATGTAAGCAAGTTCAGAATAGAGCCCACCTCTCTTGCAATGCAATGCTTTAATGACACCTTGTTTGTTGTTCTAGAATAAAATATAAAATATTGCAACTCTGGCGCAGACAATGGTAGCTAGGCAGAATTTGTATGTGCACTTATGCTAGCATGATGTATATATTACACTGTTTATATAGTTTACCTAAATATAAGTAAACAGTTTGCAGAGATTTTTGCTTAGATTTTGTATTGTAGTTTGTGTTATGGGTTTAAACTTTCTTTTTGTTTGTTCTGTATTTGAGTTGTTGATGTACATCAATATATTGTATGAGATTATCTTTAAGTCATTCCATTTTTGTTTGTTTTGAAAAATAATATTTTCAAGCAAATTTTTAAGAATAATTATTAGAATACCCAGTAACGATTTTTTAAAGAATATACATGTCTTTCATTTTATTGCATCACTTCCATATAATTTTCTATCCTCTCATACAACAGCTCATTTTGATATATTTTACCAGTAAGGTTTTACTTATCTCATGAGTGTATGCTAATGTCTTCTTAAATCTGTTGTTTTATAGAGCACGATTCTGTGTGTTTATGTGGTGTAGATCTCACTGACCTAAGAAATTTCGAGAGATAAGTGTCTTTGGAAGACAGCCATGAGTTCAAACTCCAAATAGATATATTTTGATGACACAGTATAAAGACGTTGATCATCTAGATCTACCTGTCGTCAATCACGTGTACTTATCTGTACATACCTATCTATCTATATTTACCTACACTTATATTATTGATACCAGCATAGAAGCAGAGGTTCCACTTTGACATACTGACTGAACTTTTCTGATATGTAAGTAAAGTTGTGACCACGTTAGTAGTAGTTTTGTATAGCATGTTTCATCTAATCATCTTTAAAAAGGACACTTACTTATAAATGGTTAACTTTGTAAAGATCTGAGGCAGGATAAGATCATTTATTACCCATTTGGTTGAAAATAACCAAATTAACACTATTGATACGAGCACATGTGCACATATCACATTTGCCTAGCAACTGTTGTTTCACCACGACTTCCCGTATTTTGTCGTCTGTGACGTCATAAAACGATTGTTTTGTGATGTCACTGTAGCTTGCCATTGCAAGAGAAGTTGGCCGTTTTCTTACTATTTTTACGTGAATCACATGCGATAAAATGGCTAGTAAAGAAATATAGAGATTATTGCCCGAGGAAGTGTGACAAATGACTTTGTGCAAATTTATGTATAACCCGCGCTCTTGCTCGGAAATTAAAAAAATTCATACTTGTTTCGTAAAAGTCATATGACACACTTCCTCGGGTAATAATATCTATATACCGTAAATCTTTGAATAATCGCCTGCTTTGAATTATCGCCTGCCTTGAATAAACGTTTGCCTTGAATAAACGCTGGGTCAAAGCCCCAGCCGAAATAAATAATTGCCTGCCTTGAATAATCCCTGGGTTTAATTTAGCAATGTAAACAACATTGTGAATATCGCTCTTTCTATATACTTCCGTCATATAGGCATATTCATTAAACATTTGAAGCATTTATAAGGACCTTTGTAGCAATTTTCACAATGAGAAATGTCCAAAAATTATGTTTTTGTTTCAATTTTAAACAATTGTAAACAAATATTTGTGCTTACATATTACCTTGAATAATGGTCGGGTAATTTCGGTGTTGGAAATTAATAATCGCCGGGCGATTAGGTAGTACAGGACCAATGTTACAAATGAATGACTTCTTTGATAGGCATGTTAGAAGCTGATATGTTGAAGGAGAATAAGATCTATGGATAGTCAACTTCTTCATTGCAATAGTTGCGGTGCAGATACTAGCACATTTATCAAATAATTGACATCACATCTACAATCTGTTGCAATACAAAAGAGGACTATCCATACCTACACTTATGCTAGTGTAGCAGCAGAAGTAACACTTTATAATATACAAGTCAACTTTCATAAACTTGGGTAAACTCATGACAGTATTGGATAGAGGCACAGTGGAATCCAAGAATTACCTAAAGCTGGTTCACATATTGTTTAGAAGGGTGGAGGTTCACCCAGGGGCTTCAACTCAAATACATTCAAATGGTTCAAAACGGGGAGCACAAAGCCCCATAAAATTCCCTCTTTAATTTTGCCACTTTTAAAATAGTTTTGAAGAAATGTCATATATGCAGCTTATAAAACTACAGAGAGGTGACATAAAGTAGTGAAAGTGACAGGATAAAATCTTGCATTCATAATTAAAATGATACATGGTAAATGTTACAACTGTATGCTCACAGTTAGTATGTAACAGCTATTACATGAACAATTCCTGGTCCCCAAGACTGACCAAGCCCTGTTTAATTAATCATGTCTGCGTTATCTGCACACTGTATGTGAGGCGTGATGCTGACCTCACACAGTGGGATTATGTGGAAGGTAATGTGCCGTGTAGCTGGGATTTACACACTGAGCTGGAGTACCTGTGAGCGAACACAAGGACATACATATACTGGTTGTGTTTTCTTCTAGATGGACTTACAGGTAACCTTAGGTCATTGTTATAATTGTTTGTTTATTTCTAATGTGACTTATTTTGTATTTCCATTGTAATAAATGATATATTTTGAATATGGTAATGATATCTTCTGGTTGGATTTTGTGAATGGTTGTGGTAGCACTGGTAGGAAATAGTGTACGGTAAAATTAACTAACTAAATTAATAAATTAATTACGGTTAATATAATTAACATGTGACTTTGGTTTAAAGCTGAAAAACGTTTTTAATTTCACATTTTGTTAGTTTATACACCTGTTTCTGTACAGACAAGGACATAATGATAATACTGATGATACAGTCATACTGATAATAGTTTTTTGGAATGGATTTATTAGGTATATATATAAGGTTTATATCAGTTGATAGAAGTGATAACAACTATTTTTTTTACCTCACAACCAATAGCCACAACTGTTGCCTTATAAGAAGTGTTTGAGAAATGTTAGCAGTATAGTGTATGTAAGTGGAATGCAAGCGATATTGCCGTTTAGAACACCAAGTTGAAAAGTTTCTGTTACTACATTGGTGTATTTTCATTTATTCAAAAGCGAAACGTCACTCAAATCAAGTTTTATTTTATCACTATTTGTGGATTTATTTTTAAAAAATCTTAAACGTTCTGGACTTTTCTACTACCATGAAAATCATAGGAATTTTTAAAAGGAATTCTTGATGAAATTACGTATCAGCTATTTTTTTTTATATAGGGCTGATGTGAGAAGGACGTATTATTGATGCTCAAGACACATATTTCCGTCAAACAATGACGTTTCCTCCTTGTCTTATTGTGATGCTCATAAACGATCGGTTTGTTTCCTTACTGATGTCACCTGACAGATAATGGATGTACGTGAAGGGTTTTATTGAACTCTACTGTGTATCTTGTAAATCTAGGATGATACTCTCTGCTAGTGAATGACTTCGTACTATGTGAGGAACTTTTATTGTATTATATACTATGTAAACTAAGGATGGCTCTTATATATATATATACATGTGAATTCCGCTTCTTATATGTACAGTAATGTCAATCTTTGTGTACAATAACTAATAACATGCAATCACAAATAATACGGTCAGGATGTGTGAAAATATTACTGATTAAGACTAAATATTAAAAGTGATATTTTGTATTGCATGCAACAAGACTTCAGCGTATGAATCCATTTTTTAAAAACACTCGCTTTTAGCTTTTAGTTCAAATACTTGTTCTTATTACCTGAATAGAACATAGTATCATTACCATATTTATCCCCCGCCGCGCGTTTAGCGCGGCGGGGGATATAGTATTCGGCTGCGTCCGTCGGTCTGTCCGTCCGTCCGTACATCCGTACATACGTATGTACGTCCGTACGAAATGGAATAACTCAAATACTATTCACTGGATTCTTTTCATATTTTGCATATGGGTTCATCATGGGAAGAGTAATGTTCTTACATAGGTTTGTGACCTTGACCTTCATTTCAAGGTCACAACAAGACTTTGTTATTTTACCCTTGTCAGCGGGATATCTCATTAACCATTCTCTGGATTCTCTTCATATTTTACACATAGCTTCTCCAAGGAAAGACGACGGGCTGATTAGATTTTGGTGACCTTGACATTATTTTCAAGGTCACAGCGGAACTTTGATTTTTTCGACATGTTAATGTACATGTAAAGCTTGTCAGCGGGATATCTCAAGAACCATTCACCGGAATTCCATCATTTCTTACACAAATCACCTTCCAGGGAAGACGACGGGCTGATTAGATTTTGGTGACCTTGACATTATTTTCAAGGTCACAGCGGAACTTTGAATTTTTCCACAAGTTAATGTACATGTAAAGCTTGTCAGCGGGATATCTCAAGAACCATTCACCTGAATTCCATCATTTCTTACACAAACCACCATCTAGGGAAGACGACGGGCTGATTAGATTTTGGTGACCTTGACATTATTTTCAAGGTCACAGTGGAACTTTGAATTTTTCGACATGTTAATGTACATGTAAAGGTTGTCAGCAGAATATCTCAAGAACCATTCACCGGAATTTCATCATATCTTACACAAAGCAAAAGGACTGATTAGATTATGGTGACCTTGACATTATTCTCAAGGTCACAGTGGAATTTTAAATTTTTTCGACATGTTAATGTACATGTAAAGGTTGTAAGCGGGATATCTCAAGAACCATTCACCTGAATTCCATCATATCTTACATAATGCACCTCCTAGGAAAGACAAAGGGCTGATTAGATTTGATGACCTTGACATTTTTGTCAAGGTCACAGTGGAGCTTTGACTTTTTCGACATGTTTGACAGTCGATTTTGCTGATCTTGACATTATTTTTAAATTTTGAAGTATTAATTTTCGGCGGGGGATCATGTCACCTTAGTGACAACTACTTGTTTATCTCAGGTGTGCTTACCCTTTAAATAAAGATGTCATATGCATGATGGAAATACATTTATAGGATACAATTTATCATGATATGAAAATATTATTACCGGTATGCCACTTTGGGGGTTCACTAACAAGTGTCTAAATCAAATCAATTGTTCGTTTTAAAAGGAAATACAAGTGAAAATGGAGGATATTTATGAATAATAAGTTTATTTACCTGTATCATTAACGAGAACAACAAGTTCAGTCCACCTGAGCCAGGTGTGGTTACTTACCAGTGATATGACAACAACAGGTAGGCCTGCAGGTCAACCAATCAATCGCTGTCTGACATACAGGTGCCCCTGGCTTTGATCACTTCATCACTAATTAAATGTCCGCTCAGAACAACGGTAGGCGGGTTCATTACCTGGAACAGTTACCTGCATTCACAGCCGACTCGTAATCTATCAGTGCTGGATTTAGCAGTTGCTTTCCAGGTAAATATAAAATTGTTGGTATCTTCTTTCTTTGTAGAATGTTGACTGTTAGATTACTTTATGTATGTTTATGTGTGCCATTGTTCATTCGTCATAATTGGAGAGACAAAAGTGGTATTTCCTATTTTCTTGAACAATTTACCGGATGTTTTCCTGCAACCCATACTTTAGTACTGGATTTTACTGTTGGTTTCCACTCACAGGTAAATGTAGAATTTATTCTTTGTACAATGTTTACTGTTAGATTACTTTATAAATGTGTGTACTTGTGCCATTGTTTTTAATCGTCATAATTGGAGAGACAAAAGTGGTTATTTCTATTTTCTGGAACAATTTACCTTGATGATTCCCTGCACTGGATTTAGCAGTTGGTTTACATTCATGGGTAAATGTAAGTTGTGGTTTTGTTGCTTTTATTTGTAGATTGATGGTATATAGTTAGAAAAGCAATTACCTTATGTATATGTCAAATTATGCTTGTGCCATTGTTTATTTGCTATAATTTGTAAACAAAAAAGGTTAATGTATTTAACAGGTTATATAACTAGTGGTTATGATGCCAGATTCATTTTCTTGAGGTAGTGGTCACATTCATGGGTGAAGCTAAAGTTTGATTCATTTGTTGTTTTTATTGGCTTTTGTTCTATAGAACTAGAAGGATTTATTTAACTACTGTACTCGTTTCATTGGATTTAAAAGTTGATTTCCAATTGATAAATGCCAGTTTATTTGTTTCATTTTCATAATTAGAATGGTTTATTTTGTTTCATTAAAATATCAATGTAGTCCTTTCATTGAATTACGCAGTTGTTATGTAATTGACTTGGGATATAACTTGTTTATCTATTTCTCTATTAATGATAGTATCGGATTACCTGTTGCACGGCCATGTAGCCAAATTAGAGCTCAGTGTCTTAATCACTAATAGCTTTGATCGTTAGTATGACCTTGGACAATCAATTTACTATAGAAATAGAACAGATATGCAGCATGGTTTGTGTAAGAAGATGTTTTACCTTCTGAAGTAAATATAAATGACATAAACTATCATTATAAATGGGAAATTTGAAAAAATAAAATTTGCAAAAAACGTGCTACAGCGCCTTTAATATTGCTTCCCTTTATCGTTACCTTTGTCAACTTGTAGATCCTGCATAGCCATCTTACTGTAGAAATATACAAGATTTACAGCATTAAGAGCATAGTGCTATGATTTGTTCATCTGTTGCCTTCCACAGCACTGAGTGTATCCTATTGCCATTAACTCTCTATGACAGCCGAGTAGTCTAAATCAGTGTCAAAGTTATATACTTGTAAGAAATATAAAAGATTTACAACATGAAGAGCATGTTGGAATAGCTCTCCCATCTGTACGCTCACACAGCAGTGAATCTAGCAGGTTACCATTGTTCTCCTATAATCAAACAATATCTTCTAGCTACAAGGGAAAAACTATTTGGGAAAATTTGATGGAAAGCAAAATTTACTGACTTTAATTTTCTCAACTTCAATAGCAAATAGAGCAATATATATTGTCATGCCAATTTAAAACATCTCCTTGGGGAATAGCAACACTTACACTCATGTCATACACTTTGTATGCAATATCCTCTCTGTATGGTAATGAATTCCATAAATCAGCTGCATAAATTCGGCCATTTACTATTGGCCTCAATTGGATCTTTAAATTGTACAAATGTGAAAAATTCATTACTTTACCTGAAATGAAATGAAATGAAATAATCTAATATCAGAACAGCCTATATCGACTATATGACCCCTCCAGTATTCCCTGCAGTGTATTATAGCATTGTTCCACAGGTAGAGTGTTACCTGCAATGTATACAACATGTAACTCCACCCTGTGACACACCAATAATCTCTCAATCAGTGATCTATGATAGAAAATCAATCAATCATTGTATCTGTGCAGGGCGATACAAACATGTGATAAATCACCGGCTGTGATAAGCATATTTATTCTATGCACTTTAAGCATGTTACCAACCCAAGGGCAAGAATGCATGTAGGTGTAAGGTCATATTGGATATATATAATTAGTGAATGCAGCTATATACATTAACTCTGCTCCATCGGGATATTTGTATCAGCAAAGATACAACAATCCCCTGATTTACCTAGCAGTTTGTGCCTTGTAATTGCTATAAATAACCAGCTAAGAAATTACTTTAAATCAAGCAAATATTTTATTGCATGGATGAGAAGATTGATGAGTGACCATCAAATTTTAAATCAAATTTTCATTGGCTGACCACATACATGCACTTTACAGCTATGAGTGATTCGAGGCAGAAGCTGCTTAGTTAATCAGGGGATTGAAGGAACCTTATGGATACACGTATTTTGTAATCGTATGCAGGGATGGTTACAGAGCGCTGGTTGTATATGTGCGTACCCGTCCTTTAAATATAGAGAGGGTACACATACACAGAATTAATACTATAGTTTTTCCTGATCCTGATAGTCTCGAAATTCAAGGGGTTGGGCTGTCTTTTTTTGTTCGGTTTTACTATTAATCCATAAAATGCAGTCCATTTAAATCATATTGCTTGATATGTCTTTTTGTTCAGTATTAATGGTATGACCACACAAATACCCACAATTTTTGGTTCTGTTAATTACTCTCCCACATTTCAATATATAAATTCCCTTCTATATGGAGTAGTGGATCCCTTCGTGATACTTTATGTGCAGTACCATCCATGGTTAGTTAGTTCCAGTCAATGCTCGCAGGTTTCTCTGCAATGCATAGCCACAATGGCGTTGCTGGCTTTCTCCCTGCCAAAATACTAGCTGCTGTGATATAAGTGAAATATTCTTGAAAGCAGCTCTTAACCTTAATTTGCCTCGCCTTACTTGATATGTGATACCAAACGGATTAGAGAGACAAGTTTGTGTGAGATCTGCCGTAACATTTCCATCAAATTACCTTCACTGAACCCTCCCTTTAAATGCCTCAATGTCTTCTCTTTCATAACCCTTCCATAATACTCTATGTATTGTTATTTTGAGGTTTTCAGTTCAATGCAAAGACACTATTCATTTGAAGTACAGAGTGGAAATCGTTCCTAATACTTTCATATATTGTTGTGTGAGGTGTGAACTACCAGTGGTGTTGTTGTGTAAAGTGTGAAGTTATCCAGACTATGTAAAACAAATCCTTGTGGAGCATGCCCTATGTTGATGTTACGTGCTTTCTGGTGTTTGGCCGCTGACCAAATGTGAGAGAATGTTGTGTCGGTGCGAACTAAAAGCAGTCTCGGTCAGCCTTGACCCTCAGTGCTTGCTTGCCCACACTTTTTTGCTGAACATTTAAAAATATACTCATATAATCTTTGTGTTTTTATTTTTTGTAAAAAACTAATGATTCTGTTGTTGTTTAGTTGGTAGAAGTACTATGAAAATAATCAACATAACAACCTAGAAAGTAAGTGCTATAAATATGACCAAGGAAACAGTGGTTGAGTATGATTCCAATTTTATTATTCGATATATGTTTTGCTGATGTGTATATAACTAATAATGAATAAACTTTTTAAATTGTTCTCCGATATTCGACTGAAATCTAAGTTCTAGACAATTTATGAATGAGCATGAAAGTTCTGTCAAATGATTAAATTGCAAGTATACATGATTTTTAAGAAAACTTTAATTCCAAGCATAGCTTTCGCGTTTAGGTAAGAAAAACCTTTACACTTGAAGTCTTAGAAGAACATTAAGAAGTGAAATGAATAGGAAAACAAGATTTTCACATTTTAGTTTGACGGGCCATTATTCAGTATCAAAATAGATTTCAGCTATATCTTACACACATTTCTTATGAACATACCTATAATTAGATGCACATCAGTCTAACACCATAAACCATACGTAATTTAGCTTCAGGTTTAGTTTCCCAAGCAGAAGGCTGGTTCTAATGTTACAGGCACCTGTCTAATATCCCTGCAATCTCTGCTACTTGATGCCATCATTGTGTTGTATCGACAGATGCCTTCATCTGACCTTTGACCTGCCATATTTCAGTTATGATTGTTCAGTGGTATGACACAATGTCCTGTTTGTTCTCGTCAGGAGGCAGGTGTTTCACACAGTTTCTAGCGTACTCTCCATTTACCTTCCATCACACTGTTCAGAGTCTCAATTTTTGTTTGGATGTGAACTGAGTGTATTGTATTATGAGAGCAAAGGATTTGGTAAATCTGAGAGATTTGTTAAGTCTGTATTACAAACTTAAATAAATTCTTTTTACCCATGTGTGCTCATTTCAATAAGTAAAATTAATAAATGTCTTTAAAATACACAGCTTCTCATCTAACAGTCTGCTTCATTGATGTCATTTGATTTAACATTGTTACATTTGGGATTACGCTGGTGTAATAGTGTAATCCCAAATGTAACTTAATGTTAGATTCGTTCACTATATGTATATTCTAAGCCATTTAGTTTAAGTGGAATATGAAACTTGCACATATGATGTATATGACACTGATTATGTCTCACCATGACACTTATTGAATTTTACCATATGGGTAATAAACATATGGAGTTTATGTGTAATGCATTCTCACAGTTTGGTTTTCATACCTTATATTGGTTGTGTTGTGTCCCAATACTTATCTATTGCTCAGCACTGAGACTCAATGTCTGATTTACTTTCATGAGACGGCATGTTTCTCGGATACACTGTTCTTTCATTTCCTGGCTGATCTATCATCTGCTGTGAGTGCTCATGCAACTGTATCAAAGTTCATGTTTCTCTCATATCATGAGTGTTAACACAAGAGCATCTGACCAATCTAGATCCAACATTAAAGGGTGGATTTATCACTCTTTAATGTAGAAAAGAGGAGGGATTGATACAAAATCTGAGAGGGAAAGTATTGTTTTCAAAGAGGGGATAAAATTAAAATGCAAGACATTCCACAGGGGCTATTTCATAATTTTCAGCATGAATCACGCCATCAAGCATCTTTGATTGTACAGACATGATAGTCTCATTATAATATGTTGAAAACCCTGTATTTGGTAAAAGTTTGTATGGGGTCTTTTTGATCTTCAGTAAAGTTAGAAATGTCTCTTAGCATGAATCATGTATTATACAATTTATTACACTACATTAGACCAGATAGAAAGATAATCATATTGATGATGACCCATTTCAAAGACTGAGCGAATGATAATTGATAGCGCAGTGGTTAGCGCATTCGGCTTCGGATCAAGAGGTCCGGGGTTCGAATCCCGCCAGGGGCAAGGCTACTTTGTCTGCAGTAGAGAACTGTTCTAGCAGTAAGGTTTGGGTGCAATGCTACACTGAATGTCAGCATAGTACCACCCATGGTTTGCTAGTTCCAGCCGATGCTCCCAGGTTTCACCGCAATGCATAGCCACATGGCGTTGGGGGCTTTCTCCCTGCCATAATACTAGCAGCCGCGATATAAGTGAAATGATCTTGAAAGCGGCGTTAAACCCCAACTCACCTCACCTCACCTCCTTGTTTAACTGTAATGAAACCATTATTTGTATTGTCTGGAGCTAATTGGTTCTTGCTCTTTTATTAAGTATAATCTCAGATAGTCGGATTATTAATATTACATTTATCAATTGTCTTTTTTTTTGCTTAATTTTGTGTCTGCTAATACAATTAGTTTTTGCATGTGCCTGTTTTCAGCCTTGGTATGGCCAAACCTTTGTTGAAATCATTTGATTTCTGTAAAATGTCGATTTCTGTCGCTCAGAATGGTTTCATCCTTGATAATGCAATTTGTTTTTGCAGATGAAGTGAATTCTTTTCTGTATTGTAGTATAATCAAACAAATATGATTCAGGTTGTTAATTCTTCTTATCAGCCTGGCCTTATTGTTCCCTATTGTAACGTAACACTTAGCACTGAATGAATTAGATGTTCATTCAAGTGTCATGTAAATAATTTAGTGGAGAATCTATTCACTGATAGATTTATTTAATGATGTTAGGAGTTATGTGTTATTTATTAATTGAAGTGAAGAACCTTCAATTACTACTCAAATATCCCGGTTTATTTCAACTATTTCTTCATCTGTCTTGAAATATTTTTCAATAAATACATTATAAGCTTCATTGACATCCACACTTCGCTTGAAGAGTATACTGTGTAGACAATTAATGTACCCGAAATATTTTTGTAGAAACAAAACACACTAAATATTCCTGATGGTGTATTTATCCTATAAATTCCCATCAAAATATTCTAACCAATAAATTTCAAATGGAAAATGTTTAATCACACATTAAAAGCATAATTGCACAATAGCTTTACTCAGAATATTACTCCATTGGCATGTAAAGGGTTAAAGTTATATATGTTCTCCTAAAATGATGTTAAGCTCTATTTATCCAAACAGTAGGAAAGTGTTAATAGGTGGTCATGTGCTTTTATGAATTTGGAAACATCTGTTGTAACGAGTCATGTGATGGTTATTATGATTATATAGTCTGTTTATAAATGAACTACTATGGTAATATCATAAGAGAATTATGCATTTATGCATAGAAATTTACAGAATATTTCAAGCTTGATAAATGGAAAGGAAATGTTGGAAATTAACCCTTTTCCTGAGTCCCAGAATATTCTGGTATATAAAGAGCTACCAACATTTATTTACAGCCAAACCTGGACTATGCCCTTTGTTTGAATGAGGTATCGCCTTGGTATATATATATATGTTCAAACAGGAAGATCCCCTCGATTATAGTCTCCACAAATAACACCCTCAAACTATAATAAATTCTTTTTCAGAAAGGATCCTCCTTTCGGGTACTAGCATAAGAATCCTATTTTTTGACTTCATGATGGGTAGGGGTCCCAAGTTTTTGTATTTTGTATTTTTGTTATTTACGGTGATAAAATAGTTACAACCTAATGTGAAGCTGTAAACATCCCAACGAGGATTCCCTTCAAAGAATCTGCAACCTCTGCAGGTTGGTTCGAGTTTTGATCCTTGTAAATAATTGGCTTCTCAGAATATATTTGTCCATTTTTGTCTTCATTTTCTGACATCCGAGATATTCAATGAGGTATGTTACCATTGGACAAAATCTCATTTTCTTTAGATACACAACATTAGCACCAATCAGGAGAGAAGAAGGTCATTTGTAGACAAGTGTAGGTTTGCTGCCAATGTTTATATGTGATGGTCAGGGTTTACTCAGTCCATGTTTCTAGGTTAAGTAGTTTCACTGATACCAGCATTAAACACACCAGGGAATGAACTTGTAGCAAAACATGTATGTCTTGTTTGGTGATGAGGACATTAACCTTGTAAGTACTTGTTTGTTTAAAGGGACAGTTCACCAAAGTCAGTTGCGGAATGGGGGTTGGAGTGTCAGAGGGTTTCGAACCCCCCTTTTGAAACTTTTTGCATTTAAATTTGATGGATCCCACAGGTGAACCCCACTTTTCAATGAGTGAAACCCCCTTTCAAAATTTCTGAATCAGCTTGCAGGTTCTATGTGATGGTTGATATGTTGTCCGTATCTATCCTTAGAAGGAAGAGGCTCATAGAATGTCAGTAAAATCTTCCAAATTCTTCTGTTATGCTGAGCTTGACATAAGCCAGCACGATTTATGTAAAAGTAAATACATTGTATAAGGTCAGTATCTATCCAGAGTTCAGAGGATGTCTGTAAAATCTTTATTTTTCATCTGCTGAGCTTAACATCAGCCTGCAGGTTTATGAGAAGGTAAATATGTTGTCAGTATCTGCCGATGTCCGTAAGTCTTCAAAGTTTATCTCATGTGCATCTCGTATGTCCAGCACCATAAACTGTATGTGAAATGTTTGCATACCAGTCAAGCAGGGATTATAAGGTTGAGTGTAGAGAGATGAGATTTATCAAGGTTTACTGTATACAAACAGGCTTCGGGCAGGTTGAGAAGGTAAACAACAGAAGGTAATAAACATGCTTGCAACATGGACTTGTCACATCAGAAGTCCTCAGAACATGTGACTGCTCAGCAGACATGCATGTACCCTTGTGCTGTGTAAATCATTGAGCACTGTGAAGTATGCTCATAAGAATCTGAGTGAATCTACTTCTCTCTGAGAAGGGTTATGGTTCAATTCCAATATGACAAGACATTACAAATGATAATGATAGCTTCCTCATAAGGACTAGTGACTGCTAGGCAGGATATATACCCTTGAGCTGTGTAAATCACAGAGGACCATGAAGTATGTTCATATTTCTTTCTGAGTGAATCCATGTTTCCTTGAGAAGGGTTATGGTTGAATTCCAATTGGACAGGGTAATGGCAAATAACGGGTAATGATAATTCTTGCTTCCTCAAATCTTCAGAACAATTCTAGGTTTAACAATTATGTCCCAGAGTATTTTAAGACAAATCAGGAATGATTTTAAAGGACTTTATGTAATTTAGTTGTGGGTTCTAATGCAGGGATAGAAACTAGCACTAGTCCGGTAGCCCATGGCTTGTGAAAAAGAAGCTGGGCTAGTAGAGTGTAAAAACTGGTAGTCCGAAAGACTAGTTAAAATTTGAGGTGAAATGATCATGGAGATGTATTTGGCTAGCTGGAATAAGTCTGGACTAGTACTTTTAGAAATGCTACTGCATCGAAAAAGTTAATTTTGACCCCTGTCTGTCCCTGAAAATTCTGGTCAAAACTGGGGGCGGGATAGCGCAGTGGTTAGCGCGTTCAGCTTCGGATCAAGAGGTCCGGGGTTCGAATCCCGCCAGGGGCACGGCAACTTTGTCTGCAGGAGAGAACTGTTCTACACGCAGTCAGGTTTGGGTGCAATGCTACACTGCATTTCAGTGCAGTAGCACCCATGGTTCGCTAGTTCCAGCCGTTGCTCGCAGGTTTCACCGCAATGCATAGCCACATGGCATTGCGGGCTTTCTCCCTGCCATAATACTAGCAGCCGTGATATAAGTGAAATACTCTTGAAAGTGGCGTTAAACCCTAACTCACTCACTCACTGGTCAAAACTAGTAAATGAGAATATAATAATGTTGAAGTGAAATGAGTTAATTTGAAATTAAAGGAGTTTTCTGAATTAGCAATAAAACAAATCATTCATTAATCATCTGTATTCTACGTCTCCTGTCTGTTTATTACTGGGCTAGAAGAATGTTGTCTGGGCTAGTAAGATCTGAAAGCTACTAGCCCAAAAGGCTAGTGACCATTTCAGGTTAGTTTCTACCCCTGTAATGTCCTGAAGTGTTTGAATTAAAACCATTAAATTGTCTCCATTGTGAAAATGTGGTTGAGAGCTTGGAGACGTACACACTGGTGAGTGTTGGAGCTTGTGTCACCATCTTGTTTAAGCTGTGAAAATACTCTCCACTGTTTGCTGCAGTCAAGCTAAACCTTCTGTCAGCTTTAGAAAGGTCAAGGTTATATGGCTGCGGCCATGACGGTTTAGCAGCCATTTGCTATGGACAGTCTGAAATATACAACATGGACTCCGTAACAATGTCATATAAGAGGTGAACAGTTACTTGATGATAAATTTTTTGTTAAATGTGATATTTGGTATTTAATGCATGAATCTTCAATATTTGTTTGATATGTTGAATATTTGTTTTAAACATTTATTCAATGATTATGCCTGGACATCTTACTCCGATGTTATAATGTCTAAACGCAATTGCTACCTATTAACTCTCTCTGGATACACTTGTTATACCTGCAGGTAAAGGGTTGAATACTTTGGGTGTCAAAGGATCTGATCACCTAGCTATATGTCTAATATGTCTTTTGGATATCTGTATTTTATTGTATCTTCTTCCATTTTAGAAAGTCAACAGTATATTCTTTAATAACAACTTAAATGTTTTTGTATTATTCTTTTTCAAAATCAACTTGTTTAGTACGTGAAATAACTCATCATTGTTTTAAAGAGAGAAGGATCGAGTTGGCACATTTCTTTAACTTAATTACACAGTAGACAAATCAGTATCACTGGAGGATTAAATTGAATATATTTTCATTGATAGCTCAGTTAACCTACCGTAGTTTTATGAGAGTTCGTTGAAGCAAATGGTCTTAGTTTTGAAGAAATTATTTGCTTTTATCCTGTTGGCATCTAACATAACTATTTTGATCACTGTTTTGTGATATCTACATGAGAAAGGCAACTTCCCTCTTGTTGAGTTCACAGTATATGCTTACTTGTTCATTAAAGGCATGAAGTAAACAGAGTGCCTCTCAATGTATATGCATTGACCGAAAACTTGAAATGGTGAGTAAACTAAACACTGTAGCGACTGATTCAATCAGTTAATCACAGATAATTTTGAATGGTCATTTTATCTGAAATAACCTGATATTGGCCACTGGCTATTATTATATTATTATATTTTGGGGGCCTCAGGTAACAGTTTAAGTTTTAACAAACAGAAGCCAGTAAATTATGTCCATGAAGAAGGCATGACTTTTGATATTGATTGAACATGAAAAAATAAGAATATAGCTTGTCTTTATTGATGATATCCATAGCAATTTTACATGTCAAAACACTGAAAGCATTGATATATAAAAACGAGTGTCAGATAATAGAGTCATAAGCAAATGATAGGTTGGTTGTTAACTACAGCTTATGTCTACTAATCTCTAAGGCCTCTTGAAGTTTCCCTTCTTGTACTGGTCAAATTCAATTTATCTTTAAAGAAAGGCATTTGGAAGGATAGCCCTTTTGGTCCTTATAGCGACACTGGCATTTGCAGTCCTCAATGTCATCAGAGGCTGGGTAATTCTTCATCATACTTAGCTTCTCTGCAGCAAACGTGTCTTACACTCGCCCATATGTCTCATAGGCAGAGTTCCTAATTCTTTCTACAATACTGTCCATGCAGGAGTTCTGCATTGTTGTCTGAAACATGGGTATTTGGAAAAAGGTGCATAATGGCTGTCTGCTAATGGTGTCAGGGAAATAATGATTCTGGAGTCCAGTGGCATGACTGATTTCCAGTGATTCTTTTGTAATATTTCAGAGTAAATTTTCACTAGAGGTTTTGATGCAAACAGTTGAAGTAAAAAGTAGCAATTTCGTAAATAGGATTCCCCATTTCTTGTAACCAAAGCCACTTAGCTCCACGCAGATCAGAGTAAAACAAACAATGGACATAGCCAGCTCAAAACTGACATTTTCAAGATAGTGTTATTTGTTCAGGCAACCACTGCTTCTAAACTGTAAATAAAAACCATCGCAAATCTCTGAGATTAGCACCATATTTCACATGGGTCAGATATCTGCTTATCCAATTGACTAGGAATACCTTGGCAGTGAGATCTGTCCAGTTATTCCAGGCAGATGCAGTGCTGTGTGTTGTTTAGGGTGGTATGTTTGCCTTCACCTTCTCCAGCCTGATCAGATAACTCTTAGATTCCTCTCAGAGAGCACTATCATGATTTGTGCTCCATTGAACAGATGTGGCTTTCTCAGGATTGTGAGCTTTAAAGGTTTTTCTGTGTGTGATCAATGTGGGATCATGGTGTATTGCCATGATTTATTAGGGAAATAGCCTGTTTTTATCCCCCCAACAATAAAGTTGTCAGGGAATACAGAAATGACTTCTGTCCGTCTGTCAGTTTGTATATCTGTCTGGGTTCCGTTTCCATATACAGCATAGCTCAATGAAACTTGATATGGGGAACAATCATCATGTGTAGATGTGCCGTTTGGGGTTTTCAATTTCTTTGGAATTTAATTTTTATCCATTTCCGTGGAAACATAACTTAAAATTTTGTTTCTGGACCAGAATTAAAAAACTGTAAGGTCTATCTCAATGAAGCTTGGAATGGGGAACAATTAACATGATGTGTAGATTTGCCTTTTGGGGTTTAACATTTTGTTTTCGAATCAGAACTTAAAAATGTTTTCTCTGATGTTTACAGAAATGTTCATGTATTTGATTATAAACCACAATTCTGTATACTTCTGATGACCCCAGTTCTAAAATAAATCTAAAAAACAATTCATATAAACATGCTTAGTGACAATTTTCCTATTTCATATAACACACATGGCAGTATAGCTTGTATGCATTAAGTGTTGATAATCTGTGTATGGGGTTATCTGAGACAAACGATACTGCGTTTAAAGAGAGTCCTCTATCGGAGTATCCGCCATTTTTGTTTTTGAGCATAATATACAAGGTGAAAGAGCTGTATATTTACTACCACACTACAACATCACTTGGCAATAACATAACATTATTGATAGACTATCCACAAAGTAACAACTAATTCATCATTAACCTGATCAACGATACTGTTACGCCATAGCAAGACTATCACACTCCTAGCACTGCATGAGAATTCTCTCATTGTGCTATTCTTTGTCCAATTGTCAAATTTGAAGTCGCTAAAAAGTATCCTCAGTAATATATTTCAAATGGATTGTTCTAATAATAATAATCATGTATTAATAACATAAATGTATAAACAGAATTACCCCTTCAAATTTTGTTCCCCTCAAATTACCTCGCCAAGAGCCCTCGATACCTTTAAGTGTCATTCAGCCACTGCTCAGATACTTGCATATGTTGGTTTGTCTTACGGCTGCATGCACAAGTTGAACTGTTATCAAGCTTGCATTTTTTTAGTGTTTGACAATGTGTATAAAATATGAAATCAAATGGATATAGGTCAACTGACTGAATCCTGGCAGGTTATTCTTGAAACTCTCTGCACTGTATGAATTTCTTGAGGTTATGCATTCTCATGTAATACATGGACTACGATTAATGTCTAGAATTCTTAGGACTACAGTTGTTTAAACATATATAAGGAACCTGATTGGAAATGGTATGGTTTGATGATTTTTATGATTTTAGTTGTTGTGTAGCGATTTGATATAATGAACATATTTGCTTATGCAAAAATCATGACCTCGGCTGCTTTTCTCACTTTGTGAATTCTACTTCATATTTTCACTTTTTCAATTTGCTTAAGTTATTGTTTGATACGAATATGTGCTGTGAGTTAGACTGGAATATGGAGGACTGGACTTTAGACCTTTGTTTGTTAACACCATATGAGCACAGTCAGTCAGTGAAGTATGTTTAACATCATATGTGCAGGGAGGAATATCATGGTAAATTAATTACAAAATATTAGTTTCAAACAATTATACTTGTTATAATTAGGTACTTAATCTTTTGTATTGAATACAGAATGTTTTTTCACAATCATTTAACGCTTTAATATTAGTTCTTTTATGAAAGAAATTCTATATTTATAATAATTACCTTTATGCTGTGATCTTGTTTTGCTTTATGAGTTCTGCATGAACAAATTGCCATATTGACAGAGAAAACAAATGACAATATAACCATACAATATAGGTTGAGTTTTATGAGCTTGTTCTTTTCCACTTGTCAGGACCCTGAAGGTATGTGGCTGATCATTTCATATAAGAAGATTGTATTTCTTTAGTCATTTTAGACTTTCTACAAATGTCAATAGGAGGATAAGTGTCAATAATTTCATGTTTTCTCCCTTTGAAGTGAATTATACATATCTTCACTACTTTGACTAATTACTTCTTCTGTTGTTGGAATCAAATGAATTTTGTACCCCAATGAATGTAGAGTTTGATAATATATATCACAGCATGATAGATGTGACGATACTTTGTGATACTTTTTTCAAATTCGTGATACATATCATTGACCTTATTGTTAATTTTAGGTATGTCTTATATTAAATAGTTTGCTAACAAAGTTTCTATTTTTGTACATATAACTAATACAGCATATTGTGATATGTATCATATCATTTAGAGGGATGATAATCCTTATCTTATCATGAAGTGTTGGTATCATTGCACATCTAAATGTCATTGACTGCCACAGTAAAGATACCTCTTCCCAGTCCACTCACTGTGATAATGTCAGACTGTCCACAACAATATATATATGGGGTATATCCAGAGGAATAATGAGACATATATTGTGATAGATATCCTTGTAATCGTGCCACAACAGGGTGGTTCTCATGTTGAGCGGCCGCTAGGAGCACCCCGTCACCACCGTGACAATGTGACGATTTTACGGTAATATATGTAATTCGGTACGTCAGACCATTGTTTTATGACGTCAAATTATATCAGTACACTGTTCACAGTGAAAATATAATATATTGTGAAAAGTTTGTATCATCAAACCTCTAGAAGTCATTGACTACCACCCTGTATATACACCTCCCCTCATTTCTCTCTCTGTGGTATAGGCGGGATAGGGCAGTGGTTAGCGTGTTCGGCTTCGGATCAATAGGCCCGGGGTTCGATTCCCGCCAGGGGCACGGCAACTTTGTCTGCAGTAGAGAACTGTTCTACACGCAGTAAGGTTTGGGTGCAATGCTACATTGAATTTCAGCGTAGTACCACCCATGGTTCGCTAGTTCCAGCCGATGATCGCAGGTTTCATCGCAATGCATAGCAACATGGCATTACAGGCTTTCTCCCTGCCGTAATACTAGCAGTCGCAATATAAGTGAAATTCTCTTGAAAGCGGCGCTAAGCCCCAACTCGCCTCACCTCACCTCTCTCTGTGGTAATGTCCGACTGTCCACAACAATAGTACACCACATATTGTGATATGTAATGTATTTAGAGGTATCATGATGTGTATCTCCTCCATTGAAGATATCACTGTTTGATAAATCTATAATGTGACACATTGTGTAATAACTTTGCTTGCTGCGGACTGACTTGACATTATAATGAATAAAATATTAGATCGCAATATCAGCTATGTGGCCAAAATGCTCTGTGACATACTTACAAATGACCATCAGATAAGCAAGTTTATTGTAATGTAGCTTGATTTGAATCACCGAATAATAAATAAATATGTTATCGGTCCCGATTTTAACTATATTTTTGAAACTCATTGTGCTGGTATCTGACTTGCTTTCGATCGTTAAATACCAAATCACTCATTCCTTTCATAAATATTATATTACGGGATATTGTTTAGTATTTTTCTACACGTATCACGTCATTTTGGTATCATCACACCTCCAGGAGTCACTGACTTGAGCGTAGTTGTATAGTCCTCTCTCTGTGGCAATGTCAGACTGTCCACAACAATACTATGCCACATGTTGCGTGCATCCTGCCTATCACTTATTAAGCCCATTACCTGTGATAGGTGATATCAGTCAGCTATCAGGTGAGACTGGTGAGATCTATGTACCTGGGCAGTCATATACCTGGTCAGTGAGAATGGTCATACCAACCCTACCTGTATTACTCCTATGTCTCATCAGGTGAGCACCTTTCATCTCATTCAAGATATGTTTCTTCTTGACTAATTATCATCTATGAAAGTGTCAGGTTTTTAAATAGATACTGGTCATAGTTGATCGTACCTGTATTACTAGTAATTCATCAGGTGGTCTACTTTGAGTTACGGCAAGTTTATCAATTGTTACCTTAGGTTTTCAAATAGACACTTGTCATAGTTGATTTTACTTGCAATACCTTTAATTCCTAAGGTGCATGAACTGACACTTTGACATAACTGGCATCACTTAGAGGAGATAAGAAATCGTTTAAATGTACCTCGTACCTTCATTACAATATTAGAAACGATAGCATGCCAGTACCTACCTTTCAATAGTTTCTTCAATTCTTCTACCAGATCAATGACAATGGTCTTACATTCCCTACCTGTCTTACTTGTATACCTGAGAAGGTGAGCCACTTTGATCTGTTTTCAAATAGACAATGGTCGTGGTCAGTCTTACCTGCTACACCTGTAGTTCATGAGGTGAGCCTCTTTGATGCAACCCCTGTTTCCTGTTTCATCTTCAGCAGTCGCTATTCATGGCAGTTACTAATTTTCAAATAGCCTAGCTCCCAACCTAGCTGTTATATTCAGTGACCATGCATACCGGAATTACTTGTATATATCAGAAGAAGAACAAATGTTCTTGATATCAACTGCTATATTGTGAATATATGCATATCCATGTTCCACAGATCTATTTCATCTCTACCAAACATCAGCTAATGAATCAGATTCACAATTACTGACCGGTAACACAAAAACGATGATGATAGTTAATTATAGGCTTTTTAGAACGA
Organism: Gibbula magus; assembly: GCA_936450465.1. Taxonomy (NCBI): domain Eukaryota; kingdom Metazoa; phylum Mollusca; class Gastropoda; order Trochida; family Trochidae; genus Gibbula; species Gibbula magus. The sequence goes on along the minus strand of OW388293.1, from coordinate 27,019,391 downwards.
ATTATCTCTTAGCTTTGACCACACATTCTTACCCGATTGTTTCTTCAGGTGAGCTACAATGATCTAATACTTGTTCTTTTCATCTCTACTATTAACAATAGCAGTACCAAATTTCATCATGGCCAGGTAATATAACAATGATTATACCTGCCATGATATAAGTGAGATATCATTCATATTGACATTTAACCCCAATGCACCTCACATGTAGCTTTGAGATTATTTTAAGCCATAATTATTATTGAATTGTCACAGAAATTGGATATGGAGGCCGTATTCTGAAAGTATTATTATTCAATATATTAATCAATTTATTTAAAAAGACCATATATATGGCACCAACTCCATACACTAAGTGTTTGATTACAGCGCCAAAAGAGTATAATCTGAATAATGGGGACACAACACAAGGTGGTGGATTCTAGTTCGGGCATGACTGTCTGAAGAGATGTGTTTCAACTGTGACTTGAAAAACATGAGTGTATTGAGTTCTTTCAGTTCAGTTGAAAGTTTGTTTTATAGAACTGCAGCATTATGATCGTAATATCTTTGGCCAAATCTTTTCAAGTTTTCATTTATGGAAGAGATGCTGATATGCTCTGGACTGTTGGTAAACTTCAGTGAGCCTGACCAGGTATGAATGGGCTGATCCATTGTAGCATTGATGTGCCAATATGAATACTTCGAACTGAGTCAGTGCTGGGACTGGGAGTCAATGCAGTTTGATAAGTACGGTGTTATATGCGCTGACTTCTTTGTTCTGGACACGATCCTTGCCCTGTGCCGTGTGTTCTGTATCCTCTGTAGTCTGGACAGCTGTTCCTGTACCGTGGTGTTGACCAGGAGATTATTACAGTAGTTCCGCTTGGATAAAACCAGACTTCTGACCAGCATGTGAGCAGCAGTAGTTGATAGTATCCATTCATGTGTATATGTATGTATCTAAGGAATACCTGTAAATTGGCCACTTAGAATAGGCAATAGATAAATCAGCATGTATCTTATATATATTTAGTGTCTGTTTTGGCTTAATATGAGTATCCATTTATGCATTCAAGACAAGAGAATGTTTGAATCTCAAGGGATTCCTGTAAATTGGCCACTTAGAAAAGTTTAGCACTAATTGATTCGTCAGTTGAAGCTTATAGAGTTATATGCTGTTTATGTCTGCAAGCTAGTATAAAGTTATATGCTGTTTATGTCTGCAAGCTAGCAGTTTGTTCACCAAGTGTTACAGTATCAGGTTGCGTAGGATGAAACCATTTAATGAGGGTGAGATTATCATATTCATTCAACCGAAATCAATATAGGCAAACGGTTGCCATGGAAACTAGATATAATTGAAAATACATATGTATATTTCCATGGATATTACTACAGGTATCTTTATCAAACTTGTCTTCTGAACATTTGAATACTGCAACTATTTTGAATATTTATACAACTTATACAACTTATAATGGAATTCATTGGTCATACTACATGAATTTGTAGAATTATGAAATCAAATCGAATTTATTTTTTTTATGCATTAGAACTAAATCCTTTTTTCATTTTTAGTCAAATTTCCATAAATGTTAAAGCTGGTACTCTTGGCACTTTTCAACAAGAGTATTTCTGCTAAGAAGGGGATATATTCTCGTTTGTGCAGTTATTGATATATTCTGTAGATTGTCTTAAATGTTAGTGCTCAGCATTGTAACATTCTAACCAGTATATGTCAAGTTTTTGTATACATGTAATACATTAACATAATGGAAACAAGAAATATCTCGACATTAAAGTATGCAGTAGACATTGATCTGATTTCCTGTCGTCCACACTTGTTGACTTTCTCAGGACCATAAATTTGCCTTCCTCCCAAATATCTTGTCTATTCAAATCATGTTTTGGAAGAAAATTGATTTTGAAATATTAGTTGATAACAAATATTATCATTTTTGAAAGTTGAGGACAGTTGGATTGACACATGCACGTTCTCAAATCAAAATAGACAAGATAATTGATAGAAGATTGATTAAGCAGTGATTGGTTGATAACATAGAAAAAGAAAGAGACAAAATTGGAGATCTGCAGCTTTCTGAGAAGATATGAGCAAACATAACCCTCTCCCTGTGGGTGCCAGAATATATGGAATATACAGCTGTAACCTTCAGACAATAGCTGATCCCAGACTCAATTGCTACTTAGTTGTGATATTATCGAGGTTTTTCAAGAAAATGGAGAAAAAATTACAGGATATTTGTTCATTTATGCTGTCATTGTTTATCGATTTGATATTCTAAGCAAAGTATTTCAGATAGATGTGTTGTACTCACACATGCACTAATGAACAGATCCCTTCGTTTTGTTATCATCAAAATGTTTGCACAAAGAACTATGCACATCAAGGAATCTTTGGGATTTTCAGTAATTTATATAATTATTGTGATACATCAAATTGAATCTGCAAGCATTTCATCAAAAGACTTCAGATGACAATTCATAACCTAATGTAAATCTGAACAAGCTAGAAACATGACAAGAAACACCCAAATATGTGTTAGGGTGTCAGAATGACACATGAGTCCTGTACACAGACAGTTAGTACAGTGACATTTGACTTGTACTCAAGCCTGCCATACACACAGATGAGTGATATCGGGGATTTGCTGTGGGTGTGCTCAGGGTATGGGTTTGAGGTTGACATGTAAGTCCTGGCAAGACAGTCCTGGACACAGCTAGTTAGTACAGGGACATTTGACTTTTACTCTCAATCCTCAACCTGCTAGACACTGATGAGTGATGTTAAGGTTTTGCTGTTAGTGTGCTAAGGATCTAAGTCTGAGGTTGACTTTTCATTCCTGTTCACAGGTAGTTAGTGCATATCAATAAACATAATTAGTGCATTACACATTTTAAAGGACTACCTCAGCCCTACCCATCCAATTCAAACTTTGCTGTGACTGTAAATCATTAGGCATGTGCACAAGTTTGATGTCTGTTCTTGACCCAAAGCCAGTATTATATGGAGAAAATACTTTGCATTGTAAAGAAACATTCCCCTGGTATTCACATACTGTTGTATAGTAATGCATATTTAGCATATTGCTTCTTCGAGGTTTAAATTCATCTTTTTGAATTAGCGCTCGCTCCATAGGGGTATTCTGATAAGCAACCCATTTGAATATGTTTAAGTCAGACCCCTTTGTGTTTATTACATCGATTATGGTATGACTCTTCAACTCATCTGAGTCTGTCACACGCTGATGAGTGACATGGCCAGTATATGCTAGTTTGTTGATGAGTGATGATGTAGCTACCGTGGATTCACTGTCCACCCTTCTTGGTGTAATACATGCAAGGAATTATGGACACTGTATACTTCAGTAAGTACATGAATAGTCCTCACTTGTCAACTTGCATGGACCTTGTCAACGTCAGTAACATTAGGAATCAGAACAGATGTGGATTTGCTGCCCATCTGACTTGTGTTGTCCACCCAGTTATATGTAATGTATCAAGTATTTCAGCTAAAATACTCATTCATGAATCTGTTCAAATGAACAGGAAGCAGGGATATTCTGGGTATGTCAATAATTTTCCTTCCGACAAATTCCCTTTGTTGATGAGTTAATAATGGTTCCTGAATATTGGCCACTATGAAATGTTTTGGCACTAGCTAACTAAGGAATTATAAGTTCAGGAAAAATCCTTTTCATATCCCCAAGGGAGTGGATGACAGACCAGTGACTTAGTTGTCAGTTACTTAGTTGTCAGTGACTTAGTTGTCAGTAACTTAGTTGTCAGTGACATAGTTGTCAGTTACATACCGGTAGTAGCCAGTGACTTCATAAATGGACAAATGTCGCTTCTTGTATAACAGAATGAATTAGATTGATTCCAATGTTACATGACCATCTTATTTTCCGATGGCCATACAGTTCCATGATCGTGTGACCTTGGTCATGATTTACCTTACGAGTGATTAATTCTCTCAGTGAGGATTGTTGCATGTCAAGGTGAATTACTTCCAATTCTGAGATGAACGGACTGTTAGCTAGCTATCTACATCAATTGTGGATTTTACATGTTGAGTGGATGTCTTTCTACATGTTCTGTATTTTATACTTCACAAGTGAAGGTAAATTCATCAAATATCATTTTTATTTCATCATCCTGCATCTGTATCTTTATCTGAGAACACTTCTTTTTCATTGCAGATGTAAACATGTGATCAATATTGGATACCAAACTACGGTGCTGAAAAATGACCGAATTTGAGGATACTAGTTGGAAAAGAGCAACAACATCACGACCAACAACAACAGCATAATGGGGGAGTTCGCAAACCACAGCGGAACCTACTCCGGTTCTCCGTATGAGAATAACACCTTCACCCCAGAGAGTCAGAGTGGGACCGTCTACATACGGATAGCCATCCCAGAACTCAAAATACAGGTACAGAGTTTTCACTTCTGATTGTTAATGTTTATATTTTGTCCATGTTCGCTTGATACCATTCAGGAGAGTTTTCATTTCTAGCTTCCTTCAATGCTTGAGTTCGCCTGACCAATGAATGGCTAACAATTTATAGCATTTCAGATATAGTTTCACATGTATGATCAATGGCAGCTATGGAGGAATACCACTTATTGCACACTATTCCACTATTCCAGTCTATGAATGTTGTGTAATGAACTAGGAAACCAATGACATAGTTCGACCATGTCCCTGCATATATTTGGACCATAGTTTGACCATAGTTGGACCATCGCTAGCACTTAAAAGCAGGCAAATTTCAACCCTGTTATAGTCTTCAAAAAGCTAAAACGAGTCATTTTCTTGTCAGTTGTCTTGTTTTCTGCTCTTCTTTAATGCCAGTGTACATAAGTTTTATACATCTACTTCTTGTTGTTGTATTTCATTCTAATTTGTCATCAAGATGTGTATTATCAATACAGAACTATGTTACCATGTACCAACAATTTTATTTAGATGATGTCAAAATATTTTACACATTCAATATATATGTAGATATTCCAGAAGAAAATTGTGATATGTTTTCTTTGGTGATGTACACTTCATCTATGGATTATAACTGAAAATGGTGTACTTCATGCACTTATGGATTGGTACTGAAATGGCAGGTTTTCAGTATGGATTGTTACTTAAAATGTTACGTATAGGCTTCATGTATGGATTGCAACTTAAAATGGAACGCCTCATCAATGGATTGTAACTGAACATGGTAAACTTCACCTTTGGACTGTGACTAAAAATGAAAACTTCATTTAAGGCTTGTGACAAATATAGTAAACTTCATCAATGAATTGTGACTGAAAATAGAATATAACACCTATTGATTGTGACTTAAAATAGAAGATAACACCTATTGATTGTGACTGAAAATAGAAGATAACTTAAAATGGTAAACTTCACCTTTCAATTGCGACTGAAAATGGTAAACTTTACATATTGTCTGTGACAGAATGGTATGACACATTAATGGATTGTGATTGAAAATGGTAAACTTCATGCACATATGGATTACAACTGAAAATTAGTAATCTTCATACGAGGATTACGACTGAAAATGGTGAATTTCACTTATGGATTACGACTGAAAATGCTAAACTTCATCTGTCCATTGTGACTGGATTGTGAATGATATGGTAAACTTCATCTGTGGATTGTGACTGAAAATGGAAGATCACTTATGGTTTGTGACGAAAATGGTAAACTTCACATAAGGATTGTCACAGAAATGGTTGGCCATGACCATATCTTTGGACTGTGAATGGAATTGGTAAACTTCAGCATCGGATTATGTCTGTAAATGATGTAAACTTGACTTGTGGACTGAGACTGAAAAATGGTAAATTTCACTTACGGATTATTATGACCAATGTGATGGTCTTTATTGTTTCGATACTGTGTGGATACGACCAATTCTGTGATCTACAATGTGCTGAACTTGACTTTGTACGTCTTATCTCTCATGCATCTACCTGTCTGAGAGTTGTGGTTCCTGTAATTGAGTCACACAGGAATGGTTGGCACTTACCAGTTCAATAATTTAAGTGCTGTGGATTCTTTCCAGCGCAAACCGAGTAATGTGGAATGATAATTTGCCGAGAGTATCTGTGAGTCAGACTGTATGCTTCCATTATGCTTACCAGAATCAATCCCACCCATTACATGCCGATTCATCCATTTCCTGTTTCAGCTTTCAGGGATTACGGCAGCCAGAAATGACCCCGATGTTATGTTCTTTTAGTGTGTATGTTTCATGTTTGGATTGACTTGTGTATGTTTATTGCTCTAGGTAGGTAATGTACTGTCAGATATAGATATATCATCTTTATAGCAATGTTTAATGCACTCAATCATTTCATCCAATATAGAAAGAACAGATAGAATTTTAACTCAGCATTTAAATTTGTTACTTTATTCTTGTATTAAAAATTTATGTTAAAACATTTTGTACTATCATTTCCGTTGTTCATCACATGAACAATTTGTTTAAACTTTCAAGTATACAGGTATACCATGAGAAAACGGAATATGTCAAGTTTGTGATTTAAATGATGTAGAAGATGAGTTGTTAACCTGTTTATCAAAGTCTATGGATGAAAAACATTAAGCATACTATTATTATCATGCAAATCCAAAAAAATCTTTGTCATTGTTAACTCATACTATCACTTAATTATTACAGAGTCTTGCAATCTATATTTGGTAGGTATGCAATACTACTGAGAAAGAATATTATAACAACAAATAATAATCTGGCATATGGCCTTTTAAATACTGAAAGAAATAATGTTTGATATTCTCATGTCATTTGTGATGTTCCTAGGTGATTAACTGTATGAGGAAACGTTGCTGTTATATTTTCAATTGACCTCTGATTTACATTGTAGAAGTTGTGATAAGATACAAGGAAACGCTACAAATTATATGGATAGTAACTTTCCTTGGTCACTGGTTGTGATGTGTTCAAGTAAAGATCCTTGTACTCATATTCATGCATGATTATAATGTAACAATCTGTATCTAAACCGGTGCATACAGAAATTCACTAACCGATATTTTGTTGCTTTTTCTTGTATTTTCCTTAATTTTGCAATAAGTAGAACATTATATTTGTTGCTCTCATTTGAGACTTGCCAGAATGTATGCCCTTGATAACATAGAATGGCACAAGAACTCATAAAATACCCTATTTTATAACATTTATTTATATGATATATTTAGGTATGTCAAATTCAATCTCACTGATGTTGTACTGTTCAATTCCTACATATAAGGAGAGTATACTTGTCAAGACCTTGAGTGGGTGAATCTTGCAGATCCAGAGGGAGGTTTCAGGGTTCAAACCTCCCCTTTTGAAGAAAATTCTATTAATCCATTGCAAGGATCATACCACTGACATGCATTATTAGCTGACCAGATTGTTTGTGTACCGACATGAAAATACAAATTCCCTGTAACATCAGCAGATATTAGTAGGGCTTCCACGGGTCCAAAATATTGGACTTGAGTACTCGAGGGTTTGGACTCGACTCGGACTCGAGTACTCGAAATTAATACCTTTCAGCTTAGTGGCAGCATGTCACAATAACATTTTGTTAGTCTTTGAGGTTTTAGATTATGCATACAGTGGAACTCTGATATACCACGAAATTATTTATTTAGGCTTTTTATTTTCTGTCTCAGTGATAAAGGCTTGCAGATGACAGACAAGGAAAATTCCAATAACATAATATTTACTTATGTTCTTCTTCAGTGACAAAGGCATGCTGTACGGATGACAGAAAGGGTACCGTTGAATAAATGTGTGACAGTTTGTCGTTGTTCTAATTTTGACACTAAGTGTAAGAAATCGAGATATGGAATAGCTAGGATGGAATTTTACATCTAATGTTTATATTCGAAACCATAATGGATAATCTTGAAAATCATTGCAGTGTTAAAGACTATTGTCGCCATTTTTATAAACAAAGAATTGTCTTGATCATTTCATGAAGGGTAGCAAGTATACAAGTAGACATTAGTTGAGATTTAGATACTTAATATCAATAGTTAAGACATAATAAACAAACAAAATTTATAATAAAAATAGTATCTTACTTGTACATAGGTTTAGAAAGATACTATTTATCCAATGTGAACAATTCGTAGACAAATTCACATCCCTACTAAGAAATGGACCGCTTATAGATTTACATTCCTTCATATACCATATTTGGATTGAGTTACCTCCAAGCAACATTCTCGCATTTTGATTGGTTATACCCCTGGTGATTTGACCATACACTTGACATGGACTATTTTACCTCATATGTCATTATCATTATTATGTAGTGATATAAGATTTCGATTATTGCCTTTTTATTTAAAAAATATACTGAAATAATAACAATATGCATTTATTTTACCTTATGAAAAAGCGTAACATTCAGTATTAGATATGAAACCCGTCTACTGTCGCTTGTCAAATCGACCAACATCCAATTGATAAACACAAGTTTATATTTGACATCAGTATATCGACCAACTTGACCATATAAGCTTCATATGTATTTACATTTGTTGGTAACTTTGTGGCTGTGATACTGAAAGTAGCCGATGCGACCAAGGCTGGTGTCACTGTTCACTTGTAACGTGGTATAGAACTTGCCCCTTAGGTGCCACGACATAGGGGGTCCACTACAGTTGTTGTTTAATATTCAGGCACGACATGTTCAGTGTATATAACTTGCACAAGGTGACTTAAATTAATGTGAAATTAATGTGATCTTTTATCAAGTCCCAGAAAATGGACTCGAGTCCAGGTAAACCCGACTCGTGCTCGAGTACTCGAGTACCCGTGGAAGCCCTAGATATTAGTGAAATATTCTTAGTGACCCAAAACCCCTTTGATTCACCTCACCTAAACACTGACCAGAAATATGAGGTATTATTTAGATTACATTCTAGTTCTAAAAGGATCGATTCTACTCCCTAAAGAGAAATGATGTCACAGGTCCAATCAACCAAACCTTTTTGAAAACCAAACTGGTCTGGAAGTAACACCAGTGATGGCCAGTGATGGCAACTTTCAAGATGTTTTTAGTAGCCCACATTGTGCTTTGTCCAAACAATCTCACCTTTCAGCTGGAATTTTTAAACAGAAAGGAGTATAGCCTAAAGACGAAAGTGTGACAATTGTCCACCTAGTCACTGAAAGTATCTGCCGCTCTAGCACTATGCCAATTTGATTCATCATAACTAAAAGAACACTCATATTTGTTTCCCAACAGAAATGCCTGCAGTTTCAGCTAGACGATTCAGTGTGGCAGGCCAAACAGAGAATCCTGTCTGCATTTGCCAAGGTGAGGTTGAGTGTGGATAGATTAAGTAAATAAATTAGCATAATGATTGGTTTTCATCAATTTTAAATTCAGAAAAACCACAAAACATTTAATCCAAAAAAAACATGTGGCAATGTATTTTATTTTATTTTATTAATTAGGCATATGACTATAGGGGTGAAATGGTACCGTAATTCTTCCATAATTTCGACCCTCAAATTTTCCAAATATTTTAACGAAATGTTCACGGTCGAAATTATCACCACTCACCTTCGTTTGTGCGCCATCTTTGTCGAAATTTTAGATTTTCATATAAATGTTTAAAACCAATTTGAAAAAGAAGGTTACACACTTCGTAAATAATAGTTAGCAAAAACTTTTAATTATGTTTGTATATGGTAATTATATTCATATAATGCACTAATACACCATTTTTTTTCTTCAGAAGACAAGTTACGATCGGCGAAGCCACGATTCTCAATTTATTGTTTCTGTGAAATTTGAATGTCATTTGGATTTTAAATTGTGTACCAGGAAATAAAACAATAATAATTTGGCGTTGAATTGTTATGTTCTTAGACTTGACAAAATAAATCAGGAAATTTGAAATGATATGAATCGTAATTTAGCTTTAGCGTGCATGTCTCGCATAGCTGGCTGTCCACATGTTTACAAAGGAAGTACAATCTGATTGGTTGCTATATTAGTATAAACCAATCACAGCAGACTATCGTCATTACGGAATTCCCTTCTAGCAAGCGTATCACCTAGAACTGAGTAAAAACAATACACCAATCCTAACTATTGTTGCATAAGTTCAGAGTCCTATGTGTAAAATTCATCAATAAATTATAATATGAACCATTGTCTGTTGCTATACACGTGAAGTTAGGAAGCATATTTTCGCAGTCAACTTTTTTTTTGAAACGGCATTGTGTGACAATCAAGTCGAATATATCAACAAGCTTGCTTTGCAAGAAATTACGAACATAAACAATGACAGCTGAATAATTATATTACTTTTGAAAGCCTTAATTCACGCAAACTAATTATTGGTAATATTTTGAAACATATACCTCAACATATATGGTTCTGATTATCTACGACAGTGGACAGTCGTCTCTCTGGGTGTTTGGTTGAGTCTATTTGTATGTAGGGATTAACAAGTCACAAAACTTTGAAACAATTTATTACATATTCAGATTTTTAAAACTGAAATATATTTGTAAGTATGAGCTAACATCTGTCATAATATTCCAACAGTAATTAATCATTTGATAAGTAAATTGACTTACCAAAATGGAAAGGCAAAAAACATCCCATGCAGTCATCCCTACTCAAAATAGACTATTCCAGTGACTTCACTGCAGACTTTAATGAACTAGGTCAATTGACTGTTTCAAGTCTCTCCAGAAAACATCCAGATGTTACAAAACTTATCAATAGTCATGTGACTGTTTCAAGTCTCCCCAGCAAACATCCAGATGTTAAAAGCCTTATCATTGGTTAACTTTGGGACTTCCCTTTTCTTAGCCAATCAGAAAATTCAATACAAACTCAATTCATAGTGTAGCATTACCGTGTTGACAGTCTAAGTGATATATATTTATAGCCTCACACGGAAGTGATTGCTGCCTTTTCATTTACGAAAAATGAAATCATTGATAATGGATAATATGATAAGATGTAACATTATTCTTAATAAAGGTATGTCATAAGTACAGTAAGTGAATAAATTGAGAAGTGTGAAAATACACCTATAGATTAGAATGTCTTGTGACAAGCGTGATCAAGTTAAAACATTTCCCAAAATTTGTGTAATAAAAAATACGTGTTTTTCTCATAAAACTCGCTGAAAAGAAATCACAAGACGATTGTATATCATGGCTGTAAATAATTTGTTTTCCAAATTTGGAATGTGGTCGAATTTTTAATTTGTCAGTACTGAACTTCTGGTACACTGTCGAAATTTGGAAAGGTATTTTGAAAAAAGGCTGTCAGATGATCTTACGTGGGCGAACTTATAGAGGGGGCGAACTTAAGGAAGAATTACGGTACTACCTATTGCGGTACCCTTGCTTCCATATATTTTCACTTTGGTTCTGAACTAAGAATGTAACAAACAAAAGTCACAACAAGACAAATTTAAATAATTATGAAACTTCTCTTTTCTAAATGAAGGACCTAAGAGACTCCATCAACTATGGGCTGTATTCCCCACCGACCAATGGGAGAGCAGGGAAGTTTCTTGATGAGGAGCGGTTACTACAGGAATACCCACTACAGGGACCAATCGGCTTCCTAGAGGTGAGTGGTTTATTACTAGCATTATCATCAGTCTGACTTCAGCTTGAACAAAATAATCGGCCCAAAATTGTCCATTGTTTGATTGTAGTAAGAGCTCTCTTGTTGACCTTGTTGCTTCCAATAGGAATATTCCCATTCAAGTCAGTGGCTTTTCTTGTATAATTCAAAATAATATACATTCTTGCTACAAATTGGTGTGTATCTCAGCCCCCCATTACCATGCATTCTGTTTCCAAAAGCAATATGAATGTCTACCACCAAAAGTCTGGGAAACATACTGTTTTTGGTTGTTGACGTCGGTGTTGACATCTCCATTGTTTCCATAGCATGGTTCGCACGGGCCTGGAAAAGTACTTGAATTTTGTTTTGATACTGGAAAAGTACTTGAATTTACAATGCTTACTAAATGTCCTGAAAAAGTACTGGAATTTCGCGGTAATGTCCTTGAAATTTTCAAAAATGTACTGGAATATACCCTGACATCGATCACAATCTAAAACACGGAAGTATCGTTATTAAAAAAATGGCGCATGGAAACAACTCCACAGCGTTTGCATTGGCCCAAAAATACCAACCACTGCTGGTCAAAAGATTTGAAGATAGTTGTGAAAAATAAAATATTTGTAACAATGTCTGTGTTTTTCCTCTTTTAGTATCATTTTGAAGTGTCTAAATACTTCGATTCGAACTGGGAAGTAAGTGTCGTATGTCTATTGAGTCACCAAATATATCAGCCAATGAGAATTCGAAACTATGACACACCCGTTTATCCACCAATGAGAGTTCGCATAAATAATTATCCACTCGTTCTGACGCAATAATCTGCCATATGTTTTCATTATATTCTGCATTCATTCTTGAATAAATCGATCTTCAAAGTGACATAAGAATGTCAATAAAATGTAATAATGTCAACCAAAAGTATTGATCGTGAATAAAAGTGTCAATGTCGGTAAAATGTTGCGTGTTTAGCATAATCTAACAGTTATTCGATATTTGTAAATAATACTATAATTCATTGAGTTGTAAAATCACAACGAGGCTTTCATTCATAATGTACGTGACGTAATCATAGCCTGAACGTTTGATTGGTCGTTAGTTTTTTCGCATGTGTGCACTTTGGAAAATGGCGGCATCGAAAACCGAAAGTTGGTATGTCACTTGACTTTGTCGTACACGTCAAATCTGTCAGTTGCAATCGTGGTTTGTGCGTTTTCAACGCTTAATGGTTAAGCAATCCTGTTTATAGTTGGGTAAAGCCATCTAGTGACAAGAGAAAGGCTTTCTGCACACTATGCAATCGTACCATATTGACATTTGAAATATGAGAGAGAGCGGGCTGAAATCTAATATGAAAGGAGAAAAACATCGTGCGGCTGTGAAATCGAAAATAATAACGTCTACAAGTCCAACTTTTTCAAAATGATACTAAAAGAAGACAAACACAGACAATGTTTTAAATTCAAGTATGTGTTGATATTTAAGTTATTTGTCTTTCATGGTAAAAGGGTAATTAAATTATTGCTGTGGGAAGCTTTAAAAATATAATTGATATAAATAATTCTGCGAATATATGTACTTGAAAAATGGTAAAATGTCCTTGAAAAGTCCTTGAAAAGTACTGGAATTTTATTCTGTTTTGGCTGTATGAACCATGCATAGCATAACTCTAAAATAACATGACCAATCTTCACCAAATTTGGTATTCTGCCTCTTAGATTGATTAATTGGGGATTGATTTTGATTTTCTTAGCATTCTGTTTCCATGGTAACTATTTTGACTTTATGAAGGGTAGGGATTCAGAATCCGGTCAGGGGCTTGGCAACTTTGTCTGCAGAACTGTTGTACATGCAGTAAAGTTTAGATGCAATGCTACACTGAAATTCAGTACAGTAACACCCGTGGTTCGCCAGTTCCAGCCGTTGCTTTTAATTTTCACAGCAAAACACATAGCCACAAGACATTGTGGGCTTTCTCCCTGCAATAATACAAGCAGACGTGATATAAGTGAAATACTCTTGAAAGCAGCACTAAACCCAAACTCACCTCACTTCCAACCCTATTCAGTTTACAGTGGATCTTTTGATCACTTGTCACTAAGAGTAAAACCATTTTTTGCTTCATTTTCTGAAGTCGCTCAAAATTCTCTTCATTTTGTTAAAATTCTCTCACATCATAATTCAATAAAGTAAACAAAACAACATGAACATTTTCATTTGTTGATTGAGACTTTTGTCAAATTTAGTTAACTTCATAACCTATTTACTTGTTGAACTGGATCGTCGGTTAACACAAGGAAAATTGTTTACACGAGTCTTAAAGTTGGAGACAAAAATGTTTTAATAATGTTGTCCTTGTTTTTGTTGTTGTATAAATTCAAAATCTAATAAAGTTTTTGTAAAATCTTTTGTCATATTTGTCAAAGCAAAACCTTATGCCTTTTAAATTCACAACTGGTAAATGCGTATGAAAATGACAAACAATGATGTTTGTGAGACTTTAGACATGATTAAGCCAAACAGTTATAACTAAAAAATTAGATTTATCAGATATTGATTTCCTCGAATTTTATGATAATTTTTAATTATAAATTTATTATTTTTACAAGAAACACAATGTCAATTTATATTGGAAATATTAATTAAGATTGCCGCTAATGGTTGCAATATTGTCCGAGTGGTGGTAAACAATAACTCACTCACTCATTAATAAAGAATAGGAAATTATGTCAATTGGTAAATGGTGTGGTATCAAGCAAGGAAAATAGAATTTGAGACCAATAGCATCCACAAGTTTAATTTAAATGATACATGTGGACTGTGTTCAATATTTTATTAGTTACTCACAAACATGATTGAAACAAACTTTTGAAAGTTATATCACTGTTAACAGGTCGAGTTAAAGACCATTTTGCCCAACATTGCACTTTTTAACATTTATCATTCAGCACTATGCTATAATCAATTTACCATTAGAATGTCATATCATTAAGCACTGCACTATACACTAGGTTGGATATAGAAAATTATTATGAGATTTCTTTAAGAAAGTGCCAACATCTAGTAGACTGTCAAATGTGATGACTTCACATGAGCACATCGATAGCTGTTCAGTGACAACACAGAATGAACACCTGTCCCCCAGGTACAGTGGTTTATCAAAGTTTGACTTTAATTTCTTAATGCAGCTCTGTTCCTTTACCTCCAATGTACTCACTGGGTTCCATTCAACCCATGTTCTATTTGAGGTTGGGTTTCATGGATTAATTCATAACCCATAGGCAGATCCAGGGTTTCTCAATAGGGATGGTGGGTTTCCACATACAATGTATTGTAAAGATTGTAAATGGGGTATTGGGGTGGGGTTCTGATTTGGCCACTGATCACCCCTTTTACCGTCGGATGTATTTGAGGCCTGAATTGTATTTGAGGAAATATAGTACATAGATTATTTACACTTATATGAATTTATTAAAGAATGATTTCTTCAAGGAGGGAGTAATGATAATAACCCTGTCCGTGCTGTTCATCATCATCATCATCTCAGAGGACTTGGACCAGATTCAATTTAATCTAATCAAATGCTTTTAAAGCTCGATAAAGAGCTTCTTGATCATAAACAGAAATGTGATTTATGTGTGACTATTTGGCAGTGACATCCTATCATTATTTATCACAAAGAGGTTATAGCTTTACTGCTCAAACAACCCGCTTACACTATTAGTCAACAGTTAACAGCATGTACTTTGTCATTTACATATATATTAATAAGTTGTTATTTTTGTTCAGTGTTTACGTTGGTTGGTGTGAGTCATGTGAAATGACTATTTGACAGACATGCATCATCTATGTTCTCTCTAAGCTCAAGCTGTTACAACTGTTTATC
This sequence comes from Gibbula magus, assembly GCA_936450465.1. NCBI lineage: Eukaryota > Metazoa > Mollusca > Gastropoda > Trochida > Trochidae > Gibbula > Gibbula magus. Next base: position 27,003,860 of record OW388293.1, on the reverse strand, counting down.
ATTGCTGATAGTTATTAACCTAGGTGTTTAATTTTCCTTTCAATGCTGCTTTTTTCTAGTTTATAGTGACTATATTTTTAGTCCAAATATCTCCTTGACTGACATTCTATTTATGTTGTAATGCTAGTACCGAAGAATCAGTAACAGTTAAATCAAAATTAGGGATAATAGGTATGACGACGGTGGGGGCCCACCGCGGAAAATAGGCTTCTGATTTGCCTTAGAGAGTGACCGGTTTCGTTCCGAGAGTGGAACTCATCAGACTAAAGGTTTGGGAGGTGTACATCCCTTATATACAAGTAGGCTGAAGTATCCATCTTGGTCTTCCCAAAATTACGGATAGTATGTACTCCGAATTGTCAGGTATCTAGACAACATCGAAGTAACAATGTTATCCAGAACATATTCTTTTCATGTACTCCACTTCTAAATGCCCTTCAAAGATTTCAGTTTTATGGATAGTCATCTTGAATTGTCCCCCAAAGATTTAGATTTTAAATTGTGAACATCTATACAGAGCAGGATGACAAACAAATATAATTTGTAAAAAAAAATTAAAAATTTACAAAATAATTTAGGTTGAAGTCAGACTGACTCTCTTCCACCTAAATAACAGCTATTGCTTAGTGCTTAGTGGTTAGCATGTTCTGTTTCAATCGAATCCCACCAACCTTGCCTGCTGTAGAGAACCTTTCTATATACAGTAAAGTTTAGGTACGATACTTCACCAAATTTCACGTTACTGCAGTACCACCCATGGTTCGCTAGTTCCGACCAAAGCTTGCAGGTTTCATCTCAATGCATAGCCACAATGATATTGTGGACTTTTCCCGAAATAATCCTAGCAGCCGTGATATAAGTGAAATAATCTTGCAAGCAGCGTTCAACCCAAAATCATTCTACACTGAATTTCGGAGTAGTACCACCCATGGTTTGCTAGTTCCAGCCGTTGCTCGCAGGTTTCACTGCAATGCATAGCCACATGGTGTTGCAGGCTTTCTCCCTGCCGTAATACTAGCAGCCGTGATATAAGTGAAATAATATTGAAAGCGGCGTTAAACCACAAATCACCTCACCTTCACCTCAACCCAAAATCCACCTCGCCTTTATTGGATACTACTGTATTAGAAGGTAAGGTGTTAATCTAGCACCAAACTCTCTGTATATCTTCAGTTTTAGACATGTTCTATCTATAAACATTAATCATGCCTTGTTTACTTGGTTGCCATGACGTCACAAGAACAAAGCAGAGAGTGATTGCATGATCATGTTAATTGGAACTTCTCTAATACAAACATCAGGACTTGGGAAAAACTAATTGAGAGACAACCGCAATGTCTGTTTTGTGTCAATCCTAACTTGCACCTAACTGCATTTGAGACGTTGGCAGATGCAAAACAGGGACACTCTTTGTTAGACGTTTCTTGCCTGGATACCTTGTTTGCAGCACTAAACAATTTACTGAAAGTTATGTGACAAATCTTTATATTTTGTAGTTGTGAAAGAAAAAATATTTTTAGATTTTTGTTAAAGTGCATGAATGGTAAATTTGTAGCAAATAGGTGATTGAGTTGAGTGTTTTGTTTACAAATTTACAAAATGAATTTACTACATCGTCAAGTGAACTTCCTTTCAAATAATTCAAGTATTTAAAAGTTTAGTTCTATTTTATTTGCAGTTACCCTTTTTATAGCTAAAATAATCAATGTCAAACCATTCTTGAGAGATCGACTGTGAGGAATCCTGTACTCATTTGCATAGAGAAAGATATATAAAAAATATAACATCAGCAGAACAATGCTAAGGGTTTATTTCAGTTACAATAAAGTATCATTGATTAACCTAGGTTAGGCTGCATACAATAAGTTAAATGTTTCTGGAGCACAATTGAAAAACGAGGGCGGTAGTTAACTTTTGATTTTTTGTTTACAAAAATAATGACAATAAAAATTAAGCTGTCATGTGCGCAAATAAAATTGATATCCGAGAAACATTTCATATTGTTAAATTTAGTCTTGCATTTGTTCTGAAGTTTTGAACTGAAAGACTACACCCTACTTTTGCCCTTCTGCAATCTTCCTATGGTGTATGGCTGACATCAAAGGAATGTAAAATGTCAAATAACTTTGATTTCTTCTTAGCAGAGGCTACAAACCAAACAAGAGTTGAAAGAGTTCATCTGAGAAGGTATTAGAACTATTCCCACCTTCTGATCTGATGGCAAGAGGTGATGAATCTGAATGTAAAGCAATTAGCAGGTCAACGGTGACAGGTCACATGTCAAAGGTCACATGTCAGTGTGCCAATGGATTATAGTCACTTAGTCAAGTATTTGTCTTCTCTTCCTCCTTTACTAAACAATTTCCTTACAAAAAAAATTTCTGCATGTTTTGGTTCTTTTTTTTTAGTTTTCTTTTAATCAGTTTTGTACATTTACTTCATGAAAAACTTTTAGATGTAAAAATGGAAAATTTAACTCAAAGTAATTTAGTTAGGAACAATTTGCTAAACCTAGGTTACGTCCTTGCAGGGTGTTTGGTTCCAACCTGATACTTTCTGACATAGATACGCTGCATGGTAGCTAAATAGAGCTCATAGTTGTTGAGGATTAGAATAACGCTTTACCAATTATCTAGAAACTAATAATCTCTTCATGGTCTGTTTGGGTCAGGAGGATTTGTTTCAGGTTACGTTTAGTTTTGAAATGAGTAGAAGAAGTTCAATTTGTTAAAAAGAAAATCATTTTAAGTTTGTTTTTGCAATTTTTAAAATGCAAAGCAATCTACTTCTCCAAAAAGTTCTAGCTAGGTAGATCCTAGGAAAATAGAAACTAGGATACAAATGTAATTACTTGGATCAAAGTCAGGTCATCCCAGCACATCCCAGCACATGAGTTGCTTTTGAGAATAGGAATCTAGCATGTTAATTTAAATCATTCTTGAAATGAGCACTGGGCTGCTGGGTCTGAGTGCATCTATTTGAGGAAGGTCGCTGTGATTGCATCCACCTCTTCTTATACCTCTGTAAACACAGACAACTTGGCCCACTGTCTGTCTAATTCAGTGCGTATCATACTTGGTTTCAGTTCAGGCAACATGGTAGTGGTCTAGCATCATATTTATGGACATCCTAGCTAGAATTCATTTAAGAATAGGAATCTGGCAGTTAATTGAAAGACATCTTGAAGTGAACAATGGTTTGTTGAAGTTATCTGTGTTTCATCCACTTCTTATACCTCAGTAAACACAGACAACTGAGGTTGATTGCTGTCTAATTCAGTGTCTATAATGCTTGGCTTTATTCCAAGCAATGTGTGTGTGGTCTAGCGTCTAGGCTATAGACATCTGACTCAAAGAGCGGTTATAAGTTTTTAAGATGACATGGATTAGAAAGAAGTGCTTATGATAACTTCATCATTTCACTTAGCATCTTCTAAGTGAAATGGTTCTTCAAGATCAAATGCTTATCATTAAGTGCCAACGATAACTCGACTTTCCAGCAGTTACAGTGCTGATAACTTGATTCTCCAGTTAATTGGTATCAATGCTTGATCCTCTAGAGCAACTGTTTGACAATGCTTACAGGCCTGTAGATGACAATGACCTAGACACATTCTCCCACTTTCATGTGCAGCGTGTGTTTGTCTGGGAGCGTGGCTGCATGTGTGCTCAGTAGGTGTGCCATATTTGTCTTTGGCTTCTGCCTACCACCCTACCTTTATTTCTTACAGAACCGTGTGACAGCCATTGTCACTGTATTGTTGGACATTCCCCTTTAGATTCATCCGTAGATTGCATGTAACACTTGCCTAACAATTCCATCAAATCAGTCCCTCATCCTGCCTGTAGATCCAGCTTTAGTTCTTAAGTTTTATTGCAGTGCATATCCGCAAATGTGTTGCAAGCTTTCTATTATAACACTAGTTGCTTCAGTATAAGTGAAATATTCCTGCTGCTAGTCCTTGATTATCCTGGGATATTGGATCTTCAGCCACCGGTTGATCTTAGATTATTTAGTTGTGACTTTTGTAAAATGACCACACAGAACAATTGACTCTTATTCATTTAACAGTAAGACAGATGAACCTAAGTTAACCCTGCTCATATCACCAATCCTTTATTTCTTACACAACCATGCTTGGCTATTTCACTGTTGTACCATCCCTCTAGAACAATGTACAGGTTACATGTAACATCCACCCTCAGTTTCAACTTGTCTTCCAGTTCACACAGAAACCCCTTCGACAACTGTCAGCTATACATTAGTTCTGTAGGTCTGAATGTTGAAGAGGTCAGTGAAGTCACTGGACAGTGTGTCATTTCAAGAGTGTAAGTTACACCTGTGTTTGAGAGAGCAATTAAGGCGTTACAAAGTCCAGTTGAAGTCAAGCAATGATGGATTCAAATTATCACTGGATTGAAGTTTGAGTTTGAAGGGACATAATAAGAGGGTAATAAAGCACATATCTGAGTATCTGAGTACTCTTGGATGATATTTTTGAGGTTTTGTGACTTTATGGTAATGCCTCCAAACATTATCCATCAAAAAAAGGCCTAGAAGTAGTTGTGGAAGTATCTGTGGAAGTAGTTGTGGTAGTATTTGTGGAAGTATCTGTGGAAGTATTTGTGGAAGTATCTGTGGGAGTATTTGTGGAAGTATCTGTGGAAGTATCTGTGGAAGTATCTGTGGAAGTATCTGTGGAAGTATCTGTGGAAGTAGTTGTGGTAGTATTTGTGGAAGTATCTGTGGAAGTATTTGTGGAAGTATCTGTGGGAGTATTTGTGGAAGTATCTGTGGAAGTATTTGTGGAAGTATCTGTGGAAGTATCTGTGGTAGTATCTGTGGTAGTATCTGTGGAAGTATCTGTGGAAGTATCTGTGGAAGTATTTGTGGAAGTATCTGTGGTAATAGTAAAATGTAGGTTCCTGAAACACTTCTGATGTACTTTTTAAGGGGAAGCTCTTAATTTGATAGATATTTTGTCTGAGAGTTTGAAGGGACTATATCCAAACCTATAATGAGACATGAATTGAGGGGCTTTTGATAAAATATATTAGTATTACACTAAAAACATGAAATATTCTGAGCCTCATAAGTTTCAGTGGTAGAATCAACCCACTTTCAGAATTCTTACAATGTTATGCAATCGCCTAGCAACAGCAAATGATGACACGTCTGTTGTAATAGTGCTGTACACTTGAAATGATGCATTTCTTACTCAATATTTTCACAGTGATGATAAAGGTTATTTCTCAATTTAGTGATGAAAATACTGTTCTTACTTTTCTTTACTAAATACATTTTTTAAAATTCTGGAAGCTAGTATTTTATTCTCAATAATAATTTCCATTTTATTTCACTAGAAACATCAACAATTCTGGCAGGGCTTGATCTGAAAAACTTTCAGTGGGTTATGCCAACTCTTGCGGACCAAAGGGTTATAGATTTTAACAGTAATGAAATACTGCATGGCGATGTTTTATTTATACCCGATACTCTCCTGGACTTAATTAAACACAGTCACTACCTAACAAGGAAAACACAAACAAACAGAGTACGTTCCTGGAGTCGTAATGTCTGGTGAAATATTCACAACTACCTTTGACTTTTAAATCTAACATCTGATTTTTAAAATGCATTTCTCTTCCTTTAGGGGCATCAATGATATTTACTTTGGAAGTTTGTGCATTTATTTTTGTGTATCTTAATTTTCGATTCAGTACCATATTTTTGTTTTGTTTTTCATGATCTGTTGTGCATACTACTTTGATTTTGTGTTATTAGAGAATCTTCAAATTTATTTCTGTTTGATGGATACTTATTTCTTTCTGTGAATTATACGGTATGACATCAATGTTGAAAGCACTGCTGGAAATGTTTGATAAAATAGTCATCAATATTTACTAAAAAATGACAATGGTTGTCTTCCCAGTGTTAGTTTACGATAGGTCACAATGAACTTGTTTGTTGCTGTCATGCCAATCAACAACTTTTGACAGATTTATATATGAAACTGTACTCTAACATGATGATGACATCACTCTATTGTCTAACAGTGGATTCTTCAGTAAAAGGTTTAGATGGGTTGTAAAGTCGATGAATGGTCACTGAATTTGTATTGTAGTTATACAAGTTATGTAAAATGATATGTCTTGATTCTGAACATATCTCAAATGTGAAAATACTATTGTAGTTTTGATGTTGGGAATCAGTCTATCATCCCTTTGGTTGATAACCTAGCGCTTTTATCCTTGAGGCTATAAAGGATCAACATTACTGATCATGCATGGAGAGTATGTGCAGAACATGGGTAGCTTATGTAAAACACTTGCACGGCATGTGCAAGACATCTGGGTTCCGTTGCACAAACCTAAGGTGACCTAAAGTCACTAAGGTAGCCTTGGTGCAATGTTAAAAGATGGCACTGAGGTCAACCTTAGTGTTAAGGTTGCTTTGTGCAACGGCCGCCAGATCTCAGTAATATCACATGTTGTGTAAGAATTGCACAGAACCTGCAATTATTAGATTATGAAGCTGGAGCATTGCAACCATCATTATAAATAGAGTACCAAACAGAAACTAAATTTTTACAAATAATCATAATGGAAAGCTTCTTGACATCACATGTGGATTAAGAGAATTCTAAGAGATTATTGAGAATGTATGATTAGCAATGAAACACAATCTGACTTTTCCCAGTGTCTCCTGTTGTAACCACAGAGTCTATTCCTCTCGTGTATGGTAGCATGGGGAATGTTCATTGATCCAAACTACACCACTAAGCCAGATCAAGTGTTGATGCAGGGATTTGTCCCGAAGGTTGCCCAAACCAGGTCCGTGTAAGATTTGAAGAATAAATCAACTTGTTTGATGTGATCTTGCTAGATCTAACCCAACTGGCGTTTGTGGGTCATGTCGCCTCTCTATAAATGTTTGGTTGGATTCCTGTGACAACAATTCTTTTGTTATTATTGAAATTGTTGAAATGTTGATGATTGTTGAATATTGGTGTCAATTACCAATAGTTGAAAAAATTGCGATTTCAGAAAATAATTCTGGTAAATCTGTATTGATGTTTAGGAAACAATAGAAGTAAAGAAACGTTTATTGCATATTTGTCCTTTTAAAAATATTGTCGGTTGTCTGTGTAATGATATCTGTAATATGTTCAAAAGTGAATTTTCTTGACATTTGAGTATATTGAAATTTAAATTAATAATTAAAGGCTTTTCCACATTTTACCTTTGCTTTTTTTTTTTATTGTTTTCTGATAAATTAACCAACAATATTAATTTTGATTTTACAATCTTCACAAATATATGTTTGAAGAAAGACATTGTTTCGTTAGTGACCTTCCAGGTTTTTAAACTATTTTCTTTAAACAATTTATAAAAACCAATTTGCTCCTGTGTGCGCAAGTAAGTGTGTGAAATCCTAGCCAACAAGGTAAGCTCTTATGTTGACAATGAATTCTGTTCAGCAACTTATTCTAACACGACTGTGTGCAAATTCTTCTAAACAATTGACTTGCCTTAGCACAATAAAGGAAAAAGTCAACTTTCTTTTTATATTTAACCTGGCAAATATCCCAATTCTGAAAATGTTCCAGTAGACATCAAGAAACTAGAATTTTATAAGGGTGCATCAGCACCAAGTACCAACATAATCTGATAAAATTGCATTTCAATGAATGAACCGAGAATACATAGAGATTATTACCCGAGGAAGTGTGTCATATGACTTTTATGAAACAAGTGTGAAATTTTGTATTGCCCGAGCGAGAGCAAGGATTATACACCAATTTGCACGAGTTTCGTAAAGTCATATGGTACACTTCAAGTGTAATAATTTCTTTATTACTTGTTCTATACCATTCAATTCGCGTAAAAATAGCCAGGATCATTTAACGACAAACTACAGTGACGTAATGAGCAATCGTTTTATGATGTCACAGGCGACGAAATGCGAGAGGTCGCGTTGAAACAATGGTTGCTAGGCAAATGTGATATGTGGTGCACATGTGCTCGTATTGAAAATATTAACTTGGTTATTTTCAACCATATGGGTAATAAACATTTGTAGGAATGGTTAAAGAAAAAACTGGTTTATATAAGTTATATTCTTACAGTGCTTTGATAGATACATTATCTAAAAAAATATACTATGGAAAAGTAACTGTCCATGTAAAACCAGCTATTGCATTAATTGAAACCCCTTGTTGTTGGTTTGGATCAGTCCTCCCCATACATTTTCATCAATTTGTATAGCATATTCTGGTATTGATGGTATGGAAACAAATTGTCCAGATGCAGATGTAGAAACATTTCTGAGAATGGTAAAATTATCGTTGTGCAACAATTCTGATGATTGTAATAGGGTCTCTGTCCAAGACTTTGTGTTTATCATGTTAATGTTATGTCATGTTAATGCTTCAAACTTGTCTTGTGTATGAGTTCAAGGCCATTAATTCTAAAAATGATACAAGAAGGAACACTCCACTTGCTCTCCTTTTATTCATGTACAGTTTGTTAAAGAAAGTATTCATGAATCTCGTTTCCCATTTCAGTTCAAGTACAAGCGGCGAGTATACAAGGTTATGCAGATCAACCCTCGGAAACTGAAACAGCTCCATACAAAGGTTAGTATGAATTTATTTTTAAATTTTAAAAATATTTCAATATTTTTTCCCCAGGTTATTGTATAACACTGATGATGATGACAATGCATTTGTAAAGCACCCAATATACAGTAAACTTGTTGCTTTAAGTGGTTTACCCTCGATCATTGGATGTAGATATACATTGGAGTCGTGTAACTAATGCTACCGAAGTTCTTGTCACTTGATCATTCACACCTGGTATCAAATCACAGCTCAGTTGACTGATACAAGTAGTAACAGACTCGCATTATATTGTAGTTTTGAATTCTTCATTGTTTTGTAGCTCATCAGGCTTGAAAGGCTTTCGGCGAGCGTCCATCCATAAGCATTCAAATGTTTTACTTCTCCTCCAGAACCGCACACCCTGATAGCTGAGATTTTGTGGGGATCAAAGTTTGTTCATCTAAGGTCGTCACTTCCCCCTCCTCAAATATGTCCATAGAAAGCATATTAGGGAAAAATTAAAATGACTTCATCTCTGTAAAACAAGTGGAAGCTGAAATTTTCAGAGTAACATCTTTGTTACATTGAGACTAAAGTTAGCTATAGTTTATTTGGCCCTTACCCCCTCATATGGGCATGGCAGGGGGTCCACCCTAATATCTTTCAACGACTTCTTCTCAAGAAGCACCAATGCTAGAAAGCTCAAAGTTTGGGAATATGATCTTTGTTGGATGGAGACATAGATTTGTTAACTTCATTACAATACTCAAAAATAAGGGCTTGGCGGGGTTACAATTTAAGGTGGTGCGCCCTTTTAATGACTTGATAAATTGTCCAATCTAATCCTATTGGTCTTTAATCATATCAGCTTTCAAACAAGCCCAATCACATGCATTTAGCACCATCAATAAGAAAACAAGACATAAAGAAATTATTATCATATAAAGACATAAAATGTTAGGTCAGGTCACTATCAGTTCTTGTTAGAAGTTTAGCTACCTGACTAAATGTGGTGTGTATTAGAATCCCAAAAGGAACTTAATCCAAAAAGAAAAAAAACTCCCACCTTTATTTTCATTATTTTTCTTGGGTCCTTTACCTTCTTGGGTTGACTTTTCCTCTGTTAACATAATTACACCTGCCAAACTAAAAAATCCAAATGTTCAAGTTTCAAAGATACTCTGTATTAGTTTGTCTGTATGTTCTCCAACAAGGGATCGTAATTTGGCAGTCTTCCTCTCAAGCTTATCATAAATCTCAATGTAACCCTCGCGATATATTTGCAAATCTTTAAAAACATAAATACTTTCAAGTTGGTCTTAGCAAGAAGCTTGTTTGCATTCTGCTAAGTCACCTACAATCTGAAGAATTTAGTCTAGGAGGAGTTTTTGCTAAGAAAATAAACTTTTGACTTTTCTATTTGGACTGATTCCATTTACTTACAAGAAAGTTTATATGGAAATGTTTGTTCACATTTTAGGAGAATTGATATTGGATTTTAAGGTTAATATTTCCTTATACTGTGTGATCCCAAGAGATTTGTGATCATTGACATGAATAAATGTGTGATTCTGGAATTTTTTTCCTTTGTTGAACACAAATTACCTATTTCTAATACCTGAAAATATCTTTGCCATTCATTTGTAGTCTTATTTACAATACAAGTTTTAAAGACTACTAAAGCATCTCCAAATTGCACGAATAACAAATGTTTCATGTTTTGCTCTAGCAACATTGACATATTTGGCTTCACACTATCTGCAATAGTACAGACTCTTGTACTTTTATGGAACAAGCCCACTAATCAGTCACTAATCCCAGCAATGACCGTCTCAATATTGAGGTCTGTGTAACTGATTGGATAAGCTGTCTGGATGTTCAGTGCAGTGATTGGTGCCTATTGCAGATAGTGTGATGTTACATTTGTTCACTATCGTACAGGGAAAGATCTAGGATCCATATTTTCGAAGCTCTCTTAGTGCTAAGATAGCCGTAAGTGCCATACATTAACATTGACTTACTACTATCTTAGCACTAAGACAGCTTAGAAAATAGGGGCCCAGGATTGTTGTTTGGGGGAGAGTTTGGGGGTACTTAGTCTTTTCAGATCAAAATAAAAAAATTTAAAAATACATTGTCAAGTTATGCATGAAGCATGCCATTGCCCTCAGTATCACACTGTCTTGTAAAGGTATAAGGACATTTAGCCATAAACATTTATGAAGTAAAAGACATGCACTGATTTGTGTAAGTAGTTCCAATGAAATACCGTTCTGTGAGATCTGTATTTATTTATTATTTTGACAATTCATACTTAAGAATCCGTAAGAATTTTAATCATACTTTTCTGAACATATATATGTGTGAAAAAAAAAGTGAAAAGTGAAAGTGAAAAAAATACAATTTTGAAATTTCAAAGTGAGGAGTTTCACAAATAAGATCAATCTTCTAAAGATACATGTGTGAAAAGGACATTTAAGTTTAATGAAAAGGTAGCATTGGATTCGAAACCTGAACCTCAGTTTTGTCATGTGACATGTAATCGTAAATGTAATTGAAATACCAGTGTGAAAGATACATCATGAAAGGGAGGTTTAACAGACAGGTGAAATGCTGGTTTTCTTTATAACAAATCCACGGTTTGAACACACCCACATCATGTTGATAATGTAAACACTCCCCCAGCTTGAGATGGCTGCAAGGGTACAGCCTACAGAATTCTTAATAGGATCATTTACCTCCGCAAACAGAGTTCATAGAAGGTGAATAATATATTGAAATACATCGACAGAACTCTATAGAACTTGACAGGATCTTTGGCCTCAACAAATACAGTACAAAATAGAAGGGTGAAATATATATGTACGTGGGTAGAAGGCAAATAACACAGCCGCGTTTATGATTACACCATCAGATGACATTTCACTCCTGTGTTGGAATATACCTCCCCCATTCCTCTTCACTCCCAGTTAGACATCTACATCCACTTGTAAGGATATGGAGAACTAGGAGTAGTATACGTATGGATATAGGTGTATGTCTACAGACATTCAATAGGGATTCTGCTGTCCTTTGCAACAAATGTAAATGTAGGTGTAGAATAAGTCTGAAAATAGTATTTATTCTGAAAATATCATCGTTTTATTAAATATTTAAAAGGAGACTGAGAAATGAGATTTTCAGAGGCTCCTTTTCAATATTTTTTTCAGAATCTAAGTGTTAGAATTTGAAGAAAATAATTATGATTCTACAAAAGAGCTCAGAAATGTCCATATAATTACATGTTTTCAAATTTTGGCAATCTACATCTTGAAAATTAACATACATTTACATGCGACCATAATATTTTACAATCACTTTGCGGTACCCACTGACAGCTTGAACCGGCATAAAAAACATCCTCTACATTTAACATGTATTTAAATTTTGGTAGTTCGAAGGGAAAAGGAAAGTTTATTTATTGAGGATTTCAACTTCCATGTAAATTCTGAGTATGTGCAGGATGTTCTTCATGACATCTCGACTCAGGACACCGATTAATCCAACAAGCTGTATGTATTTGCTCGCAATGTTGAACTCTTGAGACAAATGTACTGGTGTTAAAACCAGCGCTGAGAAATGCAGTTGAATAAGCTGGAGGATACACAATAGGAATGAAAACATTGTAACTAAACAGAATGTGAGGATCTTGCCTTCTCGTCAGGATGTACATCACAGAATATGTACATTTACTTAGCTCTACAAACAGGGCTGTATTTGCTAGACTGTAGACATACTTCTTCTCACCCCTGGGTTGAGATGTGCACAGCTTGAGTAGATGGGAATGAGGTAACAGCACCACTGTGAACCGAGAAGAATGAGACAATGACTGCCGCTATGACCTCCGCTAGGGATCGTCTTATTGTATTGAATGCCACTGCTTATTTCTAAGAAGGTAGCGGCGTTAAATCCCAAATCACCCCACCTCTTTAGAAGGTTACCAGGTATATCTTTTTGCACTATTTGCACAGATTTACATGAACAAAAAATGAGTGGAAAGAGGAATGCCTGCAGTCTGCAGCTATGACCTCCATTATTATATAAAGTTACATTTGTTAGGCCATTGAGAGCAATAAGACTATCTCATCACTGCAGCAATACACGTAATTGTATTCACCTGAAACCAACATTTAGTATAGACAACCTCAAGGGTGAATGTTGTCTTCAACCACAACAGTTTGTCTGGGTCCAACCGTACCAAAGTTTATTCAAAATCCTTCAGTCGACCTTAAAAAATAACAGATGAATAGAATTTTCACAAGCTAAATCTCATCTGATGAAGGAGTCAACCGACTCCGAAACATGTAACAACACCATTCTGGTACTCTTCGCTGATAGCTCCGTGTGTTGTGAATGGTTCTCCTCTTCTCTTAGTTTTCCCAACTTCGGTTGGCCCCGTTCCGGCATCCTTAATTAAGTGTATCCACATGCTGTTATCTCGATCATAACCGCATCTAGACAGGTCGTCTAGTGCCGCCCTTTCCTTTGTATCAATGGATAGATAGTTTTATATCTATGATCATTAAGAAATAACAGTGCTCATCCGCTGTTTAGATATTGCATCAAGAGACCATATGGTTAAATAGCTATTCACACGGATGAGTTTCTTCACAGAGCCACCTGAAGCACTTTATAGAGATCGTGAAGAAGGGAGACATAGAGAAGATCAACAAACTCACCAGTAAAGGACTCGACCCCAACTTCCAGGACCCCGAGAGTGGAGGTACGGAGATGATTAGAGCTTTGTTTATGGAAATGTATCTTTCAAGATATCTTATTTGGCTTTCATACGGAATACCACATGTGCTGATTTAAATAATTTCACTCGACTTGCATATACATGCCCAATCACCAACTATATGATACTCACCTGTTTTTTGTGAAAATCAAGCAACAACATTAAACATGTGCAGAAACTGAAAGTACATCTCCCAATTACATGCACAGTAGCTATATGCCCTAATTAAACATTATCAACCCAAATTTGCCTTTTGTCTATTGTAGATAGGTTTTTCACAGTGCATTATCTTGTTTTCAATCAGAAATCACTACTTTACCTTTACTGAGTCTACTATCATAGAGGCGTCTATTTTCGACTACAGTGAGTACTTTTAAAATAAATAACACCATGTAAACAAACACTTATCTAGTATATACTCATATTTCATTTCTACAGAATCTCCCATATCTCTGTGTATGGGGCTAAGCAAGGAGAAGTCGCGGGAGATGATGATCACACTGGTGGCGGCGGGGGCGCACCTCGACTTCCGCAACAAGCAGGGACTCACCCCTCTACACAAGGCGGCAGGGCTCGGCAACTTGGATGCTGTGAAGGTGGGTCTGACTCAAACTGAGAAACACTGGCAAGAAAATTTGAATTCTAAAATCTGAAATATAGGGCTGTTACATCAGTTAGTCTCTTCTTTTTTTTTTTTAGCTCATCAGGCCAGAAACATTTAAAAATAATTTGATGCACTTTATTTCATTACTTTGAGCACGTCTTTGATAGACATTCTAGAAGTGATGATGATGAAGAACTAAATTATTAATCTTCGACTTCTTTATTCTATGTAGTCAATCTTTTGACATAGATAATACTGTAACTTTAGTTGTCATTGTCAAATTTGATTAGAATTTATGTCCAAACATCTCCTTTACAGAATAAAAAAGGCTTATATCCATAAATTAATTCTACATTCTATTCAGGAGGGCTTGAACATGAGCAAAGATAGAGTTTTGAAATTGCATTTGTTAGAATTATATGTTTCTAATACATTTAAATGAAATGAAGTTTCTTCCCCTCTAGACCCTGCTGGACCTAGGTGCCTCCCCCAACTACAAGGACGGGCGTGGCCTGACCCCCCTGTACTATGCAGTTTGCAATGATACCACCCCCCTCGTCTCGGAGATGCTGCTCCATGAGAGGGCTCAAATCGGACTGCAGGATGAACAGGGATGGTTTGAGATTCATCAGGTCAGTGGCTTCATACATATTGATACATGACATACTATTCAATCTTTTATGAGGGGTTGGGATGACGCAGTGTTAAGCATGTTCTGCTTAGGATCAAGAGTTCCTGGGTTCCAATCTCGCAGGTTAAAACTCTGAACTGAACTGTTTAGAACTCTGTACACAACATGCAACATTATGCAACGTTATCTGATCATTCAGGTGTTCACCTGAGGTGTACAGCAAATTTATATGCAAACTTTTTGAAAATCATATAATGACTTAATTGTTTCTATACAACTACAGGCGTGTAGGTACGGTCATGTGCAGCACCTAGAGCACCTGTTGTACTACGGAGCGGACATGGACGTCCAGAACGCTAGCGGCAACACTCCTCTACACGTCTGTGCCGTCTTCAACCAGGTGGGTCAAAACTACTCGCACATTTCTGATTTAGTGTTGATCTGCATCATGAGACAAGGAAACCCTGTGAATTAGTGAAACAGCGTCAACCCTTCACCCCTACATGCCTAAACTTAGGCATGTAAACGCATTAACGTTCAGGTTTCTTAGTGGTGAAAGGAGGGGTCAAGTGAAGATTTTATGAGAGCTTCTTTTAACAAGTACTGGAAGGAACTGTGGCAGGTTCACATATTGTAAAGGATGCATTTGCTAGCTGGGGGGTTCAGCAAATTTACTTCTGTTTTTGTCATTAAAACACAAATGAGGAACATCCTTTGAATGTTGTTTCCATAATAACAATTATAGGGTGTATATACAGTGCCCTAAATTCAATGTTTGTTCTCATGTATTCATGTTCGTCATGTGTCCAGGAGTCGTGTGCGAGAGTGCTGTTGTTCCGTGGCTGCAGTAAGGACATCAACAACTATAACAACCAGACGCCCTTCCAAGTGGCCATCGTCGCCAACAATGTTGACCTCGCAGAGATCATCAAAAATAGTAAACCCGAGGAGGCTGGTAGGCATGATATAACTAACTTGGCGTCATATTTTATGATAGTCTATTAAAAATATCTAATTCAACAACAACAACCTTTCACAGCCTACTTCAGAGGGGTAATTTGATCATCAGTTCAACCCAGAAAGCTTCAATATAGATTAATAAAAATAAATAATGATAATGGTTCCTATGTACAATGGCTTCTCAAAATGACTATACTAATATTTAATTCAAAGTACATTAGCATGCTTGTCATAAAGCTATAATTCTTTCGCAATATATTAAAGTGAACTTTATAGATGATCATATTCTTTATATATATTTAACAGAGGTAGGATTTTGTTATAGATCCTTATACCATTATCAAAAGTCTTCACTATCTATTAAATGGTCAATGATAAACTTTCCATTTCAGTTCCGTTCAGAGAAATGCCAAAATACAGCGAAAGAAGGAAATCGAAGCTCATCCCGACATTACGAGGGGCGATACATCGAAGTCGGAGTGACCCTCGTCTCAATATCAGCGCTGTGGAGGAGCAGATGCTGAAGCAAGGGATGTCCAATCACAGTCTTCCCCAGTTGGCGGTCGACAATTACTCTAACGGCTCGTACCCCACGTCGAGAGAATACAACTCTGATTCTCCACGGTCTCTCAGTATATCAAGCACGGGGTCTGGACCAGGTTAGTTCACCAACATGATTGGATTGTCAATAATCTATTTTGTAAACATCCTGCCAGTGTTTCGTCAACTTTATCTGCTGTAGTGAACTGTTTTAAATGCATTCATGTTTGAAATACAACAGGTAATTCTTTCTTAAACAGTTCACTAGGAGCTCATTTAAATTTCTCTGTACAGGTGAACCACATCTTGTATTGTCATCAAATTATTGTCATCAGTGTTTTTGCTCTCCTATCCTATAATACATTATTTGTTGTTGTGTTTGATTTTAGTAATAATAATTGTGTTGTCTGCACCTGTTTGATTAGTGTTGTGAGCACTGTAGGCAATTTGGAAGTGTTAGTAAAACTGATCCAGATGTTTGAATAATTGGTCTTTTTCATGAATTTTTATTTATTTATCATTTCATCCAAAACGGAAAATGGTTATACTGAATAATCAAACATGTCAAATGACTTTCATTACATCTGACTGCAGCATACTTTTTCAAAAATCCAACATTAGCTTAAAAAGATATTGGCTTGCATTGATAAGATATATTATGTGTTACTTTAAAAATTAGGACAAAGTCATTTTGTGGTTCATTTCAGTTTTCAATTTTAAAAAATGCCAAGGTTTGAATAACCGGAGAAACTTCAGTTTTAATGCAATAATCTTTATCTAACCTGATCATCTATTTTAAATCACCTAGAAGTAGTCTTGTGAAAAGCTTTAGTGTAATACTTCACTTGTTATTTGGCATTTGTGTATTATATATTATTTGGTCCAAGTATACCTTTCAATCATCTTACAAAGATAAAGTACTGCTTTACAATGCTTCGAATTTGTAACATTTATTTCATCTGGCCAAAGCATACAGTAAGATTTATATGAGCTTAGAAAGCTATAGGCTTTCAATAATTAAGAGCTTATTTGATACCATAGTGTTACTGGTATACTGCTTTGCATCTTACTGTGCTGTATCTTCATAGCTTGGCTTACACACAAGCGACTCAGAAAACACAGGCACGCTGGTAAGATTATGTATGTATATCGGTATGAATATATAGGTAATATGTAGTCTATATATATTCTGTAGTGTAGTAGATTTAGGTATAAAAAGTAGATAATAGGTACTATATCAAAGGGTGGAGTTGGGACATTCATCCAAAAATGGAATCGAGTTTTCTCATCAATGAGCGGAATCAGACCTGGTATAAACTTTCCCTGTGGAGAAACTAGCCGAGACAAGCTTTCTTTTAGCTGGACCATAATTGCCCCACACTATAAATGATGGGAAAATTTTTGCCTCGACTTAGAGATATCTTCCCATATATATGCTCCTTATTATACACCATTTATATATATTTCTGGTGTAGACCAAGGGAGTGCTGAAGGATACAGCACTCTCCAGGGTTTGTATTCAAGGAAATTGGAGCAAGTTAGACCTTAGTAGTGTGATTCTGGTACGTCAGTTATCGATCCGTCTAATGGTGCATGATCAAAGTGCAGGGGAACCAAGATGGAAGGAGTCATTTCTATACAACAGAAAAAGGATAACTCTTCAGCTGAGATTGTATAGATTTGAGAGAATCAGAGTCTTTAGTCGAGCTTGTGGTGAGATTTTAAGACTCTTCCATCACCATTTCAATGTTATGAACATGTATTGTACATAAGGCTATGTTTATATTCATCCAATTCGTTTATTATTAGTTATAGATCACATCTTAGGATCATCAATTAAAAAACCTCAATTGAGAGAAAACAAGATTTTCTTGATAACAATATCTTTCTGTGAACATACACAATGTTTAAGAGTATATGCTTACTCCTTCATGAGGTGGAATCTGTAGAGAGATTTTATGGCACTTCAATCACTCCTGCAGGTTTTGCTCCCTCCCATCTGTCTGCCTATCTGAGAAACGACCTGTACGCAGCTCTCCCTCACCGCTTTGTCATCTGTGTACAAAACTACCAACCAAAACATCCAACTGAGCTCAGGCTTAGTACAGGAGATATTGTTCAAGGTTCTTGCTCAGTATTTTTGGCCTGGTTTTTATCTTCATTTTTATGTGCATGGCCAATCCAATAGTTCTTTTGAACATACTTTTTTTGTTCATAACTAATATCATGGATTTTCTTTTAGTTTATTATTTGGAAATGTACAACATTTGTGCACTTTATTTACTTTCTATTGTTTGTTCATTCCAGCTTGTTTTTCTTTCTTGTGCATGACCCATATGGTTCTGTTTAATTTCTTTGCATATTCAGTAGAAGATCCCAGCCCAAGATGCTATTTTGTTTCTCACAGGTCAAGCTTTTAAATTGAAATTTAACATTTAACATAAGTCAACATTTATTCTTACCTTCTGCATGGCATAGTTTGGTTCTATGTTTTTTGCCATAATTCATCATTATACAGTTGGTAATTTCATTGAAATAGTCCATCATTTAGACACATGAAATATAATCATGTATATGTATTTCTAACCATTTCAACTTTCAACATGTACTACATGTATCAATAAAGTCATTTTGATATCAACCAACATGAGTATCTATAAAAATTGTCACAGTGTTTATTTGTTTTAATAATTGTTCTCGTCTTCATTTCATTGTGCATGTTTTCTTTAACCATATACTCAGTATCTATTCATAATGATACTATAATGATTATATATTCATGTATCTATACATGTAGTTAGTTGCATATACCATGTCAACCGTTTCTGAAAATGTTGTGGAGATTCAAACAGAGATCATCTCAACAGTAATAATCTCAACTTTGTGTGTGAATTTATAGTTGGAACTAAAGATTAATCCATATAAATTTGAGATCTATAATAATCAATATGATTTGTAAATAAGAAGAACTTTTCAGCAAAAGTAAAAATCCTAAATTAATAATACCTTTTCTAAGTTTATAACATATGAGGAGTTAAGAACCGGGGGATTTTCTGGATAAGACATGATATGATCAATTAAAGATGACATATAAACAGACAAGTCTCTGATTAAACAAATATTTTATGTATTTTCTTGCAAATTATCTTACACTCTGTGAAAAATATGTGTCGGGTCAAAGGTCATAGTGTCACACTTAACAAGTGGTTCGACACAAAAGATAATATTTTTATTACCCTCCGCATGCCAGCGCACAATAACTGACTAATTATGAGGCTTAACAGTTATGCATCATGACAAACTTTAACATTACAACTTCATTTCCAACAGCTTATATTCATCAAATATATCCGTCATTGGAAGAGCAAATTTGAAAAAGATATCTTATAAGCTTTAGCGGATTCAAACATGCCATGTGTAGATAAACATCCAAACACAAGTCAACCAATAACAGATCTTCTTTGTAGTAATGTCTGTCATAGAGACAAGTCTATCAGATTTCAGTGTGAAATGAACATGAACAATCTAGCAGATAGACCAGGGATATTGCATATAGGACTAGTGATTTCAAAGTGACAAGATATCATTCTTTGTTCAAGGAATTTAGACTACTTCCAACACAGATAGGATACGTAATGACAATTGTAAAAGCAGTATATAATTTTGTGTGTCAGAGAATTCACCCCTTGTCAGGCACAAATGTAGAGTGCATGTAATAGTATTGAAGTTCGGCAATCTCAAGACAATTAGTACATGACAAAGTCTAATCTAAATCTCAAATACCGGGTACAAATCTGTGGTGCAACTTTTCTGACATCCAAACTGAACTGATCTAAAGAGAGATACAAAGATTCAAATATTGGGTATCATTATCAAGTGTATTCAGCGCTGAACTCAAGACTTTCTGGGACATGTTACTAGTTGTACTTTAGCTACCTTTGCTATGTAATCTCCTTTATTAATTTGCACACATTTCTGTATTGGTCTTGTCCCTTACCCGGCTTTAATGAATTAACTGCATATTTCAATATTTCATTTTCATTACACCTCCCGATCAGTCCAGAAATGTCTTCTCATGCTCTCCAGAGAGAGAGAGAGAGAGAGGTTCATATGCCGTGCTTCCAGATGCAAGTTTTTCTATTCCAGTGCTGAGTGTCGGGGACCAAGGATACTATGAAGGACGGGTGGACGACGGACGCGAAGGATGGTTTCCTGGAACTAATGTTAAAGATGTTGCACTGAGAAGAGGTGAGTTTTATTTATTGTTCAAGAACCGTTCTTCTATAACTTATTTAACTGCAGAATGGAAAGTTAAGCCCAGAAACATGCATAACAATTAATGAAATTTGACATTTGACTTGTCATAGTACACTGACACTGAATGCCTTGAGTTTTGGATAGCACAGTGGTTCTGGTAAGCATGCCTTTGGATTAAAAGTTTTGGGTTTGAATCCCACCAGGGGCTTGACAACTTACCTCTCTACATACAATAAGATGGGATTTGGATGCGATACTGTATTTGAATTCAGACTAAGTTCACCATTCCCGGCCGCAGGGTTCACAAAAATGGCATTGCAGGCTATCTCTCTGCAATAATACTAGCAGGAGTGATATAAGTGAACTACCTCTGAAAGTGGTATTTTTTCCCGGCATATCACCTCACCTCTTTAAAGAATTTATCTTTAAGCTGCAAAAAATTCATAGATGTCAGAATAAAACTTTTATTGATGTTTGTTTTGCACAGCTGGATCAATGGGAGACCTGCTAGGAACTGACACGGTCACACTGAACAGGAACACACTGGCGGCCCTCATCAACTCCGAGAGACAGTGAGTACACAGTTACCTCCCTTACATCACTCACTTTCTCCATACATGCATGCTAACATCAAAAATGTGCCTGAATAAAGAAAAAAACTTATTTCTCATTACTATCACTATAACTCCACGATAAGACTGTTCACATGTGAGACAATGCATGGTGGCTCATTAAAAGATATTGTGAAGGTCACAAAGAAAGGCCTTCACAGAGATCATCTTTTAATTCACAACCCTTTACCTGGGGTTTCAAAATGTTTGGAGATAGCATATTTATCCATTATAACCAAATTCCTGATTTATCCCAGATATATTTAACTTATCGTTATTCCTGTAAATTGGCAACTTTTTTTGGCACTTACCAGGTACTTATGCAGTAAGACTAAAGTCTCAGGGTAAAAGTAAAACCTTTCTATGGATCTTTTTTGTCCAGAAAAACAGAAATGAGAAACAAGAATATTTTAATTGATTATGTGAATTTCTGTTGCATATCACGCAAACATTCTTCATATTGAAAACATATCACTGTAAATTGTTTACAGGCCCTTGCTTGTCATTTGGCAAGAACTGGGTTTTTTTTATTTTCAGCGTAATTAGTATTTAGTGTGATATAGCCAATGTATTCATGTTTTACAGATGAAACTGTCTTGCATCATACATTATCCATATTGAAAATGTATCACCTTTAAGGTGGAATTTCATTCCTTAAGACATCTATATTTCATGTTTAGTGTTTGCATATTCCCTACTTGGTGTATTACTGATGATGTCCAAATATCATTCAATGAGGTGAAGGATACTGAAAATGGACCCGCAATATTTTGCAGTGTGTTTGAATATCATCTCAGTTAAATAATGACATAAGTATAACAAGTATTCATTTTGATACAGTGAAATACTAAGTAACTTTGAACCTTTACTGAAAAGTATAGTGTGGTTCAAAATACCCACAAGCGCCTCTCAAAATTTGACAAGTTTTGTAAGTATTTCCTTCATTTATACAAAATAACGTACAAGCCAGGTAGACTTGCTGTTCATTTTCCCATCTGAAGTTGACCTGCAATTGGCTGGCTGGTAGACAGTTATTTCAAACACTGCTTGTCAGTATACTTTGTATTTTACCTCAGCTGTTTTTAGATTTTCAAATATGACACACCTTTATTTTGCAATATATTCACATGTTCAGAATCACTGAGCTTTGAAGTCTCATTTCTAATTATTTCTGTCAAGAATTATGTCACGTCACACAAGGTTACAAACCTTTACCTAACACTGTACATCCAAGTAGGAAACTTCAATCTGTCCTTGTACCGTTGATTGATGAGTGGTATGTCAACTCCTGAAGGTTTTATGTAACATTTCACAACATTCATTGATCCCTCATACAAATATATCTTGTGTGCTATACGCTGGCTTTTGACATTCATTATTTTTGTGATAAGTTGGTACATTAACCTTTTTCTTTAAAGTTCTATTTTTTAAATTGATTTATTTTTGGTTCAATGCAGTTACTGTAGTTAATTTGTTTAATTGTAGACAAAAACCTCAAGATAAATGGTTAAATACATGATATATATCGATGAACACTTTATACATTATCAGTACTTTATCTGAGCATGTTCAGAATATGTATATGGGTTGTTCAACTTGAATTAATGTTTGCCCAATTGTATATCGACAACCATCCTGTTTAATATTAGTGAATGAAAAAACTTTAAACAATGCTAGCCCAAAAGTTTTAGTTTAATTGTCAGGTTAAATGCTAAAATTAAAGAAAAACCTGAAAAGTTACAATACCAAGCCAAAAGTTACCAGAAGTGGCTGGCAGTCTTTATTACATACAATAGCTGATAATATATATGTGTTGTTGCATTCTCCACATTACAGGAGGTAATTGTAGAATATTTAAATTAGTAGGTTAGTCTGAGCTGTTTTATTTGTGCTTTTATTACATGTCTTTAAGCCTGTAAAATATATATACATACAGTATGTACATTCCTGGTATATCTGATTGACCCCAGGGCTTCCTTCATGCTCTACTTCACGCATGGGATCTATCAGGGGTTATCTACCCTGGGTCAAGGTCATGTGTTAAAAAAACAAGCAAAGCAGTTATCCTTCCTAAGATCTATAAGTAATAGATACATGATGACTGAAATGGTGTGTACAATATACCAGCAAGTTAACACATACAACGTGGACTAGGCTCAATTGAGTCAATCATATCTCTTTTATCAAATGGGTAATGGATATCTTGTTAGTTTCTGCTTATTTAAAGCAACATTGTGTCAAATACATCCTCCACAATAGGTTTCTAGCTCCAACTGTCGGCCATCAATTTAGATACCTTTGAGAAAAGAGTAAATTACAAATTTGTGATGTCAATGATACTGTTTTGAAACACAAGATATATCATTTGGAAAAAGTCAAAAGAAAACAAACCACCCATTGGCTTTAATTGTCATCAGAAAACAGTATTTCAAGTGCTTCATCTGTCTTTTTCACTCATTGTTGCATTTTAGTCGCGCAACATCGGCAACCTGTATCTACCACAATTCTCATTGTCAGTACGGTTGTGGTTTTAGTCATACAACATTGACATCTATAAGATTTGACACATTAGCTTAAAAGAGGAAAGGATATTTTCACATTATAAATTGTGTCCATTGTATACACAATTTAGACCAAATCAAGCTTAGATCACACAGCTTAACAACTTTTATATATATTCATTCAAAGTACCCTATTCTTTGTATTAGCTCATGAAGATAAAAGAAGTCAAAAACGGAACATTAGCTTGTAGCTGGAGGTGAGCCAAATTTACTTTGAAATATTAAAAGTAACATTAATTTGTCAAAATGACTGACATGCACATTTAACTGTTATATTTTTAAATGGTTTGTCACTTTCATTGACCTGCTTTTAAAAAGTAAGATGATGACAATTCATTCACCTTGAAATTATTTTTCAACATGAATGGATTCATTTTCTGATTTTTACAAAGATGGAGTATCTTGTAATTAATAGCGTGGCAAATTTAAACAAAAACGTTTGTCATACATTTCATATTTTTATTTTTAAAATGTCTTTTAGAAGTACTTTCAGAAAGATTTTAGCAGAATTTCTGCCGTCTATAACTTTGTAAAATTTAAGAGTTCAGGTATTGATGAAAATATGTTGCAATGATAGCTGATATTTTACTGTTACAGTCAACCATTTTTTAGATTGAGTGGTTACGGGAAACAAGAATGTTTCTGTGTGGACAAATAAAAGTACAACAAATTGGAACAATAAAGTAATTCATAACCTATTTCCTGAAATTAACGACAGTGATTCTTCACCCTAGAGGTGTAACATACATCAACATGATCAAGTGAGGCGGACAATACGACATGTGTTGATTCAGGATTAGCTTGATATAACTCCACACTGCATGTATATTTAACCTGTCAAGTACCACGCTGACACTTTGTGTAACAGTTGTTGCTGTGAAGTAACAGGTTGTAGATCAAACACTGGTGATATAATGCCTCTGTCAAGGTTTACTTGTGTGACTTTGTTACGGTGTGTTAGGTTTCCACTGTGTAGTGTTGGTAAATACCTGGTTAATTTTCAGCACCATTGTTAGTGATGATTGTAAATGTGTCTTAAATTAAAAACAGATTTGTGATCAAATACAAGCAATGGACGAAATGTTTCTGTGAATTCATGGTACAAAATGTTTATAGTCTATGCTGTATATGATACTGAAACTTCAGCGATGATTTATAACACCACTGGCATATAAAATGGGTACATGTTGCAAACTTTATTACAATGTTACAGGAAGATTAAAATTGTAAAATACTTCTTAATCCCAGTCAACCGTATATTTTCTGTTTATTGTATTTTTCGTCCATTTATTCCCAGGCAGACAGTATTGAGAATATATCTACCATTGTACAGGCAGTTGATATTATGTTTATCATGGCCTTAACTAGAACAAATTTTGTTATTTGATGAGTCCATCCTATTCAGAGAAATCACCTAATCAAAGGTACTGTTATCCTTTACAAGCGTGGAATCCATTGTCATTTCACATCTTCAGATCTTTTCTGTCTCTCCCAATTATCCTCCAGTGCATTATTCTCTTATACACTGTAATCCTTTCATCTTCAATGTGTGCATGTTACTTGGATTAATTTGTGTGCAAATCTTTTCTGATGTTCTGCCTCACTTTCTATTCTTTCCCCAAAGAGAGTTCGATATATTCGTTACATGGCTTGTGAATCGTGGCAAGGATTGGCTGCTTGGGTTGTGTTTTCCTCAATGATCGAAAAATGAAAATACGACAGCATATACTTATACTAAGGTGTTACTGTGGGTAGCATGCATAGGCCTGTACCCACCTTCCCATGAGTTCTAAATATACTTCATACATTGCCTGAGAATCATGGAAACTTTCTTGTCAGACATGTATTATAGTGTATCAAGGTAAAATTGTGTATAAATCTCGAGATAGAGCATTGAGTATACATGGTCGGTCTGCAACACATTTCAGAATACATAGTCGGTCTGCAACACGTTTCAGAACACTGGTAGCCCTCTTCTGCCCTAATCTCACAATAATGATTAAAAGAAACCCTGCTACGTCGTACCCTTCTGTACCCCAATAAAGCCTGTGATCTATCCATGGTGCCTCAGCCTTGACCCAACAGGGCGGTGTGATCAGATAGATGGGTGCAATCCAAACATATTTATCTTTCATTAGGTCCTGACGACCTTTCACCCTTTCACCTCAGTCTGAGTCCTGTGTTGATCCCTCCCCAGGCTGTAGATACTTGTAGTCTGTAATCTACCCTTTTCTCTCCTGTCATCTGCCTTCTGAAACTTTTCAGCATAGAAATCATGAAAATGTTTTGATAAAGATGAAAGATGGGTTTTTAGGCGGATTCAGGAATTTTCAGAGGAGAGTACTAGTTGGTGGGTCACATCTTGTAATGGGGGCAAGGGCATCAAATTTACATGCAAAATATTTCAAAAGAGGGGGCTCCCTGAACCCCTTCTGGATCAGCTGCTGTTCCTGGTTTGACATAAACAGTTCCATTCTGTCTTTTAACCATCTCAGTTATGCAGTCTTACTATATCCTGATTGTTTGTTCCAATGATACCATTGATTTTTTCTTGTAAAAAAAAAAGAAGAAAAGTGTCAACAAAATCCAAAATTGTGTTTTATTCTTTATGCTAGCTACAAAGTCAGTATATTATCTTCTCCTTCCTTATGATCTACCTAATCTCTTGCTGGGATCAAACAAACTGTTGTGAGTCAGAGGCTCAGTTTTATTTCCCACTCATGCTCAATTATTTCATGAGGTTTTCTTGCTGGTGTCTTCTTTAAAGATGAATGTTGAATCCACAGTTTGAAAGAGGGAGACATACTGAATTTCCCTTAGGAAAAAGACTTAATTGCGTGCACTTTTTATGTGCCATGTATTCCAAACATGGAAAGATTCAGGAGTTTTTATCTATATTATGGTTTGAATAAAACACCACTGACTCCAACTCTCTGCTCTACCACTTTCCACCTACAATCTCTTATTACAAATATATTTTTAGCCATTGAATTAATTAGTGACAAACAAATCTTTTTGTAACAAAGTTAAATTATTCACGATTGGTCACTGTTTAAATAAAGGCTTTTCAGGGCTCGCAGGTAAAGAGTTATTTATCATACCTGAAGCTAAACCTGTACTGACATACCATGTACAATACCTGGAATGTGATCACACGTACGACCCAGGGTAGTAAAGGTGTTGTCTAGCAGGTCAATGTGCTTGTGACTTATCTCGTTAACTTCTAATGGCTGCTGGGACTGGTTTCATGTTCTGCTTAAACTCTGACTCGTGCTCGATTCATTACAGCTTGCTATTTCGGTGCCAGAATTCTAAAATTTTATAATGTTCTGATTATTTCATGCCCTCAGCTCTTGTTTCAAACATAACCTTTCTTTCAAGCATAGGGCACTTAGATATCCCTCGTCATGTCACGTACAGGTTAAGTGGAATACAAAAATCATCTTCTGTATCTGTGGGTCATTTCAGGACCAATCTATTCATTCAACTTTTTGCATGACAGAAACAATTGTAAATGTGCCTTTTGCTTTTAAGCACTTCTGAAATTGATATATCTTGTGTCCATGCTTGGAGTACTCAAAAAGAAAGTGGGAGTTTGTTTTGGATCAGAAGTCATTCAACATATTTTCATGAAACTTCATACATAATAATTATTATTGTTTGAGTCTTGTTTAAAACACATTGTTATTGGTGAAAGTGTAAATTAGATACACATGTAGATTGTTAATGGTTATGTGGTAAATTCTTTTCAGTAACCTTATGTCAAAAACTAAATCACCAAGTCGTTAGAGTGTTGTGTTATAATAGTTATGTTTTTTGTTACCAAAAATCAGTTTAAATATGTGGTACGCGAAAGCAAATATGAATACGCCGTAAGTTCCAAAATTAGTTTTAAAAGATTGTTAGATATTCATCAATCTTATTTCTTAAACTCAACAATCAAACCCAAAGATTTGGAAAGGCACAAAAACTTACTTATATAAGAGAGTTATTAACAAAAGTTGTGAGGTGATAATTTATTGAAAAAGATTTATATAAAAACATTTGTTTAACTTTAAGCCCATGACACTTTCTAAAGAGATTTTCTGGATAACAAGTTCTTTAATGTAAAAATACAAGATGTTTCGGAGTATATACTCACTCCTTCATCAGGTGGAATGTAATGAAATAACACAATATGATGAGAAAGTCTTGAAATTTTTTAATTTCTTTCATCAGATAAATAAATTATGTCAAATAATAGTTCTAATTTGTTAACATGACAAGCCCGAGACACTTTTTAAAGAGAGGTGGATGTACTTATAAGGGTATACGAGGGTAGGTGTCATCAAGGTGTGCTTCAATGTCAGTTGTACCAGGGAATCTGGGCATCTCTCTGATTAAATTATTCCGCTACCAATATGTGCATAAACACTCCGGCCTTCAACCCAGAGGATTATGGGTAAATGGAAGTAAGGATTTGTGTTAATATAGGTTAAGCCTTTCATCTCCGTATACTTATGTTCGACTTATGTGTGGATGAAACCTCAATGCATAAAAAATTGTAACATATGTCACTTGGTTTGATTGAGAATTCATTGGAATGTTATTTCAAACAAAAATCAACATTTATTATCAATACTTTAACTGTTGAATTAATTAGTACCAAATTATTCTGATTAGTCAATTTACAGGAATAAAAAATCTTTAACAAAGCCAATAATTTCCTGCTGGCTAAGACATTATTCAGGGCCCACATATGAACGGTTAAATTTCATGATGTATGTGATGTAAGCTCTTACAAAGGTGAAATAGTTAGAGATGTTGAAAGCCTCTGTTTCTATATGTGGCATTTGGATTTATTTCAGGAAATTCAATTTTAAAGATTGATACAATTTTTCATTTAGTTACATGATATATGTGGGTGGAATGATGTATTTCAGGGTAAACAGTAACAAAACATCTTTCTTGCAATGTGATACAAAAACTTCATTTTCATTTAATTAACCTACAAAAGCATCAAATAATTACTTTATATGTGAGTGGATAAATTACCTACCCAGGTTTGTACATAAACTACAACAGATGTCTAACTACATCTCTGTCAATCTAGAAATAGGACAATTAAGTTCTCAATTGAGTTCAACATTCAATATGATACCAGGATTTATGTTAAAGGTGCATCCATTGTGTTTCATAAAATTTGATTTGACTTTAATACGTTCGAACACACCATATGTGCTGTTTACAATACAAACAAATTCACTAAGCTTGCATATTCATCCCCAATCGCCAAATATATCATAATTACTAGTTTCCAATTAAAATCGAGTAACATCATTATGCATGTGCAGAAACCGAAAGTGCATGTCCTATTTACGCGCACAGTAGTTATATGACCTATTAAACATTATCATCCCAAATGTTTTATTTTATCTTGTTTAAATAAGATTCCAAAATTACGTTTGACTCATTGGCGCGCGCCACACGCGGTGCATTGTCCGGTTTTCGATCAGAAATCGACACTTTTACCTTCATATCGTCAATATACTAAGTCGAATATCATCAAAATGGTAGTTTTCGGTAACAGTTGGTACTTCTCGATAAAGTAAGACCATTTATAACGTTTGGCATATTTGACCCCCAACAACACAATGGATGTACCTTTAATCAAATTCATTCAAACCCTGCTAGTAGTTGAGAGCTAGTATGTGACAGGGATGTATAGTATTTCAGGTATTTTGTCATCTTATATTGTGATACTGGTGCATGACTCTTCACTGTAGCAAGGGAAAGTCTACAGTGGAGCTTAACATTGACTCAGCAAATAAAGTTAAAGAACACCCCAATTTTCCAAATTTCAATATTTAATAGTATTCAATGATTTATGATCCAAATACTTTGTAGGTATTATATGACTTTAGATCTAAAGATCCATCTTTAGAGTGTATAAAGAGTCACAGGACATTTTTTACTTGAAATTTGAAATGTTAACGAGAAAATAGTAACATTAATAATAATAATAAATAATATACATTTTAACACCTAATATCCAGTGCAAGCACTGCTCAATTGCGGTACAATTATTACCCTGAAGGAATTGTACTTTCGGTGCCACTACTAAGCGCTCCGCGCGACCATATAGGTCCGTACCTCCCGTGTTCAGGTACCCATTTAAACAGCTGGGTGGACTGAGTGCAATGTGGATGAAGTGCCTTGCCCAGGGGCACAACACAGTATAACACCCAGGTCACAAATGTTTGGTGTCTCCACCGGGATTCAAACTCGGGCCGTTGGCGTGAGAGGCAAACATGCTAACCACGTACTACACCACTGTGCTCCACATTCATAGTCGATTCATCATCAGACTACCGGTACAAAAGTAATAAACATTATAGATTATCATGGCTTGATTTATCTTGTTTATAGCATAAGTTAATGTGATAATTATTAAAATATGCTCAGGTAAGAAGAAAATTGTTATCACATTTTCCTGGTATTTAACATATAATCATGAATCAATAAATGAAGAACTATTACTTATCGAAGTGTATGAATAAGACCCGTTGACTACTTTTTAGTATCCAAAGATTTGTGTCCCTCGGTCTCCGATGCTGATATAAAAGCTGGGTATAGATCAGACCATTCTTTGATTACTCTTAGCTTGAACTTGACAGGCAGTGTAAAGAACAGGACATACTGGAAGTTTAACAACTCATTGCTTGGTGATCACAAATATGTTGCGGAAGTCAAATCAGTTATAATGCAGGTTAAAAAGCAGTATGCTTCTAAATTGGATGATTCTGCGAAAATTGAAGAAATTTCCAATTCTGAGCTTGACTTGACTATCAGTGATCAGTTGTTTTTTGAAATGCTTCTACTTGAAATAAGAGGTAAGACTATTTCTTATGCCTCATTCATTAACAAGCAGAGAGCTAAGCAGGAAAAAGCTCTAATCAAAGAAATCGAATATTTAGAAGCAAACCTAAGTGATGAAAATGTAGAGAGTTTGACAACTAAACGCAAGGAGTTGCAGGACATCCGACAGAAGAAGATGGAAGGTGTACTTGTTAGATCCAGAGCTCAGTGGATAGACGAAGGTGAGAAAATAACTAAGTACTTTTGCAATCTTGAGAATAGAAATTTTGTGAGCAAGGTAGTGCCCAGTCTAGAAACTCAAGATGGCTCTTTATTATCTAGCCAGGAGGATATCATGAAAGAAGCTGAATCTTTTTATCAAAGTCTTTAATCTGCAAAAACTCCTCAGTATAACACTATTAATCTTTGCTCTTTACTTCCTGAAGATGTTCCAAGGCTTGACAAGGATACTGCAGATTCTCTTGAAGGTCCCATTAAAAAAGATGAACTTCTGAAGGTGTTAAAAAAGGCTAAAAACAACAAAAGTCCAGGATCAGATGGCTTCAGTTATGAGTTCTACAAATTTTTCTGGATAGATATTGGAGATTTTTTGCTGAGATCTATAAACTATGGTTTTGAAAATGGAGAACTTTCGGTTACTCAGAAACAAGGTGTCATTACTTGCATTCCGAAAGGGAACAAACCCAAGCGTTTCATTAAGAACTGGCGTCCAATTTCCTTGCTTAATTCTTCCTACAAACTTATGTCTTCAGTTATAGCAGAGAGGCTTAAATCTGTTTTGTCTTTTCTTATTAATGAAGATCAGACAGGATTCATGGCAGGAAGGTACATTGGAGAGAATATCAGAACAATTTATGATGTATTATGTCTTGCGGAAAAAAACTAAACTCCTGGGCTTCTTTTGCTTGTTGACTTTGAAAAAGCCTTTGATTCTGTGTCGTGGTCATTTATTGATAAAACTTTGGAATTCTTTGGTTTTGGAAATGATATTAGGAATTGGTTTTCAACTTTCTACAATAATATTTCTTCCAAACTAATCATCAATGGAAAAATGTCGTCGCAGATATCAGTTGAGAGGGGCTGCAGACAAGGTGACCCACTCTCACCATATATTTTTCTACTGTGTTCGGAGATCTTGGCTTGTCTTGTTCGATCTAATCAAAGCATCAGGGGCATCAAGATAGACGGTATTGAGTATCTTATTGCTCAGTATGCTGACGATACTGAATTTCTGCTCGATGGTAGTCAGTCATCTTTTGAAGCTACAATTAAGATGTTAGATCTCTTTGCAGCAATCTCTGGCCTCAGGATTAATTATGAGAAATCTCAAGTTGTTTGGATAGGTTCTGAGAAAGGCAGCAGTAAAAGATTTGTGCCTGATTTGCATATTAAGTGGAATCCTGATAGCTTTAAGATACTTGGAATAAATTTCTCAACATCAATTTGTGATATACATGATTTGACCTATAAGGGTAAGATCTTTGAGATACAAACCATCATTAACAAATGGATGAGACGGATTATCACCCCTATAGGTAAAATTGCCATCATTAAGTCACTTTTGATATCAAAACTTAATTATCTTTTCTTGACCCTCCCAAACCCACCTGGTCTTTTTCTGAAACAGCTCAACAAAATCTTTTTTGATTTTATCTGGAACAACAAAACAGACATGGTTAAACGTGATATTTTATGTAAACCAATTTCAGAAGGAGGTTTAGGCATGGTTGATATTTTTGCATATGTCAAATCACTGAAAATAACTTGGATCAGAAAGTTGTTTGTCGATAGTGAATGCAAATGGAAGAATTTATTTTATTCTCAACATCCTGATGCAAAACATATAGATGAGTTTGGAGACCTTTTCCCAACAGTATTAGCCAACAAAGTAAACAATGACTTTTGGAAAGATTGTTTGTTATCTTATGGCTCTTTGTATGCAAAATGTTCTCCTACTTGTTATGAAGAATTACTAGGAGAAAGTATATTTTATAATCGTAACATCATGGTTGGCAGACACTACTTCTTCAGTAGGAAATGGTTTGACAAAGGTGGTGTTAAAATCTTTGATATCATTGATAGCGAAAATGATTTTATTTCTTTCAGTGAGTTTGAGGAGGTATATGGTTTACATGTTCCATTTACTCAGTATTACGGCATTATACAAAGTGTCAAAAATTATCTTAAAAAAGCAAATGTTTCCGTAACATCTCCACCTAGACCAGGAGACAGGTCTGTTTATAAGAAAATAATGTCCGTTTCAAAGGGTTCAAAACATTATTACTATGCACTCACTTCGTCAAGTGTTACTCCCAAGTCACAAAATAAATGGAATGATACATTTACTACAGAGCTTCTCTGGGAGAAAATTTACCTGAAACCTTTTAAAACAACCAGTGACACAAAATTACGATGGTTTCAGTACCGTTTGCTTCACAGACTATTACCAACCAATGTTTATCTCTGTAAAATAAAGATCTGTCTTGAAGACACATGTAACTTTTGCAAATGCAAAAAGCAAACTTTAAATCATTTATTCTGGGAGTGTCAGGAAGTTAAATCCTTTTGGACTTCTTTATTATCTTGGCTCAATGAGCATTGCTCACATTTCCATAACATGAACCTTAGTTCAGAACTTGTTCTGTTTGGCCTTAAGGAAAATATAATAACAGATGTTGTATTTGACCTCATATTGTTACTGGCCAAATTTTACATCTACAAATGTAAACTGGACGATTGCCACATACATTTAAAATCTTTTAAACATATTTTAGCAAATCGCTATTCAATAGAGCGTCAAGTTTTCTTCAGAAAGTCCAACCATAATAAATTCTATGAAAAGTGGCTCATGTACCATTCACTCTTTGATGAGAAATCTTGATTTCACTTTTATGCAAGTATCAATCTGACCATTAATATTCATTTCAATCACTTTCTTTGTTATTGTTTGTCTACATTGTATTTACAAATTATACCTATGGTATGGATGTGTGTATGTGTGTGATAGTGTTGTATCTGTAGTTTCCAAAAAATCCGAATCCATCATGTCTGTACTTTATTAAACATGAAGGCAAGGCCCTCCCTGGCACCTTGACCTGATTTGTAACAGGGACTCGGAAATAAAATATTGATTACAAAAAAAAAAATAAGACCCGTTGGACAGCCCGTAATCTGTTTACTTTTGGTCTGAACTTCAAACTGCTTGAGGCTTCTGTTTAATTTTAACATGAAAATTGTAGTTTATTGCTGGTTATTACAGTCTCAATTCTTTTCAATCCTAAAATATTATTTTTTAATACATGGGTAAAAGCCATAAATACACTCACAATAAACATTTCAACAAGTGGGAACAGATGCAAATAAAATTTGTCTCCGTTTCATTCATTGGAAACTGGAACCTTAGATGTAGGACAGATTAACCTTCTAGTAACAGATGGTCATTTCATTATAGAACTAAAACTAATGCCCTTTTTACATGCACACATTACTCTCAGGAGTATAATTAGCAGCTCCGACTTAGTCGGAGCTGCTATCAGTTTTTGCGCAGTTTCCGTCGCCGCCGCCGCCGCACGCGCGTTTTGTATTCGCTATAACTTTTTTCCTAGAAGGTTTTGAGAACTCATATACATAACTTCTTACTTATGCCCCTGGGGAATTTTTTTGACATGTTCATATTCAAGGTCAAAGGTCAAGGTCACGAGTTCTGAAATCGCTAAAAAAATCCTTGTAAACACGATAACTTGAAAAATATCTGTACTATCAGGCTCTTATTTGGTGTACATAAACTATGGAGAAAGGCCAAGATTTGAAAAGGTTTTCGCTAACATCCGTCAAAGGTCAAGGCCACAGCGAGGGCATGACTTAAGCATGCTTTTGCGAAAATGTCTTATTTCAACTATTAACACTTTAAATCATTAAATGATTGTTATACACAATGAAAAGTGATCACTGATTGTGTGACCTTGAATTTAAAAGGTCAAGGTCACGAAATATGGTCAAGGTCACCAGTTCTGAAATCTCTAAATAACCTTTTCCCAAGAAGGTTTTAACACCTCATATACATAGCTTCTTTCTTATAAACCTGGTGGAGGATTTTGACATGTTCACATTCAAGGTCAAAGGTCAAGGTCACGAGTTCTGAAATCGCTAAAAAAATCCTTGTAAACACGATAACATGAAAAATATTTGTAGTATCAGGCTCTTATTTGGTGTACATCAACTATGGAGAAAGGCCAAGATTTGAAAAGGTTTTCGCTAACATCCGTCAAAGGTCAAGGTCACAGGGAGGGCACGACTTAAGCATGCTTTTGCGAAAATGTCTTATTTCAACTATTAACACTTTGAATCATTAAATGATTGTTATACACAATGAAAAGTGATCACTGATTGAGTGACCTTGAATTTTAAAGGTCAAGGTCACGAGATAGGGTCAAGGTCACCAGTTCTGAAATCACTTAATAACTTTTTTCCATGAAGGTATCAACACCTCATATATATAGCTTCTTTCTTGTACACCTGGGGAAACATTTTGATATGCTCACATTCAAGGTCAAAGGTCAAGGTCATGAGTTCTGAAATCACTACAAAAATCCTTGTAAACACGATAACTTCAACAACTTCTGTGCTATCAGCCCCTAACTTGGTATATATCAACTATGGAGAAAGACCAAGATTTGAAAACGTTTTTGCTAAAATCTGTCAAAGGTCAAGGTCACAGCAAGGTCACAACTTAAGCGTGCTATTGTGAATATGCCTTATGTTAACAATGAGCACTATTGAGTCATTGCATGATTGTTATACACAATGAAAAGTAATCATTGATGGTGTGACCTTGAACGTCAAGTTCAAGGTCATGAGATATTTGTTAAGGCCATGTTAATCTTTTGATCTAATTTTGAAATCAGAAATAGTTTTTAAGAACAAAGTTGTGAAAAGTGACCCCAGTGATGATTCAACTTGTTAGAATAACTTGAATAATGAAAAACATTTTGTCCAAAAAAAATTCCAATTTTATTTATGCTGAGGAGAAGGCGGAACAGGGAAAGGCGAGACCCAAAGTTTCGGAGCTGCTCTGCTTTTGCGGTGTCCCGCAAACGCTCTTCTAGTTACACCTAGGAGTATATTTACTCCCAGGAGTAAAAGTATATTTACTTTACGTTCCATTGGAATTCAAGGACCCTTAAGTATATTTGGTTTGCTTACAGCTAAAACTTCATTCTGATAAGAACTAACAACTGCGTATCCAGAAGTGAAGAAGAGATTATCCATATGTTATGTGTAAGGCTTTGTGCTTGGTCTGTTAACTGACAAAAATAAGTGGTCGAAGCATTCTCAAATACGGTGAAATGAAAATGTAAGAAGGAGTTTTAATGATGAACAGTGAAACGAAAAGTTTAACAATGACAAGAAAAACATTCTATGAATTATTGAAAGAATCAAAACATTTTGTCCTAAGAGTGCGGCAGCGTTCGGAGAACCAATTGGTCTACATTATAATGTTGCTATCGTTGTGTATTGGCTTGCATCTATTGCTTAAAACCGAACTATCGGTAACCTATTTGAAGTATTTGAAAATCTCCAAAGATAAGTTAATTCCCCAAATGGTGTAGAAGTGCAGGTTGTAATCAATTGATATGAAGATCACTGGAGATTTTCCAAATGGGTAGGTGCCATAGACTGCACCCACATGTCAATAGTTACACCAGTTTAAGCTGACGGTCACTGTCTCAATCGTAAGGAATGGTATTATGTAACTACAGTACTGCACTTAAAGCCCCCCACAATATTTTCAAAACAAGAATGATGAAGTTTTTTATAATGTTAGTTTATACCTTCATCCGGGTGACTATTTGAGACACATTTGCGACACATACAGAAGAGCTCGGATGTAGATTAGAATATACATGTACAGTTACAATTGTTAAGTGAGATGAAAACCCTTATGACATAGAGATAGAACTTGACGATGGCCCAAATGACGCTGATGGTTACAATAATGATGACCCGTTGCTGGGTGCTTAAAGAGCTGCACACCCACTTGGCTGCTTAATTTGTCAATTCATAAATGGCATGTCTTTGAAGCAAAATATTGTGTTATTATGCCCTGCTATTGTTCAATGTGGGAATATAGTTCAAAATGAAATATAGACTATTGTTGTTTTGATATGCTTCAACTAAAATAATGATAACTATTAACAATGACAATATAACAAACTGTAAGAACAATATAAATATATACACTAACACCTATAAGACACACATATTAGGAACCAAGTGAAATTAGACATGTTTATATTATATTGTATTATAAAAAAATCCATTTCTGAAAAAATTCTATAGCTGACAGAAACTTTGTAAATACAAAATAAAAGACCAAAGACAATAAATAGTTAATTTACAAAGTTTAAAAATATAAAATTATGTCAAATTCTAGGATTCTGCATCAGTTTGCTTACAGGAGTAAACAGAAAATACTTTTACTTTACCTCTTGAGGTAGAGTATTTAACTCCTAGGAGTATATATACTCCTGTAAGTAAATGTGTTTTGGACTGTTTACATGACACGTTTACTCCCTGTAAGTATATTTACTCATAGGAGTAAATGTACTCCCAGGAGTAAACGTGTGCATGTAAAAAGGGCTTTAAGTCATGAAACTGTAACTTTCAAGCACTGAAGTAAATCAAGATAGGGGCTGGATACAGCAGTTTCTGACCTAAAGGTCCCAGTTTCAAACCCCTCCAGAAGCATACCAATTTTGTCTTCAGTAATGGTTCCACTTGCAGAATAATGTTTGGATGAAATGAAACACTGAATTTCCGTGCCATTTCTCCCATTGTTTGCTTATTCCAGCCAAAGCTTATATGTTTTACTGCAATGCATAGCTACAATGGTAAAAATGGTAAAACAAACAAAGTAATATGTAGAATGTTTATATCATTCCATTATCACACACAGGGAAATTTCCACACACAATTCCTGTCCCACTGGTTAAAGTGGTCAACCAGGAAACATGCAAATAGAGGTTCTGTTTGATTGAGTGATTGATGCTTACATGATCATCTTGTGTTTTACAAACATATATTCTGACATGTAAGATCATCATGCAAACTCAACAGGCAAATACATTTCAAATACAGACTTTATGAGTGATGTTGTAACTTATAGATGGAAACAAATATGAATGGATATGACAAAACCTTCTTAAGTAGATCATGTTAAAGCGATCAGCATGCAGAAATGAAGCAGACATTGGACTGATTGATAGATGGAGTAACACGACCGTCTCGTGTCAGTCCCATAGCTGCAGGGTCGTCTCGTGTCATGGTCACATGACCACGTCACTCAGCGGACATGCATGCACGTTTTCTCACCTGAGCCCATACAGGTGTGTTGTGATGATCACATGTGTAACGTTCCACTTGTGAAAAGACTGACAGACTATTGGTTGAAAATATCTCACTGAAATTATGTAAACATATAAGCAAATGGTATTCATGACAGTAGGGATGTACAGAAATTATTATATATGTTTCGGTATTTTGATAAAAGTTGAATATAGAAAATTTCAAGCAGTCATCATTTCCAAATTATATAACTGGCTGAATATAGAATAT
This sequence comes from Gibbula magus, assembly GCA_936450465.1. Classification (NCBI taxonomy): domain Eukaryota; kingdom Metazoa; phylum Mollusca; class Gastropoda; order Trochida; family Trochidae; genus Gibbula; species Gibbula magus. The sequence goes on along the minus strand of OW388293.1, from coordinate 26,965,845 downwards.
ACGTGAAGCAAGTGAACTCTTACTTAAACATAAAGTAACATCTGAAGTTAATTTTGATGCTGCAATCATTTATGTCAGCGGTGGAGGATTTGTGTATTTCATACTTGCTCCAAAGGTGTAGTGTTATGTAGAAAACTAAAAATTCAAAGACCATCTTTATACGCCTGTTTTTATGGCTTGACCATGTATAGAAGAGGGAGGAAGGGGGTCATATATTGTAAAGGGGGGAGGGGACTCACCCAGGGTGTAACACCCCCTGAAACTCCTCATCTGGATCCAGCACTGTTGTTGGGCGTTGATCAGAAGAATAACTGTAAGGTATTATAAGAAATGATTTATACATTTGTAGATATGTCTGTATTTAATGTACAGGTGTCCTCTTGACCAGGTGTGCTGACTGTCTACATTTTACCTACATACCTACCTGTACAAAGTACCTGTATTTCACCCGGGGGAGGATCGAGGGAGGGGGAGGGAGCTGGTGATGAATGGGAGAGTGTGATGGATCTGACATACCTTGATAGATGAGATCGTGGTCCTTCAGTCCATCAGTGCTCCACGGTCTGCACTGCACTTTCTATGGGAACTCTTATTGAAGGACCAAATTATGATATGATGGGCTTCTTTCATTGAATTTGAATGTGTATACTATTTATGCCTTGTGGTTGCATTTTCAATCGGCTGTTTGACCTTAATTGTGAATAACAAGTTCATGTCTTAATTATTTCAATTTGTTTAATATTATGTAAAGAGTTTGAGGAAGGGATGATTCCATTCTTGCAATTATATGTTTGACTATCAGCTAACAGAATGTTTTAAATGGACTTAAATAAATAAATTCTCAAATGAAAATATATCTTTGCATTTTGTCTCATCAAAAATTATCCCATCCTCTGTCTGTCACTATAACTAATAATAACCCCCTGTGTGAATAACATATCTGTTTATAGAAAACCTGTGAAGGATTACAGACAAGCAAGAGCTTTGTTAGTGAAAATGTTATTGAATGCTCATAAAATAAATAGTTTGGTTATGTTATAAGAAAACAATGGGTTAGAATTGCTTGATTTATGGCATTCAGTGTTTAATGTCTTGGGTCAAGTATTCACAAATATCTGGAAACTATAGGATAAAGGAAAGCTTATGATATGAGAATTTTTTCAGTTTATAGAAAGTTTCTCTATCAACATTGTAATGAGATAAGATGTTTACTTTCTTAATCAAAGAAATGATACAAGGACAGTTATGTTGAGTCCCTGTGTAATATTGTTCTGCATCGATCAAGTTTATGAACAACTTTCTACCTGTAACAACCATTGAGGCTGTTGAAAATAATTGTTATTCTTTCAAATTTAACGTGTTCTCCAAATATGGCAATAACGTATAAGTTTTGAAAAGTGAGAAGTATTAGTTAAGGTACTTTTGCAGGTTTGAAATTGTAGTTTTAATAAGTTTGCAGACAGGTAGCCTTATTAATCACTACTGATTGTTTATACTTCAGTTTTCTAAACAAACAAAGAGGTTTGACACCAATATCAATTATTTACCCCTTAATATTTCTAAATGTTTAAGATATCATATGTATAATTCTGATATGGTTGGCTATTTACACTGCAGGTGGCATACAGAGGGCGTGTACTCCACTGTAGAAGTTTATACAGAAACACGAAGCTCACAGTCCTATTCTGTAGTGAAGAAATTATCAAAAAACTCTTTAGAAACGTGAGCTACTGGGGATGTAGTTCAGTATGTAGAGCACCTGTAAGAGAGAAGTCACAGGTTTTGATAACTTCTGTCACATCAAAAGACGTTAAGAGATGAGAGTTGCTATTTCCTTGGTCGTAGCTCATCAATATAGGGACAGAACTATACTTGACTGTACGATGCACTCACTCTTATAGGAAGTTATTAATACATGATGTACGGTATTATGGACCTGTCCAATAAAGATGAACTTTTGACAACATCAGAAACTATCTAACTTAGACAACTTCACTCAGAGGATACCCATGCCCCCTTCACAAACCACTTATATCTACCCCCCTGCCCCCCTCTAACAACAATCCTGTTTCTTTTATACATCTGATCACATAACGCTCTATTATCAAATCTCAAGTACTTTGTCAAATGTCAGTGCACCAAAGAATGTTTTTATAAAAGTAAACACAAGCAAAGTCCATGACCCCAGTAAATGAGACAATGTTAGGAGCCTGTTGGTGTTGATGAGCGTTTGGTTTAGACTCGGCCTGAATGCTGTGAAACATTTGATGTGCCCATCATGGCTTTAATGGCAGGATGTATGTGTGTTTTATGTAGCCCAGTAACCTAGCACGGAGAGACTGTGAGACTCCCCTGTACTCCTGTTATACAGGGACATATCTAGTGGCATATCCGGATGGATGCAGGGGTTTTCGGTTTGTCTGTGGTTAAAGACGAAAGAAAAATCTTGTATTCGTCCTGACACAGTCCTGTGTTTGAATCCCTACAGGTCCAAGACTACTCTGAGATACATTATTTCAAATCTAGGATACGTTTTGATTCCTATAAATTGACAATTGGAACTTGGAATGGTCAGCATCTGATTGTAAGGACATAGTACACCATTCCTTGAGATGATGCATCACTAGCAGCCAATTAAGCTGTTTTCACTTCAAACCAGGTACCCAGTTAAAATCCTTGGTCAACAGAAGCACACTCTCAATAAACTTACTTGCTTGTGTGTATGTGGTGTATGGTGTGTATATGGTGTGTATGGTGTTTGTATGTGTATCCCCCAGATGTATCTTGCATTTACCTGATGAAAGAATAAACGAAATGTTGGGTTTTGTTCACATTTATTCCACCTCTAAATGCCTTTCAAAGATTGCATGTATGTGTGTTTTATGAAGCAAAACAACAAGTTAGAGCAGTAACATGAAGAAAGGGGGTCACATCCCTCGGTAATCGAGTGAGATGAAGAAAGGGGGTCACATCCCTCGGTAATCGAGTGAGATGAAGAAAGGGGGTCACATCCCTCGGTAATCGAGTGAGATGAAGAAAGGGGGTCACATCCCTCGGTAATCAAGTCAAGTTGTTCCCCTGTCAGAATGACAAGAATGCTTTTGAGTCAAGTGTCCGTTTCTATGGCAACATTTCAGATTATCGTTGGAAGTGTGGGAGCTTTGCACACAAGATGATATTGTGTTTTATATGAAGAATGTGCCCTCGTTTGGCCCTATTTGTTATTTGTATCAATGGCAGCATTTGAGTGTAGTTGTCAATAAGATTATTGTTTGTATTGGGTTTACCTGTTAGAGTTGAGTGCAGTCGTTCGTCACGTTCTCACCTCTACCGACAGTTCATAGCTCAGGCTAATATCGTCCACAGTAATCACATTGTGGTTACTTTTTCTACAGGACCATGTTAGGCTAACCGATTCACTTAGATTTTGTTTTCTTTTAAGTCCAGATTAGCCCTATGAGAGTTTGAGACATGTGGTTACAAAATATCCATACTTTTCTTTTGATCTGCTATAAGATTGCTGATTGACTAGGAATTATTTTGTTTTCATTTATATGCTTATCAAGGTATGAAACGTGAACATTTCATGACAAGTTTTGTATTGAAATTACAATCTTTAAAATATTTTGTTGATGCAAATGGTAGGCAACCTTTCATTCATGAACTTACATCTAAGCAGTTTCACTTCCCCACTTGAGAAAAAGAAGTAAGCCAATGAAATGTTGATCCTTTAATAATGCCAACCTGTATATGTAAATATTGAAAAAGATCTCATTAAATGGTATGAAGGGATTTGACAAGGAGACACTATAAATACAGTTTTATTACTGTTATACTTCCTAAGAACTGAACAAAGGAATTTCTTTCCATAAATTGTGCATACCTGTGTATGCAAATAGTGAAGAAGATAAAATTGTGTCAGGTATTTGGCAAGGAGATACTATAAAGACAGTACTATTACTGTTGTACTTCAAAAATGTTACAGTGAAAAGGAGGTTAATAGGAAATTCAAACATTTGTCAATATTCAAAAACAGATTCAAGCATGTGTCGTCTTTTTTTTTTAAGTATCTAACATTAGGTGTATGACCGGGAGATACTATTAGGATAGTACTATTACTGTATTTCACTTCATTGACAGTAGGGGGTGGCTTAAGTAGGATTTGTGTACATAAAAGGGTATCAAAATTGAAGATATTTGAATCAATTTTGAATGAAATCATTTTCTATAGATTCACTCAGGAATTTATGATGCTCCTTTGATAAATCTGTCAAGTCTCTTTGAGAAAAATGAAACTTTGAAGCGTTTGATGTTTAAGATCCTCCCTTTTTTGTTCTCTATAAATATGAACTCAGGAATAAAAAGGTCAAGTGTTTTACCTCCTTCCATTGAGAATGTAAATGAGGCCAGTTTGACATCAATGGAATTGCGAGTGCTTTATGTGTAAAATTTAAAGTTTTTTTGTACCTAACAAAAACTAGATCATTAGTTATTTTATTCTAGAACTTTGAGAGACATTGGACTGTACTGGTTAGGATAGGCAAGGGGGTTGCTAGTTACTTGTTTTGTACTTAGTGTACTCTTGAAAGATCATTGCTCGATAAAGGAAAAACCCTGAAATTGAAGCTACCATTAAAGAGAGGTTTTTTTCTTGAACTAAAGTAGTTTTTAGACCTCCACTCATTCCAACTGCAAAATCTCATTGATAAGATTGTTTGCTAAATGTCCTATAAGATCTTCATCTTGATTAAGTATTGAGTAAAATGTTTTAGGTTTAAGGGGCATTTATTGAGCTCAAATTTGCCTCTACTCTGAAGAATGCATCATGTGCCAACTCTACTTTATCTCTTCAAGGATGAAATGAAGATCTTGATGATCTAGCTTCCCTCTGTTTGTTGATGTCAAAAGTCAAATGCTTTTTTGAGTGAACTCTAATGTCTTTATATGTACCATATAGGTATGAAGGGTTTTGATAGAATGGTTAACTCTAATTTTGTAATAAACCGAAGAGTGGTCTCAGGTTTGAATCTATTTTCTCTGGATCTCCACCTGGTAAAGTCTCGAGGTCTTCTTGGTGGCTACTTCATAAGAACCAGCGCCTAGATTTTCGAACCTCTCTTAGCGCTAAGATAGTCATATGTACCATACATTAACATTTGCTTATGGCTATCTTAGTGCTAAGAGAGCTTCGAAAATCTAGGTTCAGATCTGAAAGGTCTTCTATCTGTCTTTGCCTGTGTGATTGATAACTTGTCTGCATCTCTTTACTAGATCTTGATCTTCTGTACTGAGGTATCGGGAGGTCTTCTTGGTCAACCCCTCAACAACCCTTACCCCCCTCAAAACAAAGTATCTGATTGTCCGTGGTTGTTCTTATGTCTGTTTTTTTCTAATTGAACTTTGATGTGATTGGTCTTTAATTTGTCCATAGCTCTGAAGATTTAGATGTCTTCCATCTAAATTCTCATTTATCTGTACCTTATAAGAAAGAGAGATTTCTATGTGATCTCTCATTATGTACTTTATTTGTGTTCCAATACAAAAAGCAGTTTTAATGAATTCTCATTTATTTATACCCCATAAGAACTCAACAAACTGTAATTTGTCTGTACCGTATAAGAACTAAGAGTCTTCTACGTGAACTCTAATTTGTCTGTACCGTATAAGAACTAAGAGTCTTCTACGTGAACTCTAATTTGTCTGTACCGTATAAGAACTAGGTGTCTTCCATGTAAACTCTGAACCACATAAGAAAGAGGGGTTGTCTATTTGAACTCTGATTTGTCTGTACCCCTCAAGAATAGAGTGTTCGTGTCCAATTTGTCCAGACCAGGTGATATCTAACAGATTGAGAGAGTCACGCTCCTGTCCCAGCCCTGAGGACAGCCACATCAGAAGAAGGTCAGGCATGTTGACCGTGTGTATTTGACGAGAGACGCTGGGACCTGCTTGATTTCTCTGTTTGTCCTTGGATCTGATTTAATTTACTTCATCCTCTGTCCACTATCTATCTCTGACTCACTTCCAGGGTGGTCCCTAGCTTGTCCAACTTGCCGCTATCAGTCTAGGAATGGTTTAATTTGCTTATTGTCTTGTTTTATATTTGTGCAATTACGAGTTATTATGAGTTTGGTTATCATTTGTCCGCTATCTGTTTATGTGGATCTTAGCTTGCTCAAATTGCTTTTATCAGTCTCAGGTTTCTTTTCATTTTTCTTCTCGTAATTGTGTCGTAATGGTTTAATTTTGAAATGCCAGATTACATGTCTTCATGACATCTTCAGTCCAACTGCATATGTCATCGATTGTCTGTCATTCTTGATTTTTATTTTCTGATGGTTATAATCCTATATATATTTCAGTATTTTTTTCTAAATGATTAGATGAATTAGAAAGGTTTAAGTTTTTCCCTTCTTTGTTAAAGTTTTAATTTATATTATAATATTATATTATAATTTAACCCTTACGTTGCGTATATATATTTTACCCTTTTTAGCCCCTGTGGCGGAATTTACAGGCTCGCAGCTCGCAGCAGTAGTTTGAGCTTAGGCACTAACGAGCTCTGCTGGCGGAATTTCCAGGCGGCGATTCCGGTACCGTTTTTACGAAATATACTGCATCTACATGGCGAATACGGGCTATATACGGGCGTTGAATACAAATTCAAGTCGCGGCACCCGTACACAAATGGTTGCTTTATACCCGCATCTTTGAATTATTTTTTTACGATTTTTCTTTACTTTTCTATTACTTTGTAAAGATTGTCTTTAATTCGGGCCTTATAACATCATGAATTTGGAGCGCGCTACTGAAATTTTTATATGGACTTGAAGACCAGATGTTTGTCTTTACAATGATATAAAAAATATTAGAATGCGACCTATGGTTATAATTCTATTGTCATCTAAAGTTTGTCTTTATTTCCAGCTTCATGAAATCAAAACTCCTGAGCGCGCATATTGCGAAATTTATATGTGCTTGTAGATAGTTTATTCCTCTTTACAATGACGTAAAAATTATTAGAATACGACTTTTGGTTCAGAAAATATAACCAACCAAAGGAGAGTGACGCTACCCCGACAGTACCACGTGAATGGTCCCGACGCGCACCAAGTTACTGGCACTGCTTGGTCCCCCGGGACTGTGCTAATTACAGTACCGTTACCTCCTCGAGACTTCCTCGAGACCTCCTCGAGGGTGCCAGAGCCGAGCGCGCGTGGAACTAATGGGTACTAATGAGCACAGCATACACTAATCACCGCGGCGAACGCAATACATGTTGCGCGGTGTAAAGTTTGTCTTTATTTCCAGCTTTATAAAATCGTAAATTATTTCGCGCGCATGCGAAACACGTATGTACTTGAAGACAATTTATTCCTCTTTACAATGATATAAAAATTATTGGAATACGTCAAATGGTTCACAATATATGAAGAGCGTAAGGAAGGCACCCCCAGTACTTAGAAAATTCATTTTTGAAAAACTAACTTTTTGCGACATCTGGCGCATCATTTGCCGCATGTTTATTTTTCGCTGCGCATATACATATGATACATGGAATTGAAGACAATTTATTGCTCTTTACGATGATGTAAAAAGAAAAAAAATGCGCAACTTCGTTCGGAAGCTATAGCGGGCCAAATGAAGGTACCCTTGGTACTTTGAGGCAACTTTTTGACTATCGCGCATATCGGGGCACGTGCCGCAACTTTAGTTTTTCGTGCGCATGTATAAATTTTATATTGAATCAAAGCCGAATCTTTCCTCTTTACCCCATGTAAGTTTTATGAAAATCGGCCACCCGGTTCAGCATTTATGGGTGTTTTTTATGATGCGGTTCTGGCTGAACTTCCAATGAAAGCTCGCATTCACTTTCTCTGTCTCTTTGATAAAATAAAAAATATTTTATTTGCAATGACATGTATTACAATGAAATTACAATGCATTTACGTACAAATATACACAATATTTACCTGCGGTTGTGCGCAGAACAGCTTTAGGGACCTAACAAGGTATGTATATAATGTGTATATACTGGTTGTCCACACTTCGGCTCTCTTTACTTTCAATTTTCTTCTTCTTCATTCCCTTCTTCATTTCTTTCTTTTTCCGTGGCAGTGATGTAAGCCCTGGAATAGTCAGTGGCGGTGTGGTACAGTTTGAAGCATGGTGCGGCGCACAGAGAAACATTACAATCTGTACATTCATAAGAAGACTCTCTGCCTACTCGTTTTTTCTTCCTTGCTGGCCCATTGCCTTCTTCAATCTGTTTTGCGAGGACAGCGCGTTTTGCCTTAGAGCATACCACACACATCCTTGTGACGTTTTTCTTCCTTCCGACAGGCTCAATCTTCGTCGGAAAGTGACGTCCATGAAGACGAGTGACACTCTCGTCGCTCGTGCTCGGCCGACCACGGGGACGTCTGCAAAGTGATGGAACTTGTTCCTTGTCCGCAAATGTTACTATATGTTGCGCCAAAGCCTTCCTGTATTCCCGACTTGTTTTTAGAGGTTTATCTTTGCTGTATTCTTTATAAACGATGTAAGAGTTCAACATGGCAACGTTGAGAACGTGAAACCAAACCCGTTTCCACCACTTCAGGGTCTTCACTCGGAACGGCGTGTACGACAACATCTGGTCGGCCCGATCAACACCTCCCATGTACTTGTTGTACGTTGTTACAATGCGCGGCTTGAGAACTGGTTCCCCTGTTGCCCGGTTCTTCTTCCCTGTTTGTTCAAGTTGTGTATCTTCAACAGTAGACATGAGAAGCACTGATTTTCTATCTTCGTAGCGAAGAACGAGTAGGCCATGGTTGTGAGAAACTGTCATGTCCCCTTGCTTGGCTTTCTTTTTAGGTTTCTTGACTGAATCAGGAAGTCCCTTTCGATTGGCTCTCAACGTCCCCGTGGCACCTATTCCCCGCTCCCACAAATTTATGTACAGATTTGTGGACGAATAGTAGTTGTCCATAAAGATGTGATGCCCCTGTCCAACGTAGTCGTTCACCAAGTCCATGACTACATCATAAGTTTTGCCACCTTCAGAAACCGGTTCATTCGTTTTTCCAGTGTAGAGTTTGAACTTGCAAACGTATCCTTTGTGCGAGTCACACAACATGAAAGCCTTTATCCCATACTTCTTAGGCTTGTCGGGAAGATAAACTTTGAAAGATAAGTTACCTTTCCAGGGCACCATGCCCTCGTCGACTGAAATGTTTTGATGCGGTTTATACACTCTTGAAAAACGGTGAACTATCCGGTTATACAAGTGTCCCAGTTTATTTATTGGTGAAAAGCACGGGGTGTTACGGCCCGGCATCCTCCTGTTGTCAGCCAAGTGTAGGTAGGTTATAAGAAGCCAAAACCTGTCTCGGGGCATGCACTTGGCGAAGAAAGGCGTTGAGGTAACATCACTTGTTGACCAGTAATCAGCAAAGTTTCTCTGCACAACCAATGACATGGCAATTGTCATGGCTACAAATACCTTCATCTCTTCTGCATTAGTGTCTTGCCACTGTTGCATTCTTGAACGGGGTCTTAGAATTTTGTCCTCCATTGCTTGTTTGAAATATCTATTGGTTTCCGTTGCCATATCCTCATAGTCATCATTATGTATAAACAAATTGAAAAAGTCAATAGGTTCAGGGTTCTCAGGAAGTTCTATGAACTGGCGCAACCCAGTTTGACCAGTGAAAGGCAAGTTTACACGTGGCCGCGGACCATCCACCCACTCATCAAACGTCTGTGAATTATATTGTGGTATTTCGGCAAACTCCTCCTCAAAACCACTAAAGTCTTCTTCGGTGGAATTACCGGCGGCTAGAATCTTTCTGGCAATCTCTGTCTCTATATCACTCAGAGCATCTGTGTCACCATGTTCACTATCTATTACAGTGTCCCGATCATATGCATCATCACTGTCTAAACCACTGCTACCATCACTGTCAGTTGACTCCATATCAGAGGCTTCATCAGCATGGATCTCGTTGATGAAGTCGTCGTCGCTTGAAACGGCTTCAAAGCTGCGTGTCCTAGTATGCAACGTCCTAGGCCGTCGCAGGGCCTTGCGTCCACGTCCGCGCAGCATTCTGCTTCAACCTGTAAATGATTGAAAATGCGTTAGATGTATGCAACATATAACATGTGATTAGAGACAATAAACATACAGAGATAATGAATGTGAGCTTCATGGACGTTCATTTGCCAGTTTCAGAACCTCCCGGCGCATCTAGGACAACTGCGCCGCAAGCGCCGACGGCTTCTGACATCGCGCCGATTTTTCCGACGCATATGTCAAACGGACCATTTTCTGATTTCCTCGGCGACGTGTAGCACCGGGCGCGAGGCCCGGAAAATAAACTACTATGTCAGGGAAGCTCGGGTTGTCAGTTGCCGAATGACTTCTCTTTTCGAGAAGCAGAGCATCCAAGGAGCGGTCTCTCGAGGCGGAGCCCGGACCCATGGGAGCATACTCCCATGCTCTCCGGGAATTCCCGTCCCCGTCTTCCGCGGCGGACCCCGGATTCAATCGCGGGACAGGTTTCCCATGTTCTCTTTTGAGAACGAGAGACTCCGAGGAACAATCCTATGGGACGAACCCCGGATTCTATTGGGAATGGGTTCCCATGCCCTCTCGACATATATAGCAGAAACCTTCATACCTCGGAATGACACGAACCTTTATTTCAAAGTAGAAAAAAAATAATAATTTGCACAAAAAGTTTGGGGGGTGGCGACCAAAAGCGGGGGGGTCCGCGCACCCCCCGGTAGATATTTATACTTGTGGGTCGGTCCCGAAGATGACGGACCACGCCCATGTTCATGGGAATTTTTTCTCATTATGTCATGGGAATCCCGTCGGAAATTCCCCTGCTCACGAAAAAACTAATACCTAAAAAAGTAATTGTGATACAAAAGAACTTTGGTAATAAAAGTGGTGAGGAATCAAATTCTCCATCTGCTCAGTTCAGTCCGCTACACATATAAATAATTCTTCAAATCTTATTGAATGAAACGTCTTTTATTCAATAATGTAAAAGATAAAATAATAAATTCATTTCAAATGGTTTGGAAAGGTGCGCCCTCGCATTTGAATTTTAGAAATAAAAACCTTTCGCAAATGGCATCAGTAACAAAAATGTTCACGCATTTTTAGAAACTCCGAAAAGTGAAATATTTTCCTGAGAAAATATTCCCACGAAAAGGCTTTTCCCCGAGCGGCGGGTCCCGTACTCAAATATATTTTCACTTTTATGTTATATTTTTTTTTCCAAAACTGGAAACAAAATTCCGTCATGACAGTTGTTCATCGTTTATAAAGCTCTATATTTGCGTATCAAAAGAACAGTATTTTAGTTATATATTATCATACTTCTTCACTTATGCGTACATCAATATTGCGGCTCTTCGCGCATGCATAGTTCTTCCCAAAAACATGCGCATTATATCTGGAATTAAAGACAATGTTTTTCTCTTTACAATGATGTAAAAATTATAAAAATCGGACTTGCGGTTCAAAAGTTATGAAGTGCGAAAATTATACCTTTTGGCGCGACGCTTTGCGCATGCAGAGTTCTTCCCGAAAACATGCGCATTATACATGGAATTGAAGACAATGTTTTTCTCTTTACAATGATGTAAAAATTATAAAAATCGGACTTGCGGTTCACAAGTTATAAAGCCCGTAATGATGGTATATGCTAAGAGCGCCACTTATTCAAAGCCGAATATCACCTTCTGCGCGACACCTGGCGCATCAAAAGTTATTGCCGAAAATACACGTATTTTATATGGAATTGAAGACAATTCTTTTATCTATATACTGATAAAAAAATTATGAAAATATCCCAAGTAGTTTCTTAGAAATAGAGCGCCGAGGCATGTTGGGGTAAATGCGCCACATGTATCAAAATTCAAAAGTGCGAAAGTCGGCTATCTCTGTGCGATTGCTGTATTTTCAGTTATGTTAGCGCAATTGCGATTTTTATATGGGAATAAAGGCCATTCTTTCCTCTTTATTTTGGTATAAAAAAAATGAAAACAACCAATTGGTTCATATGATACGAAGTGCGAGAGAAAGGTAGCTTATCGCAAAAGCTTCCCGTAATTAGAAGCTATCTGCCCATGTGGCGAGATGCGAGACAGATAAGCATAGGCTATCTGCCCATGTGGCGGGATGCGAGACAGATAAGCCTGTACGGGCCTATCTCACCCCGGGGCAGTGCAGACACTTAGGTGCTAATTAGCCGCCGGGCAGTGTAGCCATCGGAGCGAAGCAGGACAAAATTGGCCTTTTGTAAAGCTAATTATCGATGCGTTACGGGTCAACAATGCACACGCAAATTGGTGTGAATTTTGCTGGACGTTCTGACCAGACACTGAAGAAAGTTTTATTCTCATTGCGGGCTGCGAGGCATAAATACAGCCATTCTCATGCAGCGAGTCGCGGAAACAATCGACTCGGGACCCGGTATGGCAGATAGCACAGTACATAGACAGCCGTGAATTATTCTAAGTAAGCGATCCGGGATCCGTATACAGACACCTCGGAATCGCTTATAGCCCGCCCGGATAATTCCGGGACCCGCATGTTAAGGGTTAATTCTGTGTTATGGTTCAATGACGTGTGAAGGATATTGTTTCTGAATCAGTGTCCACTATTGACCATCATAGCGACAGTCTCATCAACAAGATCACATTCCTTCAGTCTGTGCCGTACCTTGACCCGTATCAAACATATAGATTATATTGTATGTACTGCTGCAGACTCTTACCTGTGGGTACCAGAGTAGTACCAGAGTAGTACCAGAGTAGTACCAGAGTAGTACCAGAGTAGTACCAGAGTAGTACCAGAGTAGTACCAGAGTAGTACCAGAATAGGGGATGGTGCAGTGCTTAGTGTGTTCTGCTTTGAATCAAGAGGTCTTGGGTTCAGTAAGTTTGTCTGCAGTAGAGAACTGTTCTACATGCAGTAACATTTGGGTACAATCCTACATTGAATTTTCGCACAGTGGTTCACTAGATCCAGCCGATGCTAGCAGGTTTTACGGTAATGCAATTCAATGCCACAAGGGTATTGCAGGTTTTCTTGTTGCAAAAACACTGACAGCTGTCATATAAGTGAAATACAACAGACCAATGAGATCGTTTGAATGGGTATCGACTGCAGCATAATGTTCGCGGGAGAGGTTTTTGTGGTCAATTTCCAAGTTTGAAGAGCTATTAAAGTTATCTCAGGGGTGACACATAGTGAAAATCAGATGGGTTTTGTGAAGAAATGTATAATTAATAGTTACTTGCATTCATTTGTGAATGTCACCAATTCTTAGGGTAACTTTTGACGTAATGTTGAATGGACCCTTAGATCGGCAAAATGGCTGCCCTTGCTCCTTTACTTTATGTTATATAGGGGGTAGTTTTTTTTATACCTACGTTTTTTTTTTTACCTACGTTTGAATTACGATATCGAGTTCCTGTGATGTTAATGCATGAACTCTGAGATTTAGTGCAAATTCACAATCATTCAAACTGAGCAACTACTACAGTGACCGAGGGATGACATGGCCTTTCATTCTGTTAGTCTGTCTGTCTGTCAAAATATTGAGAATAAACCCTTCAAACTTTGTTGTTATTTCTACTTATTTGTCCAGACAAAAAGTTTTTAAAAAATTTCTTAAATTTCTTATTCATATTTGACCTTCTGTCTAAATAATGTCTCTTTTCTTGTCATTTATTACCATTAATTCCTGCTTTTACACACTGATTCATCAAAACATGAAAGATGAATTTGAGGGTTAAATGACCATAACAAGGTTAGTTCATGTAGTGATCAGATGACCAGAGTATTTTCTGCTGATCTATCAAGATATTGAGAATAAAACCTTCAAACTATGGTGCTTTTTTGCATGTTTGACATGGTTTTATGGTGAATATGGACTTTAGTGAACCCCAACATCCTGTATTTATATGTCCGTGGATCTGTAGTGGTGATTGATAATACTATTAATGTCACATTGTTATTTTTTGCTCAAGGTCATGAATTCTTGCAGTGTTTGTGATGAGTCTGCTTGTCCAGAGGAATGGAAATCCCTTCTGAATATATTCAGTAAAAGTCGATCATGTCTAATATTCATTTTATGAAAACAGTATTTAAACTTGTACAGATTGTAAAAATAGCTTAACTACCAGTTTTTAGGTCTTAGTGGCTGAATGGGTAAGTTGTTGGGACATTTACTGCTGGCAATTAGTGCCTAACTATGAGGTTTTAAGGGATTAATTCACAAAAATAAAAAGGAACACTATTGAATCTAAAGGTTTGAGAATAGCTTCAGGAATAATGTTCAGAGCTCAGTGTCTAAAAAGCTGGATTACTCGATCTCTAAAGCAAAACACACGTTAATTATAAAAAATAACAACAGTTCTGTATGACCTAATATGAGGTTCCAATTTCCATCCAAGCAACTCATTAATTAATTAATTAATTAATTAACTCAACAATTAATCCTTAACCCATACGTACACAACTATTACTATATTACTCAAACATCAGCTCAGTTCTTGGATATATGTTCATCATCAATTGTAGACGAACCCAGTCTGGCATATCGGACACAAGTTAATGAAAACCAATCAACTATTTAACCGATATGTACATCTGTGAGCTCTCTGTATCTCCTGGCACTGTTTACTGTACTTCTGCTTGATCAGCTAAGCGTTTCCGCCATATTGATTCAACATATCTCAGCTAGTCCCCGGACTCTCATTGGTAGTTCCTCCTCATCATCGGTCTTCTCATTGGACCATATAAGACTATTGTCCTTCAACTAGCTAAACATGAGGGAATTGATGTGGATATTGATCTCTTTATTCTTTTCTGCTAATCACCAGTAATTCTGTTAATGATGGTTGTTTGAGCCAGTTGCTAGGAAAGTAGTACATGTACTTCTAGTAGTTGGTAGATGCTTGTAAATTAGTGATATTTCTTTATATGTCTGACATGTTTTCATTTGATTGTTAAGTTAATTGTTAATTTCTTTATTTGAATTACTGCCTATGTTACTTTGAAATTATAATTTCAAAATATTATTTTATTCTGCATGTATATTTAGTCTATATATTGTTATAATTTCTTGATGGTTGAACGACAATCTTTTTATTACCCAAAAGGTCATTCAGTGCAGTTGTCCCATTCTCAAGAATACAATACAAGTCACTTTGTGTCGTTTGTTTTAGTCCTAAAATATAAAGTTGACATTGATTGTATAAATAATTTAAAAAGTTACTTTCTTCCTTAGTTTGTTTTCACTCCAATTTGAATGGTTGAACTATTTCAACCATGCTCGTAGTTGATTTTTTTTTTAATGAAATTGGTGATAGTTCATAGATATCATTCATTAGTTGTCATAGAACTCGTAACATTACAGTTTTGAATTGATTATTATTTTCTGATCATTCCAATATATCACCAAAAAAGATGTGTGATCCATAAATGACTTTAAAAATATTTTTAAAAATATTTATCTATAAATAAATGTCCCTGTACAGAGGTGATATTTTCACAATAAATTATTATTGATGAATGTTGATTTTAAATAAATAGCCTTAAGCTGAAATACTGGTTATTTATTCCAGAAAATTCCAATCAATATATATATATATATTGTCAAAACATAATCAGCTGTATACTCTAAACGTGTGCTAAAACAATTTTTTTTAATTTTAAAATCTTAAATTTGTAAGTGTATTAGAAAATAAAAATAAAATTAAGATTATCATTACTAATGAATGAATATAGGAAATAATTAGTCACAAAACCAAGCCCAACCATTTTGTGTCCGTTAGCCATAACCACCCGAGGTGTATTGACCAGGGCTATCCCACACAGGATAATACCTTTATTTGTTACTAAAAATAGCACGCTGATTCACGGTATGCAGCTAGGTCGTCACAATGTTTACATTGGGAATGACAAGAGTAACTGTGAAACAGATGTATGAATCAGACAATATAAGTATTTTGAAATACAGTATGAAATAATTTACTATGAGTAATTTGACAACTAAACAACATGATGGCTTGAACAAATTTAGATTTAAAAGTGAAAATGGTAGGGAACATTTTTTTACTATACACATATTGTATTGATATAGAATTATACATCAAAATAACTGTTTTGAGAAGAATTTTGGAAATTTATATAGAAAGTTTATCTGTAATAATTTTATAATAATAATAACCTAAATTTAAATTTGAAAATGATCGTTTTAAGAGAGACTAGTTCGCAGGTCAAAGTGTGTATAGTCATCTACATATATACAGTTATAGGTGTGTAGATTGTTGACACAGAGTATAAAACAATAAAAATACTAATTTGGGACAGAGAGACGAGTGGGTATATCTACACATCTACAGTTCTAGGTGTGTAGACTGTTGACACAGAGAGATCCACCTCTAGCTAATGAGCATGCAGACCCAGACCGAGCTCTGGATATGACTACCGCACGCATGACTTTGAATATATCTACATTTGTAAAGCTAACTTAAATGTCAAAAATGTCAGGTTCCGCTGTAATGATTATGAAAAGAATTTGAACCCATTTATGGAAGGATTTGTTTTACCTAGTCATTGTTGAATAGTTTTTATAACATTATGATTTGAAATAACTTGAAATTTATATGATTATGTTTCTAAACATGATAGTAATTTAGAAGACCAAACGGTATAATGAACTTTCCATTATTTTTATTCTTTTAATTGACTTTATAGGACTTCTTACATTATGAACTTTGGCATCAACCTAATTTCTGTTTATGTTTTCTTTATTTTGTTTTCTGTCATATGATACAATATATCCTTTTGTATTGTCATTAAAAGTGGTCATATTTATGATTAATTTTGCAAATAAGGTAAAAGTTTAGTGAAATTCGTTTACTATGATGCTATTTTTGGAGGTGTATTCATGATGTTTATCAACGACTTTGCCATATATGGTCGTCATATTTCAATTCTAAATCACAAGATATTATGATCATTTCAAATGGTAATTCATTGCGTAAGCCGAAGGTATGACAAAAAGGTTTTTGTTGGAGGGAATCCACTCACAGCCACCCAATTCATTGTCCACCCGCAGCGCTGCTTTGCGATGAGTAATGTCAACACAACAGCGATCAACCCTACTTGCAATGTTAGCATTTTCAGATTCCACAAATAAATCATTGTTGAGGTCCTGAATCCAACAATTATATTCGGCAGGTTGTGTCGAACAGTCGTTTCCTCCTGCCGTTTTGAGAGCCAGAGTTTACCTGGAGTAAAGTGTGCTGTATGCTAAAACAGCTTCTCGTACCTGAAGCGTGGGGGGAATGAGCTATTGATTAATAAAGAATCTGCATCTGCAAGAACTGAACAAGAGAACAGAGAGAAGCAGAGTGATTGAGAGGAGCCAGGGAAGGAAGGAGGGACCGGACGAATACAGGGGGACTTCTCACCTGTGTACCTAAAGCATTACCTGTCTATTGTTCTAGAGGATTATACCTGGATGAATAGAGGGGTTAATTACTCACTATGACCCAAAAGGCAATTAAGAAGTTACATTACACAATGGGTGAGGAGAGAGATTTGAATGGAGCTGAGGACGGCTCACACTCAAACAGTCTGTTCCCTGTGAACAAGTTTATTGCTATACCCAATGAAGTGAAACCAAAGGTGGGTGCCCCAGGCAGTAGTAACACTGCCTTTCACCTGGCCACTCTACCACGACGCGGCAAGCAATCAGCTCACCTCTCTGGCCAGTTAGTCAGAGGGACACACAGCCACGGGTCGGATATTATCCATGGGACGCTAGATCAACAGACTGCCCATCAAAACAACCCTCGCATCTCTGTGTATGTGACACCGAGTCCAGAAGACAATATTAGCCGGCCTGTGTATGGCAGTTTGGAGAGGCCAAGTCGTAACAGACATCGAGCAAATACTGCAACAGTGATAGCCAAGGTAGGAGCACTGTCCACTGCTCTCAGTGTGCCCGCAGAAGCCTGGTCCGAAGGGGGGTCACTTGGGCGCAGGTATCAGAAGAGACCCCAGTCTACGCCCCCACGGTCGGACAGCGGAGGAGGGATACCTGGCCACCACTCCTCAGCCCCTACCAATGTTTACACTGGACTAAATGGACTGCTATCTCCACACACAGCATATGATCAAAGCACAAAGGCAAGTGTCACAGCTCGGCCGGTGAGGAGTGCGAGCGCTGACAGACTTCCAAGATCAGGTGGAAGTGAGTCGGACTCTTCCCCGTCTTCTCCTTCCAACTCTAAATACAGCACTCTCCCTTCTCGCCGTGGACGTGACTCCCACTCTCATGGTGTGACTACTACCAAGGATACTGGTAACTTTGTTGTCTCCAAGACCAACAGTGAGTTTATCATGATGGGAAACTACTACGACCCCCAGGAGTTGTACGGGACTCATAGCAGGACTTCCAACCTCATCAAGTCCAAGGCAAATTTTTCAAGCATGCCGTCCCTTTTTGGATCTAAGGACCTTGATAAAAAGGCTCTAAAAAGAGAAAAGAAGCGGATAAAAGAGGAAGAAAAACGGTTAAAAAAGGAAGAGAAAAAACGGCGGAAAATGGAAAAAAAATATGCAACAGTGAACCCAAGTATGATTGCATATCGAAATTGGAATTATGTGCAGAAACCAATAGAGGATGTATATATGAGACCCAGACTTCGACTGAGGGCGGTCCCCATAGAGTTTGAGGACGGTCCTTCCAGTCGTCCCCCCACCGTTCCCCCGCCCCCACCCCCAGATCTTGGGTTACGAAGGAAGTACCTGCATGCAAGTGCCCCTGATCTGCTGAGGCTAGAACAGGTATATGGATCTCTGTCCGGGGAGAGGAAAATATACTCAACTCCCATCTATAAACAAAGGTGGGTCCTTCATGTCCTGTGATCAATAGTTGACTTCATTATGGTTTTTTCTTAAATTAGTGAGAACAACATTTCTTTTCATTGAGACATGTTTACATTCTTCATTCACTCACAATTTGAGTATGAGTTGTTTTGGGTATGAATTTCCGTTGGGGACGAGTCTGTTTTGGGTATGAATTCGCCTACAACCATACGAATATCCCTTTCCCATGTTTAGTGAGAGAAAATAGATTTTATTTTCTTGAAAGCATGTGTAAGCATTGTTCACATCTTCATTCATCCTTAATTGTTTCCCCCAATACAGCAAACTTTTTTCTCATGAATTATCTTATATCATAATCAATTATATGAACTTTAGCACCTTTTTTAAAAATCGTTCCCGCATTCAACATCAAATGGATCGTTAGATGTTTTCTTTCATAACCAGACTTGCCAATGTTCATTCGTTCATCACACTGACTTTTCATTCATTCATTCAACTGATGCCATATTCTCACAGATATTTCTTATGTACATTATTCATGGCTCCTGCATGTGAAATGTAAAACACTTATTCTAAGCTGAAAGATTGTTGGAATGTTTTCCAAATAACTTGATATCCATATATTTTATATACTAAATCTTAAATGCTTTGGATATTTTGAGCCTTAATTTCTGTAATCAAACAGTTGTAATTGTAACAGCTAGGGATTTCTAAAATGAGAAGAATTAAAGACGAAAAAACAACACTGAGCCTTGTTTGGTCACATAAAGGTTAATTCTTCCCCCAGTATCACAGTATTCACCTGTATCTCCCAGCACGGTAATGTTGAATAATAAAAGGTGTCACTCCCCATGACTAACCTGCCAGCCAAGCTACCTGTCATAACGAGGAAACACTCACCGTTATCTTACACTACCTGAGCTTGCGTAATTGTCACTTAATCCATATGTGTCATTCATTTGTTTAACCACAGTCCACTTTATCTGAATTTGCCTATTATTTTCCTGCTGTTATAACAATAAAAAAAAACCAGTGATAAGTTATTCACCATTAACAAACTTTTCAGAGCTTTGTAATGTTGTAACCTAACTTTCACTTTGATCCCCTAGGCAAAAGACTGATGATCAATTTGGATAATATTTTCTTATTTATCAAAACTATTCAAAACAGTGATGTGCCATTTGTTAGGACCATAAAACATGATTGACTTTATCTAAACTCTCATGTTGATGTTCAACTTCCACTTTCCGTGACGATGTTGCTATGATTAATGTTCATAATATTCTATCAAATCTATTCAAAACATTGACGATGTATGTCATTTGTTTGTTGTGGTTACGTTAAAATCAATTTTGTTATTGATTGGAATTCTGAATATCTGTTACAATTGTTTCTTTCTTTGATTCTTGACAACGATAAACAGTGATTCATGTGTCAAACATTTGTTTTGATTATGTATGGTAAAATCATCCTCTGTATTGATTGACAATTTAAAAGGAACATTCACTCACCCAAAGCTATACCTATTCTCTGAACGTGTACCGGTAATAGCAAAACAATCCAAAAGTTTAATGATGTGAATTAATTCATTTATGTGATAATGAATAATCACTGTTAATCATTCTTAGTAAACTGTCTCTTATACCAGCTAAAAAGTCTGAACAAAATAATGTTTTAAGCCTAAATCTTAAAGTACTAAATGCACAATTGTTTGTATCAAATTTAATTAATTGAAATACCTTTATCGTTTAACCTCAAATTATTCAACCATATCAATTTATGTATACACGAACACTAAACTTCAATTACATATTTATCCTGTCACTCTGTGACTGTTTTCAGGTCCTATGTAATGATGCATTAGAGACATATATTCAAAATTCTTCAAAGAACTTTTTTTACTAACATTTATTTTCAAAACAATAAATCAATTATCTATTATTTATCTCAATTATTTGACTATTTCATATTGAGGTTATTGATAAATAAGGGACACATATTCCAAATTCTAAAAAGAAAATCAATAGCAGAAAAAAAATATCAATATATCGCTGTAAAGTCCTCGTAAGTACAATTACTCTATACTTTCACCGTCAAGGTATTGTTGAAACACTATGAATCTAATATGCCTTGTACACAGCGAGTGTTATTGTCGTTGTGACATTGAGTATATAGGTAGAATACTATGTAGGTAGAATACTATGGTGTATACATGGCCACAGATGTGCAGTATTGGCTAGGATGCAGTCGATAACACATGTTGCCTGTATGTTTATATAGATAACTATACGCCACATAAAACCCTCATTGCATATTCATAGAGAGAACTTATTGAGTCATTTAGAGATCATATTGCATTATCAAATATTCATGAAGTTTTTCAGTGAAATGATTTTCTTGAATTCCTTTTCAGTGAATCAAGGAATAGATGAAAGAGAATTCTTTGCTTCAAAGGAAAGCGATGTTTATCTATATTTGATATTTTCCCCTAACAATATTTCATGTTGACTACCTATACTTTACATATTTATGTCACTACCGGAGGCAAATATATATTACCCTCAATATCAGCATAGAAATAATCTGTCATTCGACTAAACGTTTTAAGAATTAATCTTAAAGAGACAGTATGATCAGGGTATTTTAAAAAATATATCTATCTGATGATTCCGTGAATCTTCCTTCTTGACCCTAAAGGTTAAAGGTCAGGTAGATATTGTAGGTGTGTACTTCCTCCTTTTGACAGGTGTATGAAATGTTGATCATTGCAATATATAAATTTATCACAAAATAATAGTCAATCAAAATAAGTAAAGTAAGCACTCGTAGTAGTTGATAATATTTTCTGTAAAGTCATTGCCTCTTGAAAAGCTTTATGATCTCATTCTTGAATTTTTACCACATGTTCAGTTTGTCAAGAAGAAAATTAATTTATAAACAAAGTGACATTCGATCAATCTATATAATAACCTTTATAAGCAGCTGTGTAGAATGTTGAATATCCCTTTCTCTTAATGTAAACACTCAATTACCAAATAAATCATTAACTCAAAATAAATAGCGTTAATCTTAATTTTTTCCCTCATTCATCCATCAGATGAGTAAAGTATCTTATTATTTTACCAAAATATCCAATTTTCCATTGTAATTGTAACTAAAAGCATGTTTTCACTTGTTTTCCCTAAAACGTGTAGATCAGATGTTTACAGTTTTAACCTGAGGAGGTAAAGGTCAGGTGGGCGTGGCACCCTTCCATCCGGCAGATGCGTAAAATGCTGAATGTCTGCTTTTATTTTCATCTATCTTGATATTTTTAGACATCTTGATCTTTTTCTTTTGGTGTATACGTGTTGATCGTTGCAATCCAAATGTTGCTATGGTTTTATCAACCCTTTGGTCATTTCTTCTCTTACCTTAGAGGTGACGGATCAAGAGGTGTGTCCTCCCTTCGTTAGACAGGTGTGTAAAATGTTGTGTGTCTGTCAGGAGACATTCCCAGACCGTCTAACATCGTTTCATCATCAGCTTCAAAGCCTTCAGTCTCACTTGATCGTTGAATGGACATTTCTCTTCAAGATGGAGACTCTTCTGTTTACCAGTTAATTTTATTTATCTATAATTTTATATATCTGCAATCTCCAATCGAAGTTAAATACTTTTCAACAAAAGGATGATTTACCAGTTGTTTATTCTTAAAATTGTATTATCTTTGTAATTTTACAATTATCATCATGAACGCTTTCAGGGGCATTCTAGAAGTTGGTGTTATGGAGAATGAACTTTTTTTATTCTGCATAGGTGACATTTTGACATTGGTTCTAATGTCATTGTCAGTCAAATCCATTTACAGGAATCTCAACTGAAAGTAAAGTGTTAAACTTTTGAAAATGGAGTGTTACTGTTTTCATGTGAAATAGGACATTTTTTATGTGTCAGTTGTTAAAATGGAGTTTATGTGATTAATGATGATAATCTATTTATAATTTGCCTTGATTAAGTTGATTACTGTTTGCTTTCCTTATATTTACATCTCAAGTAAAAAACATGAGAAATTATTTGAAAAAACATGAGAAAATCAATAGAAAATAGATAAAAACACTTTTTAGGAGGTATTGCCATGTTACATCTTCCATCTGTATGTCCAGCAAATAACACTTACCATTCCCACTGTCCAATTACTTGACGTTTCCCAATATTTACATGCATACATCTGTGACAAGGCCTTGCCTGATAATATCTTTCTTTAGGCTATTCTAAGCAACTACAAATACTTGTTCATTTTATTACTCCTATACAGAGAGTGTCCCAGACCAATCAGTTCCTTTCATGTCCAGTAAATAGAGTACTGTTATGGTGAGTCAATACCTCAAAGGCAACTAAGAAGACTTAAATACTAATTACAAAAAACAGTAAAAGCCCTTAAGGGTTTTTCTGTGGTAGTTTATTCATATACTTCATTGTTGTTATAGTGAGGGTTTTTTTAAAAAAAAAGAAGAAGCTTAAGCCCTTAGGGTTATATTTAGGCAGACATTCTGCTTCAAAATAAGGGTTGTTACAGCAAAGATATGTTTTATAAAGTTGTATCTTGCCTCTTAGTGAAGGTTCAATAATTATTTTGGGGTTCATTGAAGATATGTGCAAATATATTGTTTAGTAGATTGAAATTGACATTCATTTACTTATGGTTGTTAAATTGAAGATAGTATTTTTTTCTCTTTATGTAGAAAGTATTTCCTATATTTACCGTCAAGAGGTGGTAATAAGACATCAAGAAACAAATTTCATCAAGTCCTAACTTTCTTTACAGCCATTCCCTTTCAAGATAATTGCGATTGTCACATTCCAGCAGTGAAGCGAAGCGAACTCAAACCTATCGAGGGCATGATTGAGATAATTTCCAACAATAAATGTAGGTCAGATATCAAATACCTCATTGTGTGTAGCGATTGACGTGTCACATAGATTTATATACAGTCCATTATGTAGGTAGATTCACCTGTACCTGAGTGATCAGAGGGCAAATATACCTGGATGATTTACAGGTGCAGCAAGCCCTTAATTGGTTACCTTGATACTTTCCTTACAAATTGACCATTATGATCTATAAAATATGAATAAATATTTTTATTTGATTTCCATGTCAGAAAGTATTTTTTATTGATATTAGAGCTTTCGTGAAGTGATTATTATTTATTAAATATGAATAAACATCTTTCTTTGCCTTCATGTCACATAGTTTGTTTTTATGATCTTTGAGCTTTCATGAAGTAAATATGATACTTGAAGTAGAAATATCTTTCTTTTCCTTCATGTCACATACTTTGTTTTAATGCATATTGGAGATATCATGAAGTGATTGATATGATCTATAACATTTAAATATATGTCACATACTGATCATTTTCTTTTTCATTAATTATATAGAGTATATATAAATACTTTATACTTTATCCCTTATATCTATAAATTTGGAATCAATATATTTTATTTGTATCTTATTACCCATAGTTTGTTTATCATGAGTTATATATAATGACCTATAAAGTTTGATAAAGCTTATAGAAGATATTTTGTCAGAGTATAAGTTGTGATGCTGTTTTTCATTATCTGTTATGGTCTTTAAAGTTGTATAAATAATTTATTTGCTATTCATGTCATACATTCATTGTGACATGAAGATAATTCTTGAACATACAATCTCTTGATCCTCAGGATATTGTTATATCAAATTATACCAACTGTAAGTAAACATAGATAAGAAACCTGTTAATTTAAGGAATGCTTTGTGTGTGTAATAATCTACACCCAAAAAATCCAGACTGAAGTGAAAAAATTATTATGTAACTTATTTGATTATCAATGAACTTCATCAAATAGACTTGTCTTTAGGAGTCGTTTACTGAATATCTATTTTTTTTCTTCTTTCTATTAGATTTATTAGTTGTGGTTTTTTTACTGAAGATTTGTATATTACTTTTGTATTGTCAATCATTTTCTGTATTAAAATCTTAAATTATTTTATTATTTATAATAATTTATTTTTTATTTGGCCTGATGCTATCCACAACATATTATTTATGTCAATGAAAAAATAATATTCTGTAAAGTGTTACACAAAGAAAATATATAAAATAGGATTTATTATAAAATTTTAAGTAAAATCCTTTTTGAAGATTGTTTGAAATTATTTTGGCTAAACATCAGTCTCTAAATTTCCTTAATACTAAATTCATTTATACTCAAATCGATTTAGCATAAATCATACAAATCTTCGTTTTCTTCCAATCTTGTAAAAGCCAGATACAAATTGAATGTGGCTATATATTACATTATTGTTTTTTTCATCAATTATTAATGAGAATTTGAAACTCTTAATGCATTGCAGTTAATGATAGACATTTGAGTCTTTTTTAGACAGGTAGATACATCATGTGCTTATCTCACCTTTGTCTTTTAAGGGACATTAATTGAATAAAGGTGTGTAAACAAATAGCATCATCTTAAACTAAAAATATTTTTTAAAGTTTTAGGTATACATTTTCACTTTCAAATGTATTATGAATACCATACATAATTTACTGCATAATCACAGGTGCCCATTTCAAGAAATTCTTGGATTAAAAACAACAATGAAGTTGATTATAATATCCTATTTAATAAACATAAGAAGGGTGGGTTGTATAACAATGGATTTCCTTAAGTGATGCACTTAACAGGTTAATTATGCATGGGAACAAAGGTAGTTAATTACACCTCTTGAAAATTGTACCATGGTACAACAAGTACTTGCTAATTGATATCATTTTTATTTTTTAGTCAATATGCTATAGGATTATATACTAGGGAGAAGATAGTGTTTCTAATGTTATCATGAATACCGGTAGTATTTATTAACTTTGTGTATTATCTGTTCATACTAATAAATAAAATATTGACAGAACATGAAAGTCAGGAATAACAAATTAATATTTTTAAATCCTTGGCTTAATGGTGTATTTATCACTAAACATTATAACCATTTTATTATTAGAATATAAATATGTTATTTACTTTGTCAATGTTCATGTTGAATCATGTTTAATCTGAGAAAAAAATCTCTACGTTTTCAGGATACTGTTGATATCTTTATAATGTCAGAGAGGTATTCAATGTTAAATAATCAACATTAGTGATTGCAATCAAACTGAAAAGAAAATGTACAGAGGTTATCAAATAAATCTAGGGTATTTACCATCACAAAAGTCGGTGGCAGTTTATGGTGCATGGGTGATTATGATAAGGTCGACCCACAATTAATCAACATAATTTACGAGGCAGTCGGGGAGATGTCACTCGGTACTTAAAGCACTTTTAACCCTCGATTCAAGTGCATATACCATCTTCTGGGTTAAGGTCTTATATTATAAGTGTCTTGCTTATTCTAGATTCAGCTTTTATATACATATGTTTAATGGAGTTTTAATGAATCGATACAGAAATTTGAAGATACAATAATAATGACAACTATGATTATAGATACAATACAATAGGATTAAATTGTCACTGTACTGTAAACTTATAATGTTGGGCAATTACGCTGATGATGTGAACTTGCTCATTGGCAATTAACCTTCATTTGCTTGTTAGAATTCTTAATGTTTACAAATATTAGTTCAATATTCTAAAATGCCAACCAAAATGACTTTCTAATCACTTAATGCCTAGTCAAAAGAATTTTGTTATGTCAATGATATGTATCTTGATATTAAAAAATAATTTAAGTATATTTACACTTTCCAGGCATATGGAAAGCATACTCCTGAACTAGAAACATTTTGCTATACATAGATCCATTGTGCTATACATAGATCCATTGTGCTATACATAAGACCATTTTGGTATACATAAGACCATTTTGGTATACATAGAACCATTTTGGTATACATAGAACCATTGTGCTATACATAAGACCATTTTGGTATACATAAGACCATTTTGGTATACATAGAACCATTTTGGTATACATAGATCCATTGTGCTATACATAAGACCATTTTGGTATACATAAGACCATTTTGGTATACATAAGACCATTTTGGTATACATAAGACCATTTTGGTATACATAAGACCATTTTGGTATACATAGAACCATTTTGGTATACATAGATCCATTGTGCTATACATAAGACCATTTTGGTATACATAAGACCATTTTGGTATACATTTCTCTCCATGATAACGTAAATTTGGTATCAGAATCGGCAAACACCCCAAAGTCTCAATCCAGCAGTTTGAGGGTTAACTACACATATTTCTCTCTGTAGTTTCTACAGTTATGGCCATAAATCTCATAATTGTGTTTGTGTTTAGGGTAGGTAGAGCTTGTATGAGATAGGTATTTAGGTATTTATGATTTCGAATTCTTTTATGCTATTTTTGTAGATGGCACTATAATGAAATTGAAATGACTTTTCATTTGCCATATTAACTGTTACTAATGTTCAGACAAAGATGTTGACAACTTCATAAGTCTTGTTTTCTCAGAACAGTTGCATGTAGACTCCATTGCACAATAACAAATTACTAGTTGCTTTGAACAAGCAAGGTTTATGAAGTAGGATTAACACACCAGAATAGAAAGCTTTACCTCTTTGGCTACTAATTAGGTCAAGGAGGCTCAACCTGTAACCACAATCATGTCAATGTCCTGAATTTGAACAAAATTTGAAACCATGACAACTGAAACAAAATCTCTAAAGTTAAAGAGGATCAGGGTTGGATAAAACTGTATTCTGTCAATGGTAGAATTCAATATTTTCAGAAAGTAAAGTTCGTTATCACAGATATCAAAGACTCCAAATCTAAGGTCTACAAGATTTGTCATCGCTGTTGGGTCAAGGGTTTGGAGTCTGTCCAACTCACAACAAGAGAAAACTATTCCCCACTCTTCATTTAGTGACTGAAAACATTGACTGATAACTTGAATTATGCCTTTCGTGGCTGAACGCCCTACTACAAGTCCCCCAGAGTAAATAAAGTGCTGAATGGGCAATTGAACGACCATAATAGCTAACCTGTACCCTGTAATTCTGACAGCTTGTGGCCAATCGGGTAGAAATTTTCTCTTTAGACCACTGTCCAAACCCTATGATTTATTCTAACAGGGCTTTGATAGAGTGGAAATAGTCTCTTTAAGATGCTCGCTGCTGCAGGCTGCATATCAAGCCCAAGGGGTGTTGATGTATTGATACGTCAATGACGTTTGACCCCTTGACATGCATACGACAAAAGTCTGTGACAAAGTTCCCTGATTTATGAAAAAGTTAACATTTTCCGAATGAGAAATCAATGGGCTTTCACATGATGTAATTAGTATCCATATACAATTTTATTTTATTGAGAAATGATGAATTAAAAATATTGAACGTATTTTCAATCACAAAACTGCCTGCAGGTGCGTGTTTGACGTCATAATAAAAATGTTACCTACTCGATTCAATTGGTTGAAATTCTATAGTAAGTGCATGCAAAATGCATAACTTTCACATCACTATGTTCAGAATATCCAAATCTAGCTGATTTACAAATTTGGACATTGAATTTATTTCTGTTAGAAAACAATCGGGGATTTGCGAAAATGTCGGCAAATGAAAAGATCAACTGATTACTTTTTGAAAAAAACGTGAAAATAAACAAAGCATTTCACTTACATATTTTAGAATCTCAAAATCTTCCACAAATAAATAAAAATGTATCAGTGCATTGTTTGTCAATTCTTGTTTCCAAATATAGTAACATATCCAACGTGTCATCAATAGCAGTGCCAAATCGGCCATTTCTTCAATTCACCCCATGACATGTTCCCGCTATTTTCCCATGTTACGCGACTCAAAGTGAACGTCAAGCTAGCGGAAGCTGTATCTATTTTTAGAAATGGTCGTCGATCTAACCATAGAGTGTTATTAATTGTTAAAATTAATCAAATTAACACTAAAAACGATGTAGTTTTATAAAAATCGATCAAATATTAAATAATGTGGTTGTAATAATTATTTCACTAGTTCGTAGAGTCTCTGTTGATGACCCGATAAATTTGCATAAGTTCACCAAGCCCCCGGATGTAACATTGTTTTTACGATTAAAATCACTGTGAGTAAATTTGCATTTTGATTATAATTTATACATATATGAAAAATAAGTGTCATATCCTACCATTATCACAAAATATTATCATGTTTGAGTTTACATTCGAACTACGAAATGTGTTTGACATGACATGGACCGACTTTCCGATCTGCGATTTCACAAGTTGAAATGGAGCCGTGAAACAGTAGCAGTAACCCTATCTCGCTAAAAAGTAAATTACGAATTAACAAGTCTCGTCTATGTGAAATAATTGTATGAATACAATTGCTAAATGATTCATGTTGATTATTTTAAAGTTTTCATTTGGAATTTGATACAAAGTATACCCGTTTTCAAACGAAATCATAGATAGACCTGTCAGTTCGAATTCATTGCAAATGGAGGCCGTTGTGTCGTCTCGGCTTTTTTACACAATATTTTGTTCTGATACGAATTAAATGAATGCACATGTTATAACATCCATGAAATTAACAAGATTGACAAACAATTACATTTCAAAGAATAAATGTGAATAACTAGTGAATTTACAGTGAAATGACAAACGAAACATTGATGGTCACATGATCAATTTTGTACAACCAAGCTAATCACGTGACATTGTTTACAATACGACAACGCTACCCGAACGAAATTGTGATTGTATTTTTAAACTTTTCAAGACCATGTTTACATTAAATATTCAACAGACATTTGGAAAAATGTGTTCTAACTTTGGTTTTAAACGGAATATTTTCAAAATGATTTAGATCATTAGATTTTTTGATTTGAACAAATCTGTAATCGGCGAAGGAAATGCATAACAATGGCGAGCGGCGAGTGTTTGTTGACTGTCATGTTTCGAGATATCGATGACTGATTGACGTTGGAAAATATAAAAACTGTAATGTCATATGCTTATATTTGGAACACAGAAAAGTGAATAGATGTGTTAACTTTTTGTGTAAATTTTATTACGATGGATGCATTATTTTGCAAATATTTCTCACGGAAGTAAATGCATTGTTCATTGAGGAATATCCATTGTTACAAATTACGTCGTAATTTTATAAATACAACGGAGATCGTTTATGACGGGCTCTTGTTTTCTGAAAGGAAAACACATATCATCAACATAAGTTTTTTCTGGTATAAAATTTAATTCTGAACAAAATGGTGTAAAAATTGGGCTGCATAAATAATTATTGACAAAATAATTCGAGTTTGAAAATGTAGTACAATTTTAGAACTACTGTATTATTTCATTTTTTCCATAGACAAGTGTAAAAATAATTGATATTTGAAAAATATTACATTAATTAATAATTTTTCATGACAATAATAAGTTAGAAAAAAATGTGACTCAGATATTTATTTTAATTATTTTAAAATTATGTTAATTACTAAGGCGAGAAAAACTTTAAATGAAGGATACCCATGTGACGTAATTGTTACAAATTTACAAATCTGACGCTCTCTGCAAAAACCTGAAAACAATCCAGCAGGCTAAAGGTTAATGATGTGACTGAACAACTGGTTTCTTGTACCTGAATTTCAATGATATAGCTGGAAATATTTTGTGGTGAATGTGATTGCTGGAATATTTTTAGTTTAACTCAATATTACAGAATTCAATAATGTGGGTCATATAGTAAATATTGTATTTTACAATAAAGTTGAGCTTTTATTTCATTAACCCTTACTTTGCAGGCCCTTGAATGTTTCAGGATCAGTCTGATTAAAATCAACCCTGTTCCGAGGAATAAAATCGGCAAAATAGTTAATATGAGGGTTAAAACCGGTTCTTTGATTCCACACCAACCTGTATAGAAGTGTGTCCCGTAACAGTCTATGTTCATCAGACGATTTCAGAATAGGCTGCCAATCCCAGATAATTCCCTTTGTTGTTATTCCAGTAAATTGACCTTTAGATTGGCATAAAATAATTCATTTTGGCATTGTCGGATAAAGTTTTTA
This sequence comes from Gibbula magus, assembly GCA_936450465.1. NCBI lineage: Eukaryota > Metazoa > Mollusca > Gastropoda > Trochida > Trochidae > Gibbula > Gibbula magus. Next base: position 26,934,855 of record OW388293.1, on the reverse strand, counting down.
AAATGATAGCTCTTAATCCTTGAAATATCTCATAATGATGATTTGGCTTAACTACTTCTTCTGCTGTAGACGTTATGCAGTGTTCTTACAGTTATACTATCACAATCTATATATTTGACAAATAATCTTTATATCATAACTTCACATGGTTAATGGAAATCTCCTACCATGATTTTGATAAATTTTGAAAAAGAAACAGGCTGCTTAAATTCCCTCCTCATTAAAAATGTTGAAATTTGTTTTAATTTTTTTGGATGCAATCCTATGTCTATTAAATGTGCTTATTTGAAAACAGCCAACTGTTCATTAGCCTGCCGATACAATAGAAATCTGTTAAACAAGTAATTCATTTTGTCTGGCCAAAAAATGATTTTCTAATAGAGGCAGTGGAGAAGGAGAAAGTAAGATCCAATTAAATTGGATCTTTCTCTCTAAAATTGTTTATATTAACCAATTAAGGAAGAGTAATGCAGCGTAAACTATAAATAAAGTTATCCATGTGGTGCCGATATCAAAACTCATTACTGCAGTGAAGTGTAGGATATTTCCGTTCAAATCAACAACACAATATCCGGTCTAATCCATTAGCTTCAAATATCAATTACAAAAAGGAAATTGTTGTGAATTTTCATACAAATGTATTGATCTGACGTACCAGTTTTTAGAAATGGAAACAGAATTGTTTTAGGTTTTTTAGCTGTCAAAGCTTAATTTATCATAAGCGTAGACATAAAAAATGCTGATAAACAAGTACACGCTTCTACATGGTGCTGTACATAAGTTGAGAACTGTCTCAGTGAAAATTAACATTGTTGTTATAACTTTTAGAAGTAACTTTGTTCATACCAAGGTTGAATGTTGCTTCATTTCTGCTGAAAGGAAAGGTTCTATTGGGGTAATTTTGGTTTGGAAACAAAATTTGAGGGGTATTCTTGTTTATACATGTTATTAATATATAGTTATTACACAATTGAGTTTGAACAAGTTACTCAGGGAAATATTTTTATGATTTTCTTATTTGACAGTTTGACAAGCGTAGTGCACGTTCTGGGATTTTCTCACTTCATGTAAAGCACAAAACAAAATGGTGGATAACTCTCCCTTTAATCAAGTATAGCAGCCAGCCTATTAGCAAGTAGTGTAATGCATATTATTGACAGTAAATCTCACCAAGTTCATGAATACAGGAAGCCTTCCTCATTAGATATTTGCTCGTTAATGAAATCTTCCTTTTTAGATATTTGCTCGTTAAATGACCTTGTTTCTCTGCCATACAAGTGCCAGAAGATGATATCTGTCATACTTTTTGTCAAGGCCAAAAAATTGAGAGAGGTAAAAAAAAAGAATGATCTATATGTTTAGAATAAAAATTCTGTAGAATTGATTAGTTTACGAAAACGCATGTAGAGATAAATTGAATCATATTTATCTATTCATTGAGTGTTTACATTGTATTTGTTTATATCAAATCAGCAAGATTTATTGTGAATAATCCTTGAATGGAGACCAAATATCTGTTTACGTCTTTGTATTTATCCCCATAACAATTAAAGCAGCACTGCCCCCCCACTTTTCCACAACCTGAAATGTTTTTGGGGGGACCAAAATCGAGATGTAAACGCAAATCCAGATATTTAAGACCAACTATATAGAGAAAAACCTTGATTTTGCAAGGTACCTCCCCAAAAATGTCAGTTTTTGGGGATGTAGCGGTTCTTGAGTAGGCGAAAGTGTCATATTTCCGGCTTAAAGGACTAAAACGGCATTGTCAAACACCCAAAATATGACCTGGTTTCAAATCATTGAGCAAACTGTAGTAATATTCATTGACAAAAGGTTATCTGATGCTCAAATATTACACCTTGGCGTCTCTTCCCCACCACCCCCCCACCCCCCCCCCCCCCCCCCCCCCCCCAGCAGCAGTATATTCCAGATATGTATGTATTTTATCAAAGCATCTACCTTGTATTCAATGCTCAGTGTTGTTCCTAGAGGGAGTCCTAGGGACATTTGCCCACCTTTTTGGCTTGGTGTCCCTTAACATTTGAAGAAGTAGGATACTTTTACCATTACAAAGGGTCCCACTTGTTCAGAAATGGCCAAAATGACCTAGGAACAACACTGAATGCTAATATATATGTATTTTATTAAAACATCGGTGTATCCAATCCAAATATATGTGTATTTTATCAAAACATCTGTGTATTCAATCCAAATATATATGTATTCCTTCCAAACATATATGTATTCAATCCAAATAGCTGTATATTCATTCAGGATACAGTCTACTAGAGATTTCTCGAGATTTCTAAGCCCAGTATGTGTATGGTGATATCTGCCATTCAATATTATCTCTGTTGTCTATACCACAGCTCTTGTCGATAAAACCTGCTGATATATACTGGACAAATACTATCTGTCAGATTTGATCCTTGTCAATGATATTATGTTTCATTTTGTTGTCATCCAGTTGTTTATTAAATATAAATATGCTTTCATAATTTGCTTTCAAGATTTTCATTTTAAAATATCAATTTTGTTTTTATTCATTTTAACAATTATGTTACTGTTTTTGTTTCCATTTCATTTTGACAATTAATATTAATATTTCATAAGTATCATATTCTGATTTTCATTCTAAGGATGACAGAATTAAAAACATTTCATTACATATTTAATTTTGTACACTATTTGGATGAAACCTTTGATAGGTTTTAAAAGAGTTTTTCATGAAACTATAAAACTTATGTGGATAATGTTTATACTGTGTTCTCCTTGAGAGATTCTCAAAGTCACTTTCATATCCTTGTCTTTTGTAGGGAAGCACAGAAATAGGGACATGTTTTTACATATTCTTTCTGTATAGAGACATTGTGCATCTATTAAAGTTTTTTATGTTAGATTTAAAGCTGAGTTGATGAATAAATAATAAGTAGATTAATGAAAAGATATATGAAAGCAAGTTTTGAGGATAGTTTTTAAATAAATTTAATTATTTGTTTATTAAAATTAATGAAAAAGGGAGTTTGTAAATCCGTTGATCAATTCGTTAATAATTTAGTGTAAACACTCATTACTTGCACCTAATGATCTTATATAATAAATGCAAGGCCCTAAAGGTAATTGAACAAATCCTGTTAAATTCAGGTAAAAATTTATTATTTTTACTTACCTATGTTTGTTTATTACTTTCTTTACATATCGGTTTATCCACTGAGCTCTATGTGCCCTATCTCCTCAGCGCACCAGCTAATGTTGTCATAAATTAGAACGTAGGTAATATTAGAATCTATGTCGGAGCAAATCAATGTTGAAGTTCAGATTTAGAGGTGATATTCAACACAGGTAAGAAGTATTAAATGACAATTTGATCGATGAAGGTATTTTTATTTGCTGGTGGCTATGTAGGCTAGAAAGAAATATTTGAAGTCAGTTTCGCCCTTAGAAGGGTATGGTCACTAGTTGAAAATTTCGCTCGTGACAAATCATACCATATCAGGGTCTAAAGTCTGAATTATTCACCAAAGGAACCCAGTTTATATGGAATATCTACCTGTGGAGTGAAGTTTATGTGGAATAGAAACCTAGTTTATATGGAATATCTACCACAGGAGTCAAGTTTATGTGGAATGAACTACTGAAGAGCGAAGTTTAGTTTGAATTATCAAACATGTGGAATAAAGACCTGATCATTCTATATATGTGGAATAATTACATAAGGACAATCAACCGTGTGAAATAAATACCCAAGAATCAAATGTATGTTGGACGAATATCTGAGGACTATATAATACAATAAATGCCTGAGGATTGTAATCCATGTGGAATAGATACCTAAGGATTGTAATCCATGTGGAATAAATACATGAGGACTGTAATCCATGTGGAATAAATATACCTGAGGACTGTTATCCGTCTGGTATAAATATCTGAGGACTGTAATCCATGTGGAATAAATATACCTGAGGACTGTATTCCATGTGGAATAAATATACCTGAGGACTGTAATCCATGTGGAATAAATATACCTGAGGATTGTAATCTGTGTGGAATGAATACCCAAAGACTCAAGTTTATGTGAAATAATTACAGAAGGAGTGTAATTCATGTGTAATGAATACCTGGGGACTAAAGTTAATCTGGAATGAATACCAGCTTTATGTGAAATAAAATACACCATACACTGTTAAATGAAATGAAGATCCAGTTTATGTGAAATTTTATTTCCCCTGACAACGCTGGTTTGGATCAAATAAAATCTTAGAACCGTTTTGTGTGAAATAAAAACTCAAAGACTTGTTTGTGTGAAAATCTACAAGGACTGAACTTTATATCCAAAAATCTTTTACTAATGTAAAATTTACCTGAGAACCCATTTTTCTGAGGAATCATACCTGGACAATCAGTTCGAAATGGATATGGACGATCAACTTGAATATCAGTATGTAGGAAGGAACTGTCACTACAAATTATATTGTTATTGTGATATACAAGAATGAAAGAGTTATTTTAATGATAATATCCTGTAATTTAGCTTCAGCTGAAAAGAAACTTATCATTAAACCGGATATGTCATCATTATTCTGATTTATTATGTTAAGTGATCAAAACGTTATACCTGTTGGCCCTGAAATGTATCATTCTGATATCATCTGAATATCCAATCACTCACTGTTCCTGGTTATCCTCCTTCACAACAAGGCTCAGTTCCTGGAAATTGGCCTCCTAGATTGGTTTGGCCAATCAATTCAGCTAGTAAAGTGTTATATGATGTTTATAGGTTCTGATACTACTTGTATATAAACATATTTTTTAAAACCAAGGCGAAAACTCTTTCAAGGATTTTTTTAAACGAACAAGACATATAACGAAAGTAGTTTGATTGATAACTTATATTTCAATGATCTTAATGTTTCTTAATGATCTATTAATCATATTAGTTTCATTTGATACCTGTGTAAAGAGGATGTTAAAAGGCTCTGAAGATTATTAACACTGATAACCAGATGATTATTTTATAACCTGTTTAGATTTACCTCCTTTTCTCTGGCAGTCAGTTTTGATACGATTTATAATAAATATCAACCTATCTTTGGCTGTATCTTTTAAATCAATTTATGTACCATATATGACCAAAAGGAAGTTGAGAATTTGATACCTGAAATAGTAGGGTGATGGACTTTACTTGTCATATAGCTTTTGTTTTGTTATTTCATTATTTATCATCAATAGAGCGTGATTATTCAACAACATTTCATTAAATTAAAAAAGTAATATTTTCATTTCATTAAATTAAAGTGAAACTTAATGTATCTTGAAAAAAGTATTATAAATGACTGTTAAGTCATACTTTAAAACTAAATCTGAATTAATAGGCCTCAAACTGTCGGAATTAGTCATTTAATTTAATTTCATTTTAAGATCCTAGGATAGGCTGTTTCTATAACAACATGAGTGATTTATCATGGAGGTTTGATCTAACTACTCTCATTAACAGTTTTTTTAATGATAGAGGCACTAAGTGAATGATGGTGATGAGTATCAGTCGTCTGTGTAATGATAATATCCAATTTCTCTACCATAAATTATGTCATAAATATAAGGCAAGGCATATTATTTTCAAATAAGGTATATAATTTCTGTCTAGATTGAATTTCCTTCTGGCCAGGTCATATTTATACACATACATATATATAATGTATATTTATGAAAAGTCAGAGGCAACACTACTCCATGTTGTATCTGACCCAAATACCATGAAATAATCTTAGCTAACCACATTTATTTCATTGTCAGCATCCTGCTAATTGTTAATTTTAAATACCTAAATATATTATTCTATGTACATTTCATTGCCATAGTTAAAGGGTGAATTTGAATTAAAATTCAAATGGTATATTTAGGATAACCTATAAATTTGTCTGAAGTCACTTCATGAACCCTAAGCAAAGTCTGAGTTCAAATCCTTCCAGGCGCTCAGTGGCCAAGCTCAAAGAAGGAACGAAAGACCAAATGACCCCAAACTTAGTGTACAAAAGTACTAACCAAATTAAACCAATCACCTTGACCTGTGGCCGATATCCCCCGGGTCTATATCATGTGGTGTATGACTGTACTCACGACTCACCTGATAAGCAAGATCGTGGTGGACTATAGCCACTTTATGTACTTATATATCTTTAGGAGATTTGAAGGGATTTTGTGGGGATTCTGTCGTTCTGTTGGTTTTGAAATAAAATGGTTGATATCTGAATGAAGATTTCCATAGTATATCTTGCTTTTGAATTGTTTCGTTTGCTTATGTTATATATTTTTATATTTTATGAATGAAAACCACATGACACATCTTCCTTATTCACAAGCCAAATAGTTTATGAGACCATATCTAATACTAGTATCTATACAAATACCTAATCAGTATGTAAATCAATCTTGCAGTGATATTCAACACAGAACAAAAAAGATATTAGTGAAAACTTTGCATGACATTTTTCAAATATTAGTGACATCTGTTTGAGTTCATCCCCTTTGCTTCATTGTTATTCAGTGTTTCATTAATGAAATTTACTCAAATAAATTATTCATTTACTTCCTTTTATATCCTCATTGTGCTTGGAATATGCATCGGCCAACATGAACTACTTTAAAATCAGTAATTTTCAAATCAGATATTTAGTTTTTGTTTGACACATGTCATTTCATGTTTGTCATATGAAATATGAAGATTTGTCTCCTAATTGTCCCCTTTATATTGCAGTGAATATGCCCCGCGGATGGTGGTCCTACACAAGAGCCCTGAAGGGTTCGGCTTCGTGCTGCGAGGTGCCAGGTGTAAGTAGTTTTTACCTACATATAATATATAAATATATATATATAATCAGTATTTTTTACTTACATCTAAAAACAATTTACATTATAAACACCGAATTCGTTCTTTTGTTCTTAAGAGACCATATTTGATATTCCTTATACATCACAGATAAGACATATAAGATATACATACCAAAACAAAACCTTTAATAGACACATAATCATATGTGTGTACATTTACAATTTTAATCTGTCTTACCACTCTTGGTGTGCTAGTGCCAGCAAATATTAAAGGGTTTTGTTGCAAGACAAAGCCAAAATAGTAATACTGGCTTTGTCTTGTTAATAAAAGCACTTTTGTTACCTCATTGCAACTTTCATCAATCCCACCATTTATCAAGAAGGTTAGTTATTGCTCAAACACCTGTTCTTGGATCATACTGTACACAGATACTACTAGTACATGGTTTCTAATAAGAAGAAATAATTAACCTAATATAAAGTAAAGAAAAACTTGTTAATATAAAAAGATAAAAAAAACAAACCATTTTTATCACATGCATAATGTTCACAAGCAACCCTTTTACCACAGGAATTCGAAATCAACTTAGTGTGTATAGTTAACCACAGGGTACAACCACGGGCATCTGAAATTCACAATAGCTATTATGTTCTAGAAATAAGACATTTAAGTTTAAGGACATTAAGACGTGAACCTAGTATACAGAAGTTCTGCCATTAGCCTTCCCATCTCAGAGAACACGGTTATGAATAGGCAATTGTTCGACTTCCAAGTACAAAATTTTAACAGGAAAACCTTTGATTTGATTGAAAGTTTAGCAAAATTGAACCTTTTCTTGCTGAATTTATCATTTTGAGAAGCTGAACTTTTGGAGCAAGAATATGGTCTAACAAAAGTGTTTGGAAGATATAGAAGATACTTTATGAGGGTCTATGTCATACTATGTTTACGACATGAGTGCCTGAATATTAGTATTTACCAAGTGAGAGGGATATGCGAATATTCACGCACAAGTGTTGTAAATATAGTATGACATAGGCACGAATATAATATTTTGCTTATTAGCGAAGTCAGAAAATTGAGGAAAATATGCTAAAATCTATATTCAAGCATAGGCTGCTTCTTGCCGTCACCGCATTTAAAACACGTCATATAAGAATCATGACATCATGACATTGTTAATGACGACACATAACCATGACAGTGTTTTTTTGCCCTAGCTCTGAATGAAAAATATGAACCTCCATTTGATTGCCCTTGTAGGTAATAATTCAATATCTTACACTAGTGGCAGATCCAGAAGGGTCGTTCAACCCACCTTTGAAAGTTTGTGCATGTAAGTTTGACCCCGACAACCCCTCCCAGTGGCGGATCCACCCTCGACCCTCCCTTTCAAACATTTCTGTATGGGTGGGAATGGGGGGGAAATTTTGGACTCCCCCTTTCCTGGATCCGCCACGACCTCCCTTACATTATGTGAATTCTCCAAACCCCCAACTGTTCATTTTCAAGAGTCCGCCTATGCTACAAAGTTCATAGCTGGATCCGCTTATGTCACATGTTTATATTCAAGACAAGGATATAGATTAAAACACTAAATGATATTTGGGCTGACTTCAACATCCTGTTTCTAGATGCACTTGATCAGGTTATTGCAGTACAAATCAAAGCCAAGCTGCAGGCACGATGAATATTATTCCTTGTCCTCGATCCGCTGACTTGCTATAACTATGTATGCAGAGGATATTGGGTTAACACTACAAGGTGTTTTACCAATGTGAGGCAGCGATGTATTTAGTGAAATCGACGCCAATACATACCCGCACGGCTTGTTTGGGAACCATATGTGCATTTTCCGAGAAAATAAATTGGGATCTATTTTGGTGCTATTTGCTAATACTGAGAGTTGATTATATGGGTCACATTTCATAAAGAGGGGAAAAGTTGTAGAAGAGGTTCTAAATATAAAGATTACTACAAGAATATTGGCGGCCATTTGTTATTTTCGTGGTGCTCCAAAATGTCATCTTTGAAAAACATTATGTTCATGTATGTGTTGCTGGAGTTATTAAATCTTTAGTTTGTTAATGTCTATCATAATTAACTTAATAACTATATTTTCTAATTTAAAATCTGGTTGATTTTATATCATTAATTGTGACTCACATATTGTGAAACTAAAGAATTTTGAAACCAGATATTTGGAGGTAAAGTTACAAAAACATATTTACACTTTCTTTTTTCTAATATTTAGCAAAACTTTATCTTTACTAATGAGTAAAATTTGACACAAAGATGAAAGTTAATAGAATCTGTGTGGGAATTATACATTTAAAAAAAAAAAAGTTAATGCTGAAATATAGTGTAGATTGATTTGGAATTTGCTAATCATCCAATAATATCTTAAACCATTGTTGAGTTCAAAACATGTTCATCTTTGAAATATCCTTGAAATCTTACTATACTTATAAGACCTTGCATAGATTTAGTTATGGAACCGACAACAACTATGCACTTAATTGTCATGATATTGTGCACTTTATATTCTAACTATTTATTATGCTCCCTTAAAATTCCAATATAACTTGTAAAACATTTCAGTTATGACTTTCTTTCTCCGTCTTTCAAGTTCAAGTTTTATAAAGAAATAAACATTTCATGACACAAACCGTTCAATCATTACAAGTTGATTTTAGTCTTTCAAGATAAATACAAATACTTGCCTTCAAGAAATGCCAATATTGATAAAAATGACTTCTCAAATTCTGTGGAGTTTTCTATCTCAAGAAAATTGATATTTGACTCTGACCTTTGTGCGTTAGCAAAAAAATATTTCGGAGCAAAGTGACTTTGTTGTTTCATGAATCGAATAAATCAAACAAGGATATCATCTTGCCTGAAATGTATTGGTCTATTTTCTGAATGTCAACATTGAAATTGACGAGTGCATATGTTAGATGCTACGAAGTCTTGAGGTCATTATTTTGATGATTTACTGCACCTTAAACATTTCATCAAAAATATGTATTCAAAATTATTTATTGTTGCAATTTGCCTAAAAAGAAAAGGCTTTAAGTGTGAGTCAGTAGCAATATTTTCCACAGAAACAGAGCAAAATAAAATTACTTTTAATATCAGAATTAAAGAATTCTGTAATCAAACACATATCCATTTGTTGTCACCAATCAGACCTAAGTGGTTGGTGTATTTCAAACCTGTATTGTTGAGTCTGATTCCTTCCATATTGAGACCTACACATCTTATCTTGCAATTGGGGAATTGAAAAATCTAACTAAAGATATTGTATAGACCTTCAAAGTGAACCTTCATGTGGTATACAAAATGTCCGGAACATGTTATATTTGCATCAAGCAAATAAGGAATTAAAAAATATCTAACTTTATTATGAGTTGTGAAATTTGATCTTTGTCATGACAGACAGTTTACATTTTCAGCTGTACATTTATACACTCAAACCTATACAGTAAAGTTTCAATTACAATTTGCAATGTTGAAGTTTAAAAGATTCAAGCTTCAAGTTTTATTCGAGAACCCAGAAATTGTAGACAAATTCCAGAGGGGGCTACTAGTGAACAAGTAACGCTGGTGTCGGACAAGGTGTTTGGTGTGCTTGTTGTGAGGTGTTTGTCTTTCAGTTTAGTCAGTTTGTTTTCCACTCCCTCACAGAAATACATCAACTGCAAAACACTAGCTAGCTGCCCATAGCAAAACATGGAGTTCAAAACAAGGAATATCAGCTGGTTTTAAACTAACAGACATCTGGACTAATATTTAGCATTATACTAGTGTAAGGCACTTATGCCTGTCATAATATACTGGACAAAATAAGTTAGGGATTTCAGATGTATTATCATTAATATATCATTAGTATCTATAATTGAAAAATTTCGAGATATCCAGATATTTTTGTCCAGTATACAAAGAGAGCTCTGAAGACACAGACCAAGATCTTCAGTGTATCATTACATCCTTAACATTACGTTATGTAAGTTAATTAAATATCATCCCAGCCAAACGACACCAGGTTTCTCATAGATTCTGAAACAACAGCATTTATTAAATAGTAAATATGATAAATATATTGTTTTTCAACCAAATTCAAGTTATTTTGGTATTGTCTCTCATAGTCTATATACGATTTTAAAGAAATTAGCTGATTTAGAAGAAAACTCTATCTCATTAAATCCACACGTATCTTCTCCTTATTCAACTTGCACAGTGTTTATAGTTAATACAGGAGGTGTGAGCTCCATGTGTACCAGGCAACATGTACGAGGCACGCCAGTCATTCAAACCATGCTATGCAGATTTGACACTTAATGTTTGGGGTGATTCTCTGTTAATATTTGAGGACAGAGATGAAGCTTTATCAACAATGTCATCACATTTCTTCTTTCAATCAACATTTGTTGGCAAATAAGAAGATAAAAATAAAATTTACTTTCATTATTCCCAGTTATTATTTTTTAGTAGATTGATTAAAAATTTCATTTGGACCCTTTCAGGTTTCTTAGATTTCAATAGGATTTTCAAATCTCTAAAGTTGTATTTCAATAACTAACTTGACAAATTGTTCCTTCAAAGAAAGAGAAGTTAGAAGAGTGTTGTTCCAATAATTATCTGTTCACCTGCTGGCTTGATCTTGTTGAAGTTGTGAGGAATTTGTTCAAGCTTTTAATACAAAGTGGATAGCTGGGACGCTTTGTGAGGAGATCTTCACCTGTATTGATGTTGTCAAACAATGGATACATGCCAGTTGGTAAGGTCTAGCTGCCTGGAGAATTAACCTTTAACCTTTAACCTTCAACCTTCAACCCTTAACTTGAAGAAGTAGTAATCATATAATGGTTATACATACAAAATACTCAACAAAAAACTCGAAAGTCCCTCCAAATATTCAATATTTCAATGTTATATAGATAATTTCAGTGGCAAAATCCCCAATTTGAAAATTCCTGGATCCGACCCTATGCATTTTATGAACTGTTGAATGTTTCAATATAGAACTTTTTAGGGTGTTTCTTAACGTTTGTTGTAGCATATGTTATACGCACATGGCCGATCCCAGATATTTCACTCGCTAATGATTTGTGATAATGAATTATAAATCCTAAAAATTCCCCCCTCCGGAATGGTTTGGTACTAATCATTTAAATTTTAATCTAAGACCTATGATACAAATTCACAATACTGAAATAAATATTGATATATGTGGTTAGATAAGGTATCATTAAAATAGTATTAGATTGTCACATCCCTAGGACTGTGGTCTAACATAGAAGAACAGTGATGGTTGGTGTATGGAGGCTGCGTTCCTCACATTAGCCAGGGCCACAACACTGTTAGCTGTTGAATACCAGAGCATGGACAACAAACAATGCAGGTTGTCTCACAGCAAACAACAATGATGTTCGTTGTTGCATCATTTAGTTAGCGCTGGCCAGAAACCTGGCACGACCGTGTCAGTGTATTAACATGCATTATCACAGTGTCTGGCTTTGTCTTAAACAATTTTGGTTTCAATCTTTGGAACCATAATATTTTGAAAACTTTTTGTGTTGACCATTTTATATAAATGTTTACCCTCTTATGATGACTTTCTAATTGATGAATATAGCCACATCTGCTCTAGTAGACAAATTATAGGCTTTAATCATTTATTTACAGTGGCGTAGGAACGGTTTTTGGGGTGGGGGGGCCCAATTTTTTTTCTTGAGAGCGGGGGGTGGATCGAGCTTGGGTCAGAATACCCCGTCTGTGTTGGGGGGGGGGGGGGGGGGGGGGTGATCTAAATCATTTTTGATGGGGTTTAAAGCGTGTTTCACTGATTATTTAAATTTACAATCACGTGACCTTGCTTTAGGGCCCAAAAAAGTCACGTGACCTTACTTTAGGGCCAAAAAAGTCACGTGACCTTACTTTGGGGCCAAAAAAAGTCACGTGACCTTGCTTTGGAAGCCAAAAATGTCACGTGACCTTGCTTTTGAGGCCAAAAAAAGTCACTTGACACAGGTGTGGCTGTAAAAAATCGATTTTATGTCAAGAAAATACACCAAATTGTACCTAGATCAAATCAGAAATGAACATTTGAAAATGTGTTGGAACTGAAACATGCACCTGAATAGAATAAGCACCGTTAACACATTTTTAAAGGCGGAAATTTAAAAAAATTATAATAGAAATAATTCATTTTGAGAGAAAGGACAGTATGTCCTAGCTGTGAAAGGGACAGAGACCTATACTCGCGAGATAGTTGAAAGTTAGCATGTATCATATTCCTAGTTCTTTTGTTCTTAATATTTCGGATAATAATCATTACAAATGTTTAATCTGCATATGCTGCGTTTACACTAGGCCACGATTAGTCCATAATCGCAACAATTTGGAATTTCTGAGTGCGTGTGTTAGGGTACTCAGGACCATATAGTTGTAATTGCAAGCTAAGGGATATGTATGAGCTTCAATATTTGCAGACAACACAACGGAAGTCACGATAAAATGGAAATAAAATAGGATTGAAATAAAGTCGACAAGTTTTACTTGTTCCAGAAACGGAGAAAGAACATTCATATCTCAGTTCGATCAGAATTCATCCTGAAATAGCATCCAAAATGACATATTGTTTGAAAAATTACAATTCATAATCCAAGAGACCAATACAAAGACTTTTCATTCTGTAGAAGGTCATAAAACCATGACACCCAAAAGTTACCAAATCTATTAATTATAATCCCCACTTGCCAAGGTGCCTGTACACAGAACTTCAACTTTCTAGAGTTACTGGTTCTGGAGAAAAAGACAAATATAGTCCTTGAGTTTGTGGCCCCTGAGGACCTTATTAGGGATCAATAGGTCACCAAACATATGAATCAGAATCTCCGCTTGCCAAGCTAACTGTACTAATGATTCCAGTTCTCTGGAATCAGTGGTTCTGTAGAATAAGACAAAAATATGTTTTAATGCTGTGGTTCCTTGGGCCCTTATTAATCAAGATACCCATGATCTAAGGAGTGACAGTAGGAGTATGTACGCGAGATGCCAACTGTCTGTAGTCACTACAGAGCTGGTTCTAGAGAAGAAAGACGAAATAGATTTTTGAGGTCAGGTCTGATGAGCTAAATACGTTTTCAGGAGTGGCCAATGTTGCCCTTACTAGGGGTCACATGGTCACCAAATGTACAATTTCAATCCCAAATGTCTTAGGAGTCGATATTTCAACTTTCTAGCTCTTACTTCTTGAGAAAAAGCCTAAAATAGGTTTTTTGGGCCATGGCATCTGAGGACCACCAGGGCCACAAACTCGGCAATTAAAGATCCCCATTTTCCGATTTTTGAAACGTATTAAAAACGTATCAAAGCACCCTCCTCCCACCAAACACAGCTATAGGAACAACATTCTTTTCAATTTCGTCTGAAAATTGGGGTTGCCATGTCGTATTTTCACTAGAAGATGCTGTAGGATCAAAATTTTCATCCATATTAGTGTTAAAAATAGGGTGAGGACTCGTCATATTATCTGTTTCTGAAAAAATAGTATGAGAAAAGAAATTTTCTTCAAAATTGACACAGACTTTTTGCTCCTAGAAGGCGCTATTGAATTTTTTTTCGTGGGTGAAAAGTGGGGGGGCCGTGCCCCCCCAGGTTCAGAAGTGGGGGGGCCCGGCCCCCCCGGGCCCCCCCTGTTCCTACGCCTATGATTTAACAAGTGCCAAACCATTATCAATGGCCACTTTACAGGAATTTCAACTCATTAAAGAGTAAAGCCATTGCAATAGAACTGTCTTTTCTGTCTTTTTTGTGTTCTCAAAGAAACTAAATCAGATTAAAAAAATCTTAGATTCTCCCAAAAAAATTCTCAATATAATTCTATATAATAACTTAAAATTGTTTATATAACTTTATCTGACTTCCGAAAACAACCAAACATGTAAAATCGGCACATTATTTTCACAAGATATTAAATAATTCTTGGTATTTTTATAGACCCATCAATATGTCAGTTAGTACAGACTTAGAGGTTAACATTACAAATGAATCTATATTGATGTGTTTTATTGCAAAATGGTATATTTATTATATATCTTATCTGATTGCCTACCCATTCTAGATTGTCTCCTCCGGTTTAGTCCACCATATCTTCTGTATATCTTATTAGTTTTATTGACCTACATGTACAGCAATCCATTAATGCTCTCTCTATATGTATGAACATCAATTGGGATGTGAACATGTTTGAAAAAAATAAAAGAGTGGTCTCTTTATGTACATCTAGACCATTTTTATAAGAAACAACCTTTTAAAAAGTAACTTTTATGAGTTGACATTAACCGATCATAAACTACATTCCATTAATCTTCTGTACTTAATACACTACCAGGTACTATTGTTCCACTTGTTTCGGGTGACAGGTCCCAGGTATTAGTTTAGTACAAGAAGTAAAGTATTGTGTCGGAGACGAAGCTATGATTGCCATGTTTTCTGTCTGTCCACTGAAGCATGTAGACAGACTTGGTTCATCGACTCTGTATCACTGACACCTCTGATACATGGGACAAACATGCAGGAAATCTCGATAATCTCATTTCACGCTGGGCAGAGTCGTAAAGAATTACCTGGTTAGAAATTGTCTCTGGATAGGAACAGTTTGGCTGTCACATTTTAACTCTCCTTTTAGTTAAGGAACAGAAGGACTTGAGCTTTTTTGTGGGAAAAAAATTTAAAGGGGAATTCCTGCATTTGTGTTGTTATGCTCTTGAAAATAAAATTCTCACCAATATGTTGCAAATGGACTGTCATAAGAGGATCCAGACATTTCAAGGGAGTGGGCCGGGTCCTCATATTGTAAAGGGGGAGGTTTATTAAATTTACATGTAAAGTTTTTAACAGATACCATGAATGCACAAATGATAATGTCTTCTTGAATTTGGTTCCTGCCAATATAAGTTAACGTAATGTTAAAGTTGTTTGGAGATTTGGGTGATTTGGTGATTCTGAAGTTTTTTAATTTTAATGCTTTTACAGAGTTCTAATTGATCTTAATCTTTACTCTGAGTTGAAAAGCCATATCAATAAATGTGAAGTTTCTGTGGGTCTTTGAAGATCTTTGGACTTTGAAGATTTGAATCTCACAAAGGAAAGACAATTTGCACTAGTGCAGGTAGTTGGATCCCAAGTATAGAAAAGTTACAGTTCAACAATGTCACATTTTCTCAGCACCATCATATAACTTATTTTGTAAGATAAATGAAAAATGTACCAAGTACCCCAGTCTTTTGTCAACAAATCTTTTTCTTTATAACAATTCACCATACATTGTACAATGAGCGCCAAGAGATGACTCAAAATAGTTGCGACTTTTTGTCATCCAAATACCATCTTATCAGAGCGTTGACGGAGATTGGAGACTTGCAAATCTGATGGGTCTTGGTTGTGTTGGCCTTCGTGGATCTCTGATGACGATTTGTCCACAACACTGACATAACAAGAGGAGGGTGTCAGACTTCATTCACTCCTGGATCTCTCTGTGTGTACAAATTATTCAACAGCCTCAGTGTGGGGAGGGGTTCGACAAGGACAGATTCTTTATCATTGGTTTTTGTTATAATTTGGGGGTAGGAGCACTGTAATGTTTACAAATCATTCAATGGGATCAACAAAGGGGTTTAGCAAGGTCATTCCTTTTGCCATGTTTTTTTTAAAACCAAAATTCCAAGACACTTTATTGTGAGCTTGTGAAACTGTAGGTAAATCATTAAGAGGCACAACCGCAAGTAAACATACACACAAGATATCAGCATTATCAATGAAAAAAGCTTTTTTGATGGTCACATTTAATGTGTTTATAACTGAAAGTAACAATGATAAAGGTAAAATAAAGCTGAAGTGAGACTGAAAGTAAACAAACGCTTGATATACAACTTAATTCTCAATCTCTCTGCATTCAGGCATAATGCAAGTGGCCAATGAAAATAATACTAAAACTACAAGAAACAGAATTTAAAGGCGGACATAACCAAATTTCAACGATACATTATCATTTAAGTGTTTGTGAAACTATTAACATCCCCTAAGCCTTTCTGTCTCAAGGGTTGTTGCACTGGTTATGAGAGGAAAGAAAGGATGAAGGAATAAAGGTAACATAACATAAAGTCAGACTAATAGAAGGCACCAAAGACATGTCAATGAAGTTGGTAGTGAAACTGAAAGTAGAGGCACGAAGGAAGGCCAGATTACAACCCATCAAATCAGCTACATCGCGACATATTGTAGGTATCTAAGAGGCAGCATTGAAAGAAGTCACTAGAATGAACAAAAACACATTATCAATGAAACAGCTGAGACTGAAAGTAGAAAGATGAAGGAAGGCTGGATTACACCTTGGTATCCCGTCTGCGGCGAGGCATGTTGCGGGGAGGTGTGAAGAGATTGTTGTGGTGTGCAGGATGGTATATATAGCAACCAAGGCCACCTCTGTGTGTCTTCCAGCCAACTCTTGGCCCAACTTCGTCTCATGCAGACTCCAGTCTCACCTTCCCACCCAAATCATTCCACTTCATGCCAAGTTACATTTTTAAAGAAAAGTCAATTATTTAATGTTTTTAGAAAATTCTTTATTATAGTTTTTACTTTTCTTAAAATATGTTGATGAAATAACTAGTTTAAAGATTATTTTGAAAAATTAAATAAATTTTTAGAAAATAAAAAAGCAAATAGTTTACCCAATTCGACGTTTTTCGAAGGTAAGAGCTAAGAAACACTTGAAGTTTATTATAATTTATATGCAATTTTTTCTTTTCTTAAATGATTTGGTTTTCGAGAAAGTCTGATGTATTGATCTTAGTTTGAAAACAGAACCAGCCTCAATCATACTGTTATTGTAGTGCTTGATGGTGGGCGTTAGAATCCAGCTTGTTTCAACTATTATGTAATTGTTAGTGTTGACGCCATGTTGTCCTGCACCTATTGGTCGAGGGACTGACAAAGTATCCTTAATTCACAGTGCACACATGCACATTGATTGGGCAAACTAGTGTCATCTTGTGGTGCAACTCCAGGCACAACCTTGTGGATTAGTCACAGAGGAATATACTGATATTTATATCTGTATCTATAACCAATATATATTTTCAAGACTATAGGTACTCATCGTCATCATATAAAGAAAGCACATTGGGAAAGGAAAAGAAAGACATAGAATATAGATCTTCAATCATAGATAATAAATCATGCAAATCCTGATGAGCTACAGAGTCAATTACTCTTTTTTGTTTATCATGAATGCTTACATTACTGAGCAAACTGAAATTACTTATTTTGAATATGCTGATAACACTTATATTTGCTGTCAAATGTGTCCATAAAGTATGTATTATGTAAAATTTAAAAAAATGCATAATAGATGATCAGTTTGGCAACCCCTACAAAAATCAACATCCCCCCACCCCTAAACTTGTATTTTACCGGTAATATGTTTGTTCTGACTCCTTCTTGCCTTGATAGACAATGGTGAAGATGATTCCAGAATATAATGGAGAGACATATCATTTGATATATAATTAGCAATATGTTGAAATATCAAAATTTGTGAGATTGAACTTAATTTGCATATTAACCGACACAGGAGGAATAAAACGAGAAAAGAAGATTCAAAACATGAACAGCAAATATCCTAAGATACATCTGATAGAGCAATAAGACAAATAGATTAAGAGGGTCTAGAACAGTTATACTCTTATATGATGTAAACAAGGGTCCAGCGAGTGTGGTCAACATAAATAGATTATTTACAGTTCCCATGAGGTAATCAATATAATTGTTTATTTTTTCAGCTCAGAGCCAGACCGGCAATTTGGACTTCCAACCCACACCAGAGTTCCCGGCCCTGCAGTACCTGGACAGCGTTGATCCCGGGAGCCAGGCGGATCGAGTCGGACTTAAATCCAGCGATTTCCTTTTGGAGGTGAGATTTGTCAACTAGAGTGAAATATTGATGAACAGTTGATTGGTAATGTTGGAGTCTGAGTTTGAATCCTGAATACTGTCGAT
Source organism: Gibbula magus (assembly GCA_936450465.1). Lineage (NCBI taxonomy): Eukaryota > Metazoa > Mollusca > Gastropoda > Trochida > Trochidae > Gibbula > Gibbula magus. The sequence goes on along the minus strand of OW388293.1, from coordinate 26,915,957 downwards.
ACGGTGACTCGGGCAGACCGTGTCAGACTTAAAGTCAGCAATATCTTATTTTAAATGAATATTTATAATAACATGTGAAATGTTGATATTAGTTCAATGGTAACCCATCGTCTAGTTCAAATCCTTGATAGCAATAGCTGAAAATGGTCATATATTTGAACGAATTTTTGACAAACTTGGATGTTATCATTGAACATAAGCATCTGTCCAATCATAATTTGTCAACAATCTTCCCGAAGTCCTGTACCCGGTAAAACAGATGAACAAAGATGATTGTTTGGAGAATGATTTCAGATCTATTGCCAGTATTTTCAATTTACTTGAAACTAAAAGTCATTTATTGCCATAATTTTATTAGAGGAATTGCAATAAAATTGACTTGTCACTCTTGTATAATGTCAACAAAAATGTTTGGAGAGTCTAGTTTTAATTTAGTTGATCTACACTATTTCCCCCTTTCACATAACACTGAAGAGAAGAGCCTAATTGCTGATATCCTTTACCAACTCAATGCTTTGACTAACATGATGACGTTGACAGCTTTAAGGAAGTCTGTGTTGTGAAGAATATCAGATGTACTGTTTGTGACATCAACACTGATACTTCACTAGGCAAGGAGAGACAGTTCTACCATAAGGTCAAGAGGTCATTTGCCAATCTTTTGAGCTTTGTTTCTATGATCTCGATATTGATAGTTCTCTAAGCTATGGCAGACTGTTTTTGCCATGAAGAGGTCATGGGGTCAATTGCTGATCTCTTGAGCTTGGGGTCTCTGAGATTTTTTAAAGATTTATTTTGCCATTATCTGAGGTCATGAGACTTAAAAAAACCATTGACAGACTTTGAGGAAGTCATGACGTCATTTTCACATGCAATAAAGCTTATAATTACTGACTTTTTCAATATGTATTTCCCCCGTCACAATGGTTTTCATCTCTACTGCCTCTGTGACCTGCCATTGTGTACTAATGACTTGCTGGTTGGATTGAGTCAGTACTTTCTGTTGTCTGGGGTATTTTTGTTTTCGTATTCTTCTCTTGCTGGGATGACTTTAACTGAATATAATTTTCTATTTGACTTTTGAAATCCACAGAATGTATTTTGCTAGTTATTGGAGAACCTACAAATCTTTACTTATTTTATGAATTTTAATAATAATTAAATCAAAATATTTTACATAAACCACAATGCAATATCTCTGTTACAAGTCCTTGTGTTCCAAATTGGAGCCCCATTGACAATACAGTGTGATTAATATTAGGATGAAAATAGTTTCATCCACTTCCTAGATATCCTATTATAGTATATAGTAACAACACAACAAAGTTCAGTCAATGAAATGCATGAACTGATGTATCTGGGGGGAAATCCATCACTCTTAAATTCTTTCAACCTCCAAGCAAGAACCTTCCCTTTTGAGTCCAAATATCAGCATGTTTAATCCCAATGTCTAGAGAACCTTATGGGAATCACTTGATTATCTGAAAATGATCTTTCCAAACATTGTAAAAGCTACAATTTCGAGTGTTGTGGTCTCTTTTGACAATACAATGCAGTTGATATGGTTGACACAGGAATTAATCCACTTTTGTGGACATCCAATTATGTATCCTGCAAACAGATGTCAGTATCAAAAACATTGACACCAACTGACTGAACAACACAAAGAAGGAAATTGCTTCATTGAATTCCAAGGAAATCCTTGGTCACTTAAACTCCCAGTGTTCTGAGGCGAGGTTCTAGTGACAATACAATGCAGTTGACACCTAGATGAAAACAGTTTGATCCCCCCAAATTGATCGACAGATCCGTGACTCTTTGTAAAATAAGATTTTCTTTCCCCAATTCACATCACAAGATACAAGTGCCCATGTTCTTAGTCTAGCCTGCTGTTCACCAGAAAGCTGTTATTGACAATACAATGTAGTTGACACCTAGATGAAAACAGTTTGATCCCCCCAATTGATCGACAGATCCGTGACTCTTTGTAAAATAAGATTTTCTTTCCCCAATTCACATCACAAGATACAAGTGCCCATGTTCTTAGTCTAGCCTGCTGTTCACCAGAAAGCTGTTATTGACAATACAATGTAGTTGACACCTAGATGAAAATAGTTTGATCCCCTCAAGTGACGACAGATCTGTATTGACCTCACCGTAAGCTTCTTCCTTCTGGGCATCTGGCTTTGATCGTGGAACAAAGACTTGGTCATATGTTACCGGTCAGTCTCACTGATGTCAAGTGACCTTTGCCTTGTACCAGATTTCATCTCATAAACACATTAACCCTTTACTTGAGGTTTCCTGAATACTCATCTTTGTTTTGCCAGTGGCTAATTCTTGATTGAGATTTGTGTAAGTTACCCTCTCAGAACAGTGCGGCACAAATGAATTCAGCAGCTGAAGTGTAATCTATTTGCTACAAATCTATAAAGTGCGAAATCAGCAGATAGAATGACGTCAAAAACTGAATGACATGATTTACTAAAAGCCGAAAAGATATTTGTTAGTCACATGACCCTTCAGTTTCAGTTTTGGTGCTTGTGGAGACCAAATATGGTATATGCCGGTTATTTTTTATGATATGATACATTGAATATCAAAGTATCAAAAGCCAAAAGCATTTTTGTCAAATGGCACATGCATGATCAGTCAGGATACAATTTTGACGCTTCTAGAGACCAAATACGATCTGTGCCATTTATTTAGTTCAATTACTACCTGACCTTTGTCTTAGCCACCTGGTCCTATTATAAAGACATCAATCACTGAGTTGACTCCCATAGATCAGAGTAATCTCCCTTGGTGATGTCATCTGTCGGCCATGACAGGTGCAGTCATATGGTAGACAATCCAGTGTGTTGATTGGCTGTGAAACTGTGACCCGTCTAATGACTGTCAGTGGGGATTATACCTCCACAAAGTACTACTGTTAGAATAATAGGCTTGTTGTTTTATTGTTTCCTGTCGGCATAGTGTTAAACTTCAAACAGTTAATTGTTGTGCATGCCCAATATTTAGGCTCCTTATCTCAACACCATTAAAATCTATAGTGTTTTTCCCTTTCAAAGTGATGTTACAGTAACATTTTGTTTTTGGAGAGAGTGAAAATTTTCATAGATGCAAGATTATTTTATCATTAAATTATTTAATTTTCTTTAGGGTTTTTATTGGGGTTTGATATGAGTCAATTGATTGTGTTAGGAAACCTTAGGCAAAATGCAACCAAGAATCTTGAATTAAATCTCATTTCTGATTTTGATGACTGACATTTCACTTCTCTTTTTAACTCTTTGTCAATCATGGATTGTTTCTTTTCTTAGGGTTTATCTTTCTCCTCTTGGTCTAGATTTATTTTCTAGTGGTCATTTCCTGCTGAATCCTTTTTAGGATTGTAACACCTATAGATTGGCCACTCAGAATGTTTTTATGCATTATTCTGGTAAAAGGATAAAATAACGTACTGAACTAGACATAGACAGGGTAGACAAACAGGGTCACACTCAGGTAGATTTGGAGCCGCATGGAGGGGTTATCTACCTACCCACACGTTGATTGTGTATTTGTACTGCTCTTCTTTCTGGGGAGGTAAATAAAGGCGGTGACCAACACTTAGGAGAACACTAGACGAGACGATAAGATTCACGCAAATATTGATCGAGACATGGCAAACTTCCAAGTACCTGCACTCTTCAAAAAATGCTTTATAATTTCTAAGCAGTTGTTGAATTAAATATTTAAAGAATATATATAAAGAATTCCAAATTAAAATTGATTAATTATGTTGCATATTGATGAAAAATAAATTTGGCATGTGTGTGATATCTAAGATGTAACAAGATTGCTATTTAGTTTCATAATTGAATTAAAAAAATTATGAACTAAGTGTTTCAAATGACAAATCAATAATGAGCTGACTATCTTTTAAATTATTTATTAGGACTCAACATATAACTAATGTAAAATATCCCCTCCCTGTTGTTATTTTGTGTTGGAAAAAATATGAAAAACATTTGTTTCTCAGATATCTTCTTTCAGCGGATGGTTAATCATCAAGGTTACCTTAGTGCAGTGTTTAATGGATGGGAGTTAATGTTAACCTTTATGAAGTAACAGATGGGAGTTAATGTTAACCTTTATGAAGTAACAGATGGGAGTTAAGGTTAACCTTTGTAAAGGTTAATTGGTTTACTGGCTGATATGATAGTACTATGTAACAAGTAATTAAGAAACAAAACTATATTCCATCTAACATTATTCTATAAAATGCCTTTTAACTCTTCAAATCAATTCCTGTTGACTTTTCTACTTATTCAAATGTTGGTCCATTACCAATCCATTACAGTCACTGCTAAGCCCAATCCCGCATAATATAGCATGAAAGTGGTGTCCACACAAGCCTACATAACATGCAATTAACATAGTGTCCGCATATAAAATATTTGACCACTAAATGACCACAAGTTATATCATACAAGATATATATGCAGTGTTGTGTAAGCTTTCATCACTGTTTTAAAGCCTAGGGCTGTTATATGCTTTAACCACCTATCTGCCAGGTCTCTGTGAAATATGTGTATGCAGCCCTATTGGCCTGTGGCTATCAGAGTGTTAAGCATAAATGGTGATTTATCGTTCCCAGGGGAAATAGACAACTAGTGTGATTATAATTGTCACCAATAAATCTTGATTACAGTTCTGTAACATCAATTTGTGACAATTTGTCACCCTTGAGTGGTTCTATGGAATTTAGTTTTTGGTTAAATGCGTTCACCCATGACAAGTTCAGCAAGTGCTTTATCTTGTCAGTATTAAGAAGGAAGACACGTTATTAAATGTTCATTGAACTGGTTTTGGATTTTTATCCGATCATAGTATAAGAGAACAAAAGATAAAAACAGCATTGAATAAATGCACAATAATGTAAACTTACTAAGTCCTACAATACAATATAATAAAAGTTTAACATTCCCTTTTGTTACACTCACATTGTTATAGAATATGATCCTTGACAATCGTTACATTTTAAAAGTCATACAAAAGATTACATCTGCTTCTTGTTGACACAATATCACTGATACAAACATTTTGCAAATTGTTCTGCTAATCCATTTCCAGTATTTTAAAAAAAAAAAAAAATGTTTCACTGACAATGAATTCCTGCAGTTCCTGATATATATGGCTGATATCACTGCAGTGTGTTATCCTTACAATCTCAACCCTATGGAGATGTTACAACTCACACTGACAATCCAAGATCTAACTAAGGTTTCAATATTTCTAATCATGAACATTCAACAAAATGCCTAAGTTTTCCTTTTGTTTCTACAGATTAACGGTGAGAATGTGGTCCGAGCGTCTCATGAGCGTGTCGTCCAGCTGATCCGAGCGGCCAGGTCAACGCTGGCTATGAAAGTGATGACCGTTCGGCCAGTTGACCGCAGCAGTGACTGGTACGTCCACCAAGATGGCGTCATGACACTGCCAAACCGCAAGAAACAAGGTACGGATAAAATCATCATTCTTGGCCTCTGAACAAGTACCCACAGAACACTTAATCTCCCTAACCAATCCTAAATGACTCACTTGCATTTCAATACCTTTAATGATTCAGGGAGCTTGAAAATAATATGATTGTTCCTATTTTATGCATTTATAAAAAAAAACCACTGTTTTCTCTTAAACGAAAAATAAAAACAGTTTTAACATTCAAGGTTCTAATTGTCTCCCTTTTTCTTTCAGCTCCTGCACCACCTCGACGAGATCCACAAACCTCACTGTCCTATAGTAAGGGAACATCCAAGTCTATGGCTGAAGGTCTGGCAGAAATAGGTGGGTAACATGGAGTTGATATTCTAAAGATCATACAAGGTGAAACAGTATCTATTATTGATTAACAATTATAGGTTTATCAGAAACTGCAAGTATGATTGTAGTTCTAGTTTTGTCTAGATAATAATTGTAAGAAGATTCATTGAAATTGCATATGTCAATAAGATGATAGATATGGATATGTCAAAGCAAACACAAAAATAAAGAGCACAAAAACAAATTCAAAATGTAAGGAAACCAATTTCTACTGAGTGCTTATCAAACTTTTCCTCTCTTCCAGAAAAAATTGACCAGGTATTAGCAGAGTATGATGGCAAATCATATGCAAGACGTTCCTCGATGCCCAACGATCCAGCCATTGAACCAAAGACAGCATCAGTGAGGTCAGCTTACAGCGCCAAGAGGATGTCTGTGGTCGACTTGGATAACATCATGGTCAGTGAGAAGACTGACCAGGGCAAGACAAAGAACAAGGAATATCAGAGTCCTTCTGAACTGAGGATCATGAAATACCACCGGAAACAAAATGGCAGTGTGAACAATATGGAGAGATCTAAGAGTACTCCGGACCTGGCTGGCGAGCTTGTGTTGTCCAAACCGGAGACTGTGTATGCCAAGTCTGGTGTTGATGCTGGTACTGGCCCAGTGGGCAGTGGTGCCACCTGGAGCAAGGCTCGAACCAGTACTGCTGTCAGACCTCCAGAACCAGCCAGTCTGAGGGGGCCAATCTATATGACTCCCTCTGTGAAAAAGCCTGCAACATATGTTGACCCTAAAGTGCTCCATTCATCTGTCAGTACTGGAAATGCAGCGAAACTGAATCTGAATCAATCTGAGTCGCCCTATTCCATTCCACAAGTTCCAAACCGTCAACCCACGCCAAAACGGCCTGCCCCACCACCTCCAGTTCGAGGGGAAGTTGTCTCAATCAGCACAACAGCTAATGATAATGCTACTTATGCCAATGTCTCAGAGAGTATTCAGACAAAGAAGAAACAGGATTCTCCCTACGAGTCAAGTTTCAGGCCAGGGACATTGGCCAGGTTGACGAAACAGCCCCAGGTGTCAACAGCCTCACTGGAACAGGCGAAGCTAAAGGCTCACCAGAGAAGTGCGAGTGCAGGAAATATCACTGTGCCTCCAGATCCAGAGGAGGAGGATAAGCCTTCTGTGTCTTTTGCAGAGGACAAAGTGTATGAAAGTGCTGCAAACTTCATCCAGAAACATCCCAATGCTACGTTGCTGGTGACAGCAGATGTCCATAAGGGACAGAAAAAGGACAAAAACTTTTATGAGCCAGAGCCAGACTATGATGTTGAGAGTGACGAAGACAAGTCAGTGTCCTCAAACTCCAGTACAAAAGTCCATGGTACATTCAGTCGGCAGTCTAGTTCCTCATCTCAAAAGTCCTCAGGCTCCAGTAAAAATCCAGCATCTGTGACAGTGATTTCAGTGGGAAATGAAGGTATAAGGAAGGACTCCCCACTGAACAAACGATACACAATCCACTCAGACATTCCTTCCTCCACTGCTGCATCATACTCAAGTGACTCCTCCCCCAAACTTTTGATTCCACCTCGCCCTGCACAGCCAGCCCCCTTGCCTCCATCCATGCCTTCCAGCGCCAACAGTTCCAGAAGATCCTCAGTCCAGTCCAACTACAGCGGTGATCTCTCATCAGACAGATTCAATATGATGCCTCCTCCACCAGCCATATCTTCAGTTATGGTGCAATCCAGTACTCCAGTCCCTACTTCCCACACTACCCCACCACCCCAGACTGCTCCCCCGCCACCACCTCCACCCCCACCTACAGCTGCACCACCTCCTCCTCCACCTCCTCCACCTCCCCCCTCTGCCTTCCCCCCTCCCGTTCCTTCTTCCACCCCACCACAGCTCAGACCTGCAGGTCCTAAGCAGACGCCTCCCGGTGCTCCTCCTATGGTTCCAACTGATGATATTCTGGCTGCTGTAGCTAAGAGGCAGCAGCGAATGCAGACAGATGGTCCACTGATGGCTCCAGAGCGACCTGTATCAACCATCGCACCACAGAAGTCAAAACTAGAGTTAAACCATGCAGCTTTGAAAGCTGCAGTGGCTAAGAGGAAAAATCTGTTAGATAAGGTTGAAGACGAGACAGTGGTAGATACAATTGAATCAAAACTACAGAAGACAAAGAAGCTTCAGTCTGCAAAATACTTCTTCTCTAATGATACAATAAACAGAAAAGATAACAAACAGTCGGCAACAAAAGAAGAAGAAAGTAAGACTAGTTTACCAGAACCGGTGATGAACACAAACACTTTGAAGAAGAAGGCTGCAGCTCCTCCTCCACCTGTAGCAAAACCAGCAGCTCCAGTTGTTGAGACCAAAACTAAACCAGTCCAGCAGACCAAACCACCCCCAAGCGTTTCAGCTGCTCCTAAAGAAACACCTGCTAATGGGTCCAGTGAATCCTCAAAGGCAGAGGAGTCAGAACCTAATGATTATCTAGCAGCTGCAGAAAAACGCAGACAGGAATGGTTGCAGAAGAAATCTAACAATGATTCAGGAACCCTGCAGAAGAAGAAGCCTGCACCTAGCAAACCCAGTGACCCCAGTAGTAACATCATTGAAGTGATTCCATTGAAGAAGAATGATACTGCAGCTGATGATTCCAAAGTGTCCATTCGGGACAGAATTCGTAAACTTGAAAGTGCAAAGCTGAATCTGAATGGAGCCGTAAAAACAGCCAATGTTGAACTTGGAGGGGTGACAGAGGACCACTCCCACACAGAAGCAGGGTTGACCCTCAGTCGGAACAAGAAGGGAACTCAAAACGGTTCCTACGGTGTTGTAGCACCCCCTCCCGAGTTCAATGACACCAATGGTAAACCACCAACCAATGCACACGGATTAATCCAAATAGACATCATCCCTCCTCCAGCACACTTTGCAAACGAGAGCAGCACAGATGAATCTGGACATCACAATGAACAGTTCAGTTCAGCATTCGGTCACGATGATGCTGCTAGTCTTGTATCGTCAGTGTCCACTCTTAGTACTCTATCCAGTGAACAGGGAGAAGGAAATGGAGGCTCCCCGCCTTCCAAACATACGACTTCGTACGATGATTTGATGCCTCCTCCACCTCCAGGATTTGACGACTCCGGGGAACAGATGTACGATGAGATTCAGGGAGAGGATTGCATTCCTCCTCCTCCTCAGTTCGGCAGTTTAGATGGGAAGAAGCCAGTCCGACCCTTCCAGACCAAGGCTGTGGAGTCCTGGTTGTGTACTGATGTCATGGACTGGCTCGACAGTCTCAATATGGGCCAGTACAGGTCTAGCTTTGCCAAAAACTGTATCGATGGTCCCAAGTTGGTTGGACTTGGGAGGAATGATTACATTGAACTTGGTGTGGTGCAAGTTGGACACCGGATGAACCTTGAGAGGTCAATCAAAAAAGTAGCTATGAGAAAAACAGCACTGTGAGTGTAGGGTGAGCGAAAAACATAAATCTTTATGTGAAAAACTCTAACTGAAATTTGAAAAACTATTGAGATGTGAAGGACATCATTTTTATGTGAGATGTGATCGATAGAAATGAAAAGTGAAAGATAGAAATGTGAGATTTGTAAGACATGTGATTTGTGTGATATTGTGCAGTGCACATATTTCTCCGGCTAACCGATTGATAGTGCTCTAGTCTTGTGAAAACAGAATTTTGACGATGTATGCAGTGTGAATTTATTTTTGAGTTGTGAACTGAACTAAAACCAGAACATTCCTGAAACATTAACAGGAGATATATGTGTCAAAATATGATGTAACTCAGCCACATGATCAATACATTCCAGAAACATTCTTGTGGAGATATACCTTGATGTGACTCAAAATTAATATTCTGGAGATACAGGAGATATGAACAGTGATTTTTGGGCCTGAGAATGTGAATTTTTCAAGGAAAGTAATGTCTGTCGGTATTGGCGAATTATATGTGTTTTAACCATGTCTTGACAAGCATTACAAGGCATTTGGTGAGTTGATTGATGAAGATCACCAACTTATGTCATTAGATCTACTTTTAAGTTCTAAATCTAAAATTTAATCATCTTCCAACAGTGTTTCTGGTTGACCAGATGAGTTTTATGTTTGTTAATTCTGAACTTGCTGACAAATTTTTAAATGACAAAACAATCCAACTTTTGAAACATTTAAGGGACACCAAGCCTGAAATGTTTGCAAGTCCCCAATGCCAACATGAACAACACAGTCCTCCCATGATTCATACTAGGAAAATATCTGCAGACCTTTATATGGATATTTGTGTGAACAGAAGATGGTGTGATGTAAACCCACTTATCATACTCTACAAGTGTATATATACCCTGATATTATCATTGCCCTAGTCACAATGTACACCTCTCACCAGTAATCTGTTCTATCATATTTATATACTCATTATTCCATACTATCTTGGTCTGCTTCCCTTGCCACTTTCCTCAAGGGAGAGTTCTTAATTCAGAGTTATCTACCTTTGTAGACTATTTCAATGAGAGTTATTTACCTTGCTAGGACTCTTCATCATACTCCAAGCAGCATTGTCAAGCCATTTAAAAGCTACAAGGGAGGAAATCTGAGGTGCAGATGGCTGCTTGGAGGATGACCCTTCACTGAGTTACCTACCTTGGTTGGACTTAAATGAGAGTTATCTACCTTTGTAGAATTATTAAATGAGATCTACCATTGTGGAACTTTTCATTGATGGGTTATCTACCTTAGTAGAACACTTCAGCTCATAAGATATATGCAAGGTTTTAATGAATTTCAATTTTATCGAAATATATAAATACATTATATAGATAATACTCCCATACCTGACTTACAAATTCAGAAACAAATTGATCAAATGATAAGTTTTTCAGTATATTATGACGGTTTGTTGTTTTTTTTGTTTTTGTTTTGTTTTTGTATTATTGGTAATTATTTACTTAAAGTATATAAGTATAAATAATGTTTTAAAGTTTGATGTCATTTTAAAAATAATTTCTTATGAAAAGTGTTAACTATTATTTTGTTCCCTCATGCTTTAGATAAATGTTCATCCTTAGAACCACTGAGATTATATAATGAAACCACAATTACTACTTTCTGTATAGACATGTAACCAGAAATATACAGACCTTCCAATATATATGGCAAAGACAATGTGCATGCATGCTATTTACCTAATCACTACTTAGATGAACAGACAATTCTCAAAAGTCATCAGAATTATTGTCTTATTTTAGTCTTAAAAAAAACTGTGATGTATACATTTAAGAGACATATATCTGAATATGAATATGCACTTATCCTAGTCTTTCATATATATATATGTATAAATATGATTATATATATCACAAAGAATGCAGATCTGTGGGCAACACAAATCACCATCATAATTGCATAAATGTCATTGTGTAAAAACAGTAATCAGTAGCCAGTTTGAAAGTGTACTTTTATTGGTCTATTCAAATGGTAAAGTTACACAGGATCACAGAAATGTTGATAGCCTTGATGAAGTTTTTGAATCGACTGTCTTGTCTACCTAATGTCATTCTTTTTGTTTCTCCTTCAAATGGTGACTCTGGAAAGATATTTAAAGGGGCAGTAGCACATTTTTTTCCTGCAAATTTTCTTTTTTCTAATTTCCCATTTATAATGATAGTTTAAGTCATTTATGTTTACTTTAGAGGGTAAAACATCATATTACACAAACTAATTATCCGTAGTGGTAATAACGGCGTTGCGTATAAAGCCAAAATTGCATGGCGGCCATTTTATTGTGAACACAATTTCTTATTTAGAATGACAAAAATGATTCTAATGGCTTTACGGAACCATCTATGCTCATTTTAAACTTGATTTTCCGAAGAGAGATGGGTCTTTTACTATTGGTAACATTATTTTTCAAATACATTTCGTCGATTTATTTCAGCAAAAAAAATGTGCTACTGCCCCTTTAAAACATAATTTACTGGCAATTATGATAATACTTAACATTGAAGAATAAATTTTTGTATATAAATGTATTCAAACAAACATTTTTTCTAGTAAAGTTTAATCAAGGGTCACTCTTTGAAAGTGCAACAAACTCAACGTTTTTGGACATGGCCAATACTCGAGTAATTAAAGGGACATAACTCCTGGACCTTATTTTCCCTCCAATCTTATGATTCAAGATGGTTTTTGAAGTTTTTCTCATTCTTGATTGAAACAGAACATGTTTGCAATAAAGGTATTTTTCTAACAAATTATTTTGCATTAATTGGAAACCAAAATGTGATTTTTGGAGAGATTGTAGATATAACAACAAATCTTGCAACATTTTTTGCCCCGCACTTTAGATGTATATTTTGATAATGGTACCTGTTATCCAAGTGTAAATATTATCTCTTGTACAAAGCTTCAAATTAACTCTCAGCGCCATTAATTGTACAAAGTTGACTTGTGAAGACTGGTATTTTATTCTATTGCAAATAAGAAACTTTCTTTTCTATTATTTATATACTTAAGCCTTGAATTTTAAAAAAGAATTGTTATCTTAGTGGCCATATGTTAATGAATGAATGTTGAATAAATTCTTCCACATAACCTCTGTTGTTGTGTTATAATGCTTTAATAGTCAAATATCAAACAAAATAGAGTCATGAGCTCTGTAGCTCATCTATCCTGTATTGTTCGATCAGATAATGAATAGTTCTCTGGATGATCACATGCTGTAACTTTGAAAATGGAGATCACCAACTGTCCAGTGTCAGTGCATGAGACTAATATGACTTGACACTAAATATGGAGAAAATTTATCACATGGGAATCTCATTATCATAATTCCTGCAATGATCTTGAACAATTGCTCAAGGTAATGTATCCAATTCAACTGGTGTAGGCATATTTTGTTTCAGTACATCTTAATGATATTCACATATTACAACAAGCAGTTGTTTCTAAGGAGATGTGACAAATTAATACTTCAAAATTGAAGGTCAGCAAAATTGACTGGGCCCTGAATCTTTCTTGAAAGAACCATTGGTGCAAGATAAAGATGAGATTCCAATGAACAGTTTATCATGTTGAAAATAATGTCACAGTCACCAAAAACAAAAAAGAAGCCCTTTGTCTTCCCTGGGAGAAGCTTTGATAAGATTCCAGTGAACGCTTCTTGAGATATCCCACTGACAATCTGATCATGCACCTTTATATACAAAAAAACTTTCGTGACATTCTTCCTGTTCTTATTATTATCAAGGTCGAAGCAGAACTTTGAATTTTTCAGCATGTGACCTTGCTTGTATCTCAAAATTAAACCATTCACTGTATTCTCTTCATATCTTACAACAATGTTCTTCTAGGGAAGATTCAGGGCCCAGTCGATTTTGGTGACCTTGAGATTATTTTTTAATTTTGAAGTGATAATTTGTACTGAGGGATCATGTCAGCTTTGTGCTTATTGCTTTCTAGTTTGGAGGCTGTAGATAGTTTCGTGGCTGAAAATTTAATCAGGTATTAACCTGGGTTCTCCTTGAAAAAATAGAGCCATTGGCTCTGTAGCTCAAAAGACTTTAAATAATAATAAAATATTAATAATTACTTATATGAAATTTGATAAAAGTTACAAAAGGTGGTTTTACAAAAGAAATATAACATAAATATTTTGTAAGACCCTTAATTCTTAATTTTCAAGTCTCAACTTCTCTTTCTCAACAACCATCTCTCAAATCACATGATAGAACTCACATATTTGGGATTACCTCCCTTAGTCTCTATACTGACTGAAGTGAGGAGCCCATACAATCTCAAAGGGTACTGTTCAAAGGTTGCTGAAAGATACTTTTTTTTTTATGTTGTGACCCCGTGTCACAGGGTCACCAAATTTACAATTTGAAATCCATTTTGGTCAAGGCATGTGTACACAACATTTCAGCTTTCTATAGCTTTTCGTACTGGAGAAGATGAAAATAGGTTTTTATTGTTGTGACCCCTATAAATAAATCTAAAAATGCTTTATAATTTTAAGCATTTTATCGTACAAACCAAGGGTCACAAATATTAATGACTATTAATGAGACAAACAGACCTTACCAGGTACTAACTGGTAATTCAAATTCAATTAAATGCTGTTCAAGGATTGGTCACACAAAGTAACTTTAAGGCACACACCCATTAATTTCAAAACACACAAAAAAACATCTTTCAATGAAACAAACATTAAATTGCTGCTAAAATATGCACTCAGCTAACCATCCTGTACACAATATTACAGCCTTCTAGGCCATTTGTCCCGGAGGAGAAGATGAAAATAGGTTTTTAAGTTGTGGGCTGTGAGACCCTTATTTTGGGGCCACTGGGTCACAAAATATACAATTAAAAATCTCCATTGGCTAAAGAGTCTATACACAACATTTCAGCCTTCTAGATCTTTTTGTTCCAGAGAAGAAGATGAAAATAGGTTTTTAGGTTATGGCCTGTGAGGCCCTTATTCGGGGCCACTGGATCACCAAATCTCCAATTTTGAATCCAAATTGGCCAAGGAGTCTGTTTACTGAAGAAGACGAAAAATAGAGCCATGGGCTCTGTAGCTCATCAGTATTTCATTGATTTATTATCTAAGGTTGAATATCTAAGTTATCTCAAGTAATACGTTGTTAACAAGCAAAATAATATGGGTTTTAGATCATGACCCCTGTGACCCACATTTGGAGTCACAGGGTCACCAATCCTACAATCAAGAATCACCTTTGACCAAAGAATCTCTACACCACATTTCTCCTTTCTAGAGCTTTACATATAAACTGGAGAAGAAGATGAAAATAGGTTTTTGGGTCATGACCCCGTGACCTAGATTGGGGTCACGGGGTCACGAAATCTACAATTTAGAATCCCCATTTGCCAAGGAGTCTGCACACAACTTTTCAGCTCTCTAGACCTTTTGGAACTGGAGGAGAAGATGAAAATAGGTTTTTAAACATGTGACCCCTGTGACCCCATTTGGGGTCAGGGGTCACAAAATCTACAATTTAGAATCCCCATTTGCCAAGGAGTCTGCACACAACTTTTCAGCTCTCTAGACCTTTTGGAACTGGAGAAGAAGATGAAAATAGGTTTTTAAGGATGTGACCCCAGTGACCTAATTTGGGGTCATGGGGTCACGAAATCTACAATTTAGAATCCCCATTAGCCAAGGAGTCTGCACAAAACTTTTCAGCTCTCTAGACCTTTTGGAACTGGAGAAGAAGATGAAAATAGGTTTTTAAGGATGTGACCCCAGTGACATAATTTGGGGTCATGGGGTCACGAAATCTACAATTTAGAATCCCCATTGGCCAAGGAGACTGCACATAAAATTTCAGCTCTGTGGAGTTATCGGTTCTGGAGAAGAAGTCGAAAAAGTGAAAAGTTTACGGACGGATGGACGGACGGACGGACGGATGGACGGACGCCGGACGCCATCCCATGCCATAAGCCCATCGGGCCTTTCAGGCCTGATGAGCTAAAAATAGGTTCTTCAATTTAGAATCCCCATAGGCCAAGGAGTCTGCACACAACATTTCAGCTCTCTAGACAATTTGGAACTGGAGAAGATGTAAATAGATTTTTAAGGTTGTGACCCATGTGACCTTAATTGGGGTCACTTGGTCTCGAAATCTACATTTAAGAATCCCCATAGGCCAAGGAGTCAGCTCTCTAGAGTTATTGGTTCTGGAGAAGAAGTCGAAAAAGCAAAAAGTTTACAGACTGATGGATGGACGGAGGGATGGAAGGACGGACGGACGGATGCCGGACACCATACCATGCCATGCCATGAGCCCATCGGGCCTTTCAGGCCTGATGCGCTAAAAATACAAGTCAATGTTATATAAAAGAAAATCGACTTACATACAACTTCAAAAGAAACATTGGACACTGTTTGCTTAAATATTTTTATTCAACATTAAATGTCTTTTGTACAATCAACATGTGGAAATGTAATAAGTTACTAACATCATCATCTACAAGCTAAACTACATTGTTACAGTGAGAAAATATATCTTCAATCTTCAATTAAAGCCAGTCCAGATAATAGTAACAGCTACAAAATCTTTCATTAACTAAAAATAACGTGTTGACCTTAGAAAAATACCGTGACACAAAATTTAAGGAATTTTATCTCCTGCTACGTACAGTAGTTTTAAATGTAAAAGAGACATTGCTTTTGTATAATTCTAATGAGTCATTGATTTACATCTGTCTAAATTCTTGTCTTGAATTTCTTCCTCCAAATTCTAAAGACAGCTTCGAAAAACAAAGTTGGACCTATTCTGATATCATTTCTTCCCTTATTATTGACAGCATTTGCCCCCCACAGAGGCTACTCAAGTCAATGTTCCCCATGTAACCTCTGTTACAAGTTCCATGGAGAAATACCCCAGTGGTGAAAATTTGCAACACAGATATCATCTTTATATCTTTCTTATAAAAAATCGGCATAACTTCGACTGGTTTCTTTCTAATAAAAAATTGGTTTTGTCTTGTAAGAAATAAGTCAACATCATACAGGTGAAGGATCTCACGTTACTGATTGCACAACTAACTTTAACTTCAATCAATAAGGATTCTTTATCGATGGCACAGAGGTATTGGAAGATATGGCTTGAGGAATCTCTGTGGGGAGAGAATATACAGACAAAGTCAAAATAAAATATACGAATCACATTAAAAAGTTTGCAAATATAAAGGATTGTGTTGACAGGAATGTGTAAACAAATTGGAAAGATGCGTTAAAAAACATCCTCGCTATTACAAGGATTCTCTGAAGCCAAGGGATCTATAACCTATGGACAATAAAGAATAATAGGATTTGACATTGACAAAAATTTGACAAATACTCCTATACATGTAAGACACAATACATGTCACTAATCTACAGGCACCAATAGATTTGTGGAAGATTTCAAGCATGGACAAACTAGTAAATATAAACAGGAACATTCCTCTTGTCAGGAACAAACATTTTTAAAAATTTAGTCGTAGGTTAGTTGAAACGTCATACATATATCTAATTGGATCAGAGCAACTTTCATTTCTCAAATTTTAATCAGTCTAGGCTATACTCAGTATGAGCATTGACCTACCGGTAATATACCGTAAGAGAGAAATGGTCCTGTTTTTTTCGCCACTGTAAGCTGAGTTAAGCTAAGCTGGGATAGGTTCTAACACCTCAGTTGTTGTCTACAATGATATTCTAATGTCTATCCAAGAAATGTTGCAACATTCATAAATAATGATAATGTAAATTTATAATGAAAAGAAAACGCCCCCTAAAACATGAGGCAAAATGGATTACATTTGATTGCCCTTGATTGTTTGATGTGCCAAAGAATGAAACAATTTAAATTGACATGTAGCTAATATTCTGACAGAGATTCTAAGGCAGTATCCCTTGTTTGACAGCGACATTGACATCTATGAGAAGAAATGTCACCTGAACAGAATAAAGATGTTGTATATCTTAACATTTTCTCATTCTTCATCATATGTAAAAGTGTTTTTCAATCAATTATTAACTTGGATGGCAATTATAATTTTAGTAAAATACTAAAATATTTGCAATTATTGATATTAATATTTGAGCTCCAAGAAGTTTTCATTGTGCTACAAGTCGTAACGAACTTCACCAGTTCAGACAACCTTTTCTGGAAGATCAGAATATAATGTTTACATTCACAATAATCATATTGATCTTTATACAATATTTAGATCTTTACCAATGCATGTTGATATAGGAATATGGAATAATACATAACATGAATTGAATAATTTTGGTATTTCTTGGCAAGTTAAGCAACATAATATATTTTGTAAATCCATTTGTCACTATTAGACATCATATACAGTGGTGAGATTTGTATACATACACAATTGAAACAACAAAATAAAATAAGTGTTTCAGATTTTAAAAATTACGGCCGCGTGAAGCATTTAATGGTGGTATCAAAATGTCCTCAGGGCATCAGCCAATGAGCATGCAGTGATGTAAAAGTATTATTATTGTTATTCCATAACATACCTCCTTCCTTTACAATGTGTGGATCCAGCATATACTCTCTGGACCCACCAACGGACATTGAGTGTTTCATTGAGTAATCGTCATCTAGAATATTCTTACAACTTGCCTCACTTCCAGACTGGCTTGTACATAAACAAACATGGACGGAAAAACATGGTTTGTATACATATTTATACACAAAAACCCTGATCACTTTGACACTTTGAGGTGATTCACAACAGAAACAAATAGAAGTACAATTATGGCCAAGTGATTTGTAAGCGAAATCATTATTCACCCTGAGGTATTTATAAGCAATACACATTATTTTTCAGTTTTTCTTAGTCCTTCTACAAAATTGGAAGTTCATAAAACAAATATAATTCGTGTGTGAAACAGTTTGATAATCAAGGTAAAGCATTGTGAAGTGCAGGTTGGAGTAGTGACTAGATTGTCTATGTTCCTGGACAAATGGATTGTTTCTATTCTTCCACTGCATATTGAGACAATGCCATTGTCATACCTTTCAAAATCATCTTTAACACTTCTACAAGGACTCGAATATAATTTAAAAGTGAGACAAAAATCTATTAACCTTTACCTGATACGATTCTGAGGGGCAAAACTACAGGAATCACAATTCATTTACAAAGGGAACTTATTCAGGGGCTTTTGAAGGCAGGAACTGAATTTGATTGTTTAACCAAGTCAAGGGTTAACCAGATAATATCCATAAGAAAACTAAAGCTTAACTTCATCTCTTACTCTCTATCAATATCACAGTTACTTGTGGACAGTTTACCGAACTTTATCCAAAAACCAACATGCACACATTTTTTTATCCTTCCTTTCACCGGAACATGAAGATATAAATGTTCATTGTGATGTATACTCACTAAAAACGCTAGTGATCCTATCTCATCATCACCATTCAACCATAAAGATGGTAAAACATTACAAAACAATAACACTTGTTCATACAAAATACAGCCGATGTTATAATGATGTTACATTTTTCAATTACTCAACGTTTTCCAATTACTTCAAACAAAATGCAAGGTTCCCTAAACCAAAAAGGTGGAGAATGGCACCTCATCCATCGTTCAATACTTCTGTTCATATTATATTTCTTTTCAAATTACCCCAGGCTGAGCAATGTTCTTTGATGATCATTTGAGGATAATTTTGGTCACTTATAACAAGAAAATCCCTTTCATACAATACATGGAAATGCAAGGGTCCTCAAACCCAAAGGTAGGTAGATGGCAGCACATCATTCAAGACTTCAAGCCTTTCTGCCCGATAGAGACGTACCAAATTCCTCAACTTTGTCAAAATACCAATGTTCATTGATGATCACTTGAATCTTTTTTCATTGAGTACTTAAAAATACAAACGTCCCCAAATGGCACAGGGTGGGAAAATGGGAACCCATCACTTCAAGTCCTTTACAAACTTCATTAGTTCGACAGAATGAACACCAAGTCATACAGACCTTGCTTTGCAGTTTCTCCACTCAAAGGTTTCTCAAGTCATCTTCCCACTTAACCCCTGTTGCATTACATCTATACCTTGGTGTAGAAAAGGATTCTTTGCAAAGAAATTCTATCATTCTACCATAACTTCGAAATAGTCAGAGGCGGTATAATTTGGTTATACAGTGCTCTGTTTACTTTGTCTTTTGCGTAAGAATACGCTTGTTCCCAGGCAACAATAGCAAATGCATTAATTCTTGCATGCTCGATTATTTTTAGATGAGCTTTGCCGTGTACAAAATGACATAAATAAATAATTTTGATAATAAATCTGAAACCAATCAAAATGAGACCCGAATCGGCGAAAGTTAACAATGCAGTTCTAAAAATCTGTCATTCAACAACTTTGCATTGCAGAAACATTCCTGAATAAAAAATAAATATATTAGGAAAGAAACAGAGGTTATTTGGGAAGATATGACTTGAGTAACCTGTCCGGGGAGAGATTTCCTTCTTTGTAGTCTTTGTTTGAATTTACAAATAAATGTTTCATGCCAGTTACTTTTCAAGCTAATTCAACAGACAACATTTATCATTCTGCTCTCTCTGTGATTAATTCTTAAGTTTTGATAAGTGTGCAATGGATGGATTCTGATTTTAATATTTTTAGATAACATCTTCCTCATGTTTTCTTGTCTTCTTTGTCTGTATCTAGGCCGCTATCAGACTTGTTGTCTTCTAACTTTCCTCCGTCAAGTTCAAAATTCTGAACAGAAAATATTTCATGTGAATACTCTCAAGACAGAATATCTATGGAACACAAAGAATTAACACATTGTCTGATTTGTTATCAAATATTTGAAAAATATAACAAGGATTTGTTTCTGGTGATCTGCAAGTACATGTAAGTATTTTCCTTTGTTTAAAATTTCAACATTCAAATCACGCATATTCAATGTGATTAAAAGGTACATTTATTATTTATGTTCATGTTAACTTAATGATCAAGTTTTTATCAAAAAATATTTCTCTTGACAAACTACTCTGAGGAGTTAAATCAAATCACCCAGTAGATCGTTTGCAATACTTACTTCAAGTTCACGCATAACTTCATCCATAAAATCTGTTGAGTTATTTTTATAGTCTACTGCTGCTCGTATAGAATCCTTGAATAACTGAAAAAATGTAATGATGTGCATTTAAATCGTCTTTTTCTTCCAAGTAAATACCTCACAAATAGTTCATTACTGGATAAGCCAATACAGGTTCAGTGTATGGTTGCAGAAACATAATGATGACCATGGCTATTAATGAAATATAAAGCTATGGGCTCTGTAGCTCATTAGGACTTGCATGATTTATCATCTAAGATGGTAGATCTAAAATAATAGAGCCATTGGCTCTGTAGGAAGGCCTTTTGCATTCTTTATAGTCTAAGGTAGTTTATCATATAAAACAAAGGTCACAAAAACTGATGACTATTAGTTAGACAAACAGTCCTTGACATGTACTGATTGCTAATTCAGATAGCATCAACTGCATGACAGGAGGTTCATTAAATTAAATGCAGTTAAAAATGCTGTTAAAGGATGGCTCACACATAGTAATTTGAAGGCACAAACATGCACATTTTTTATTTCAAAAGACAATTGAATAACATGTTTGAATGAAACAAACATTAGTTTGTAGCTATAAAATGCATCCAGCCCACATTGGCATATGGATTTTATAAAATCAGACATTAAGTTCTCAATTCTTTTCTTTCTCACCATTAACCTAAGTTTATACAAGAAATAAACATTGATAAAGTTACCTTGACAACGTTAGTTCCATCAGAAGCGGAGACAAAGTAAAAAGGCATGTTGTGTTTCTTAGCAAAGTTGAAACCTTTTTTTGTCACGCTCATGTCGACTGTCAACAGAAGGAAGCATGACGTCATGTCAAATTGAAATGGATCTTCAAGGTTATATAGTTTAGTACAACATTTTCCCAGCCAGTACCAGCTTTGAGCACTGGCTAATTAATTCAAGCCTTGTTGTAGTTTGTGACAATTCATGGTAAGCTGTGGTGAATCTAAATGGGTGATTAATGGGTTTGAACACACACACCCCTAAAGGTTGGATTACTCACTTGTTAAGATAGACTATCTCACAATAACAATTGTTTTTTTTATTATTAGTTTACAGTCCGATACAGACATCATGAGCATAATGATATGCATGTGTGACTAAAAATTTAGATTTTATGAGAGCTTCAATCAGGGAAGAAAGATTGAACGTATATACATTTGACTGACCAACAAATATAATTGTATTAAAAAGGTACTAATTATACTCACCGTCGATTTTATTTCCCACACAAAGACAAGGAATTTCTGGCCGATAATCTCTCAGCTCTTTCAACCAGTTTGGTAAATTCTTATATGTTACTTTCCGTGTTGTGTCGAATACCTACAAGATGACATTCAATATAAATTCACATTCAATTTACAGTATTTTGCTTAAGGTTCTGTGGTCAGTGCATTATGTTATTAATTTTATAACATTTGATTCATTTTTTCATTTTTTTAAACTGTTACGTTCCTCCGGTTTTTTTTTTTTAGAGGGTACAAAGACTTCTTTATGTCATTTTATTCAAGCATGCTTGCCACCTATATTCTCAGTAAATGTGTTCGCTATTCTAAAAACATACACATCTTAAATGCGTGAAGAATTTAAATTGATATGTACAATAAACATATATCTGTTCTTCAACTCTACATGCTTACCAGTAGTTTGAAAGTGTCTTCATTAATTATTATGGATATGCTTTCAAGGATACTCTAGAATCGAACTGTTGTGTTGTTAAGTTTACGTAAGTAAGTAAGTAATGCTAAGTGAAATGATTCCACTGCCTACCAGAATACAAGCGTGAGCTTGGTGGTAGTAGGAAGGATGCATGTTGTTAAATCTCTCCTGTCCCGCTGTGTCCCAGAAATCTGAAAATAAAAAAGTATATTAAAATATTAACTTGTGATGGCTCTTTTTTTTCAATTTACTCAACCTTATCTGATGCTTGCTTATACGACAAATCTTTATAAACAGTTTCTTTATTTCTGAGTAGCAACATTTTGTTATAGATCCTTATACTGTTTTTAATGATGGACTGGCCAACTGCTTGGTAATGTTCAATTCCATGTTTCTGATTCTTCCCAGCATTAAAGGGAGTCAACTGAGCAGCAGAGTTGGGGAAAGTTTACAAACAAAGAGACCTGGGCGAGTCAGGGAAAAACTCAATCAAAAGTGACAAGTTTAAAGTGGTTTACTTCACTTGTGTATAACATATGAAGCTCACTGCTTGGTATCTGTAGACTACAAATTATACAGTATACTTAATCTAAATATATGTGAAAGCTATCTTATCTCGTGAGGAACTTAATGTATGAAGAACAGTGTTTTAAATAGCTGCCTGTCTGCAAGCAAATAGCTAATTATTGTCAGATAGATAGAGCTGCTACCAATAACTGACACAAGCCATCCCGATTCCGACTTTGATTTACAAAGTTAAAATTTGGAATCGGTTCAATTGAAAATTAAAATTCTAATATTTGCAGATAGGACCAAAATAAAAATGGACAGTAAGCCCACTTTTCTTGTGTAATTTTTGATTATTAAATGTCTACACAAGCCTTTCATAGTTTGAGAAAGAAAGATGCTTGTTTTCAAACCACAGGCTCAAGAGTCAGTAAAGATTAAAACGTTTTTACGTACATAGATAGAGTATATTCCAAATCAAAACAAAATGTTGGCTTCAGCTACACAAGGAGTGCACTAAAAAGATCAACACCGGTACATATTAAATGAAAGGTTACTTACCAACAGATATCTGTGTTCCATTTATCTCTGTCTTGTGGTTGAAGAGGGTCAGTGCGTATGTTGAAAGTTGTTGAGGTTTACTGATTTTATCAAGGTTTTCATAACAATTTGATTATCAATATGATGACCAGGTTATTTGATTAATATAATGTTATTAATTAAGTATTTCCATATTTGGGCCCAGTTGTATCGGCACAAGATGAGTTGAGAGCCAAAACAACGGATCGAGGTCAATCCAGAAATACTATATTAATGACAAATTTAATCTCATTTCATTCTATTGACACAATATCAAACACCTCATTTCCATTGAAATCATAATCATAATCCAGATTTTTTAACAAATAGCACTCGTCAAAAGTTTGAAGCAGCAGCTTTGGTCTTCACTAAATGTGTGACTGCACATGCTCAGACTCATTTTGGCCAGAGTTGAGTCTTTTATTGACCCTGTTTTCCTGTATTGGCCCAATTGCCAACTCAATTGGTCTTGTTAATAAATAACAATATTTTCCTACCCAAGAAGACAAAGATATGCCAGGTATTAAATAAAGTTTTTCAAAATATAACTTGCATTTTGATTGGTTGACAGAACTACTTTACGCCCATTCATGAATTGCTTACCTGCCCTGTTTCAGTTAAATCTTAAAATCACTAAGATGAACATTATTGAGCATACCTATTTAAAGTCAACGACAGTAAAACAAATAAAATAGAAATCATGTTGATTGATTGATTCTATGTTTCTGAGGCCTTAACTACAATAGCATAGCAAGATTGGCCGGTTGAACTGCGGTGATTTCAAGGCTTTGTGACATAATTACATTCTTCTTTGCATTGCAACTAAGTGATTGCTAGTTCATGTTTGACTAAGTTTCTCTCATTCTGTGATACTATTTACAATTTAAACAAATTGTTTATTGTGTCCGAAATCCTTTTTGGGAATAAACTTCAACGATTACACTTTATAATCTTACGGAAAAAAAGAGCGTTAGTAGCAAACTCGTTGATTATTCTTACCGTATAACAGGCTATCTGCAAGAGTATCAAATCTTGTAATTTGGTTGGAAATGTTTAACAGGTCATATATCTACTCTAAAGTAGTTTCAATTTCTGCACATATAGTTTTCCACACTCGAAGCGCTGCTGAATGACTTTACTTCCCTTTTTGAATGAATGTACGCTAGCCTTTATTAAAATTTTACATACAAAGTCATAAAAATATAACCCACAGTAATATGTTTCATCTGGATTGTGCAATAAGCAGTAAACAAGAACTTTCTCACAAATTTCATTTCAACAAAAAATACCCTGATAGAACTCTCTTTTTAAGCTGTTGCGATGGTCAGTGCTCCCAACTGGTGTCTGATTCTGAGGGTGTCTCAAAACAGTACAAGAATTTGCACTCTTGCAAATCATGTGATCCTAGATCATGCTCAGAATTGACCTACTTCCCCTACTGGGAATGGAGGTTTACCCGGGATTGTCACAGCGAGCAGTACATCGTTTGGTGAAATCCCCATACATAATGCCTACACGTTGAAAATTTCAACAACAGAAGTCAATAGTTAAATTTAAATGATGAATAAAAAGGATACTATCCATCCATCAAAAACCTTTCCACCAATCTGAAATGAAATATAAGGTCATAATAATTACCAACATTCTAATTATTGTAACCTGGATATTAGATTTTAAATTATGAATTTTTAATGGTTAAATGCATTGACACAATGAATCACTACAGGAGTACCAGGTAACTTATAAATAAATTTATATGCATAATCTAATTAATAACTCCATGGAAACGTTGTACAAGAGGTTCTCTACTGACACATGTAATATTACGTTGTATAATAGGGAAGCGGTCTTTTCGTAGGTGAAACCAGTTCGTAGGAGTGACCTTTTCGTAGGTGAAACCGGTTCGTAGAAGGTCTTTTCGTAGGAGGATTATTTTTTTAAATATATTTTGTTTTAGGATATTGCTAAGTGTTTGTTTGTAATTGTTTTACTTTATTCTGTATAAATAGTGTCTTTTCACATTAAATTGTTCTGTTTAGTCAGTACAGCGATACGAAACTGAGGATAGCTTCACAGCAGTTTTTTTTAATAAATAATGATAAATTGTATTGTATATTTTATTTTGTAATGCTATTTTTTGTATGCTTAATTTTGTAAAAGTATACGATGGTTTTGCATTCATATATCTGTCTTTGTCTTTTTTATTTTTCATTGAAGCGTCATAAAATATTATTATGTCTCTGCATAATTCGTGGATTAAAATAAATGAGTCTTCTCAGTTTAGGAAAGTTGTATTTGGATGTAGTGAGATGTTTTGATTGTTGCAATGAGATGTTAAATTTTGATTGTACATTGCATTGTCGGCGACTTACCCGTTTCATCTTCAGCGGCACCAGCTAATCTTCTAGTCGTTGCTGATTAGTCATACTTACCAGATTACTTTATTAAAAACAACATCACAAAACAAATAATATATATTTCATACCAATCATGTTAAATAAACCTCATCTCCCGCGGCGTATGTTAGGGATTCACACGCTATTTAATACAATATAAATTGTTAAATTGAATAAAGATTATACTTACCAGATTAATTTATTTATTAAAACAACAGACGATCATAAAAATAACAAATAAAGACTGCAAATCTTGTACATAATACAATTTAATAATCCTCCTACGAACCGACCGTTATATCCTCCTACGAACCGACCGTTTTGTACTCCTACGAACTGGTTCCTCCTACGAAAAGACCTACACCCGTATAATATTACCATTGTAATAATTGTTAGACAAAGTAGACAATATTTTATTTTACAACCAATTGAACCATATCTATTTCTTTGGTAAAAGATGTGAATAACCAAAAAGAATTAAAAAAGGATAACATAATGAACTGAAAATCACATATATTGTGAGCAGGATAACACACAATCCTTGTTTTATTCAACTTTAAAAAGAAGATTGCTGACGGTAGTTAGGGTAACCGTAAAGATATGATCGAAAACAGGACAAATGGAAATGTAAACATGGTATTATTCTTTTAGATGACTTAAAGTCTATTCTAACAGCGAACGAAATACATTACTTTGATTTCCCAACAGCACTGTCACCAAGGCAAATTATTTTCACTTTAGTTTCATCCGAATTGTCTTTTTTCTCATAATCTGGAAGGTCGGCATCGTTCTTCGCCATTTTGGAGTTACCAAGAATGCAAACTGATGCATGATGGGAAATCGATACGGAGTAGAAAATCCCCTGTAACTAAAAATAGAAAGAGACCGAAGCTTACATAAAATCCCCTATACGGTTTTAATTTTGCGGGTTGATAATAAATTCCAACAAAAGATTTTCAATTTATATCGATATACAATGATTTTATGATAAGATGTCAATAAATAAAAACATTACTTGGTCTGAAGTTCTAAGGCAGCAACTTTAATTAGTACAACCTTAAATCACTGAAAGAAAATACAATATTTATAATTTATTATTTTTACAAACTTGAAATAATCTATTTTCATTAACATTTAGTCATTTTCAATGTTATCTTTACAACTCTAAAATGGCGAGTAGGATACTGTAGTCGTTTTTAGACAATATATCTGTTATTTTTTTCAAAATAAATCGATCCTTAGAAAGGGGAGAAAAGTAAACATAAAGCGACATGAGCGATTTAGCCCTTGTGTATTAATATCTCTTTTATAGTGAATTTCTATTCTTTTGTGATTCGAGACGCAGCCTGCTTCCACTATATTATATTAATAATCCAAGGAAACTAAATTTATTAGCTACTTAGGTCCAGCAATTCCACAATTGTAAAAATAATATTCAAAGTTGAAATTTCTAAAGCAAAATTTGGGAATTTAGAATATTCAAATTATTCACACACTGTACATGACAGAATTTTTATTATATTTATATGGCGCTTGTACTTGTTCGAATTGTTATTCGTCATCGCTGTACTAAGACCTAAGATGTTGTGTGGTATAAACCGGTACTACGAGAAGGTGAAATATACTACATTATTATATAATGGGTCGGTGGCCCCTTTACGAAATAAACTCTCTCAACACTATATTTTCAAATATATTCTAACGGTATGAAGATATTGTTATCCACAATAAAATTAATACTTTTTAATATTCCACTGAAATATGGCAGATATCTCAATAGTTCGAGTATGTTCGTTATTTGGGCAATACGCTGTGCCAAGCAGTCAACGCATTTCTGATTGATAACTATCTAACTATTCATTCCAAAACTTTAAACCCAAAGGACAATTTTGAAAACCCACCACCATATGTTTCTTCAATGAGACGAACACAGTAAAGTTATTTTTTTTACTACATACTTCAAATCACTGAATATGTAAGACTATAATTATTACTTTATATTTTATACTTTACTTGTCTAGATGTCTAGATTCTTTTTCATTTATTAAATGTTTTTCGAAAAAAGGATTCTTAATCATCACCATCACAAATGATGACTATATTGGAAAATGTCTTTGATTTGACTCTATCTGAACCCGATTGTAAAGCAAAGCAATTATTCAATAGAAGTATATATTCGTTAAATTCATATGAATTGAATTTAGACATATTTGACATCGTTTGGTGTACATATCATTATCAGTGTATTTATAAAATGGAGATTTGATTTTTCTTTTGGAGGTTGTCAATAAAATGATAATGTTTTGACGAGAGTTACCTCCCCGGAAATAAAAGAACCTCAAACATGGCGGCGATAGGCATGGCGGTAAATTCGGGTAGGTTGCCTTTAAATATTGTAAATATTTGTAATAATGGTTCGATATGTATTCAGAATGAATTTAAATTCCTCCTTTTAAGTTTGTTTTCAAATAACTACCATTGGTATATACAAAACGAGCTTAATTCATTTAAATTTTCAAACCGGCGTCTGCTTCTCTGTCAGTTTCACTTCAGTTTTTTACTTAGTTTAGTTTCACTTTGGAAATAGGTTCACGTAAAACATGTAAAACGACAATCATGTTCAACATTAATGTTTGTTTATATTGGTAAAATATCATTCTCTAAGTATTATACTTTAAAAAACCGATCTTAAACGATGAACCAGTTTAAAAAGTTACTGTGCACAGTGTGGGTATTTTTTTTCAAAATTATGAATTTAGAAATTATGTTAACAAAACATGACTAAGATTGCTTTTCCGATGAGGAACGTATTGCATATGTATCATTATTAAAGGTACATCCATTGTGTTGTTGGGGGTCACATATTCCAAACGTTATATATGTTGTTATTTTATCGAAAAGTACCTACTGTTACCGAAAACTTCCATTTTGATGATAGTAGACTTAGCATATTGACGATATGAAGATAAAAGTAGTGATTTCTGATCGAAAACCGGACAATGCACAGCATGTGGCGCGCGTCAATGAGTCAAACGTTATTTTGGAATCTTACTTATAACAGACAAAAACACAAATTTGAGTTGATAATGTTAAATAACTATTGTGCATGTAAATGGGACGTGCAGTTTGGGTTTCTGCACATGCATAATGATGTTGCTCAATTTTAGTTGGAAACTAGTAATTATGATGTATTTGACGAATGGGGATAAATATGCAAGCTGAGTGAATTTATTTGTATTGTAGACAGCACAGGTGGTGATTTGGAACGTATTAAAGCCAAATAAAATTTTATGAAACACAATGGATGCACCTTTAAATCAACTTAGGGGCACATTGCCAGTGTAATTCTTTATTGCCTGTTACATAATTTGTTTTATATCTAAGGCTAAGCGAGCATAGATACACAATTATACATATTCGTATGAGTGATATAATTTTCCTCTTAGTAGTCCTGTGTAATTGTGTAGTTTTTTGTATTCATTTAATTCAAACTTAATTCATTTCCATAATTGTATCAAGAAATAATATGGTCAACAAGTTGTTATAAAATTGATAATAATCCTTTGTTTTCACTTTCCAGGTGCCCGCCTTTGGGGCCCGTTTAAAGCCTTATATGATGTTGTTGACACAGCCGTGTATAAACGGCGCCCAAATTCCATACACGACTTGGAACTTGCTCTCAGAAAACATAAACCTGACTTCATATCTTTACTTCAGACATCGGTAAGGATTCACCAACACAAAACAATCTCAGTAAATTATCATTTGAATAACATGTACGTCATGTATCAATGTTTTCTTATCCACTGTGGGACCCAAATATCCACAGGGATAATACAACCATATTATTATTCATAGGTGAGAGCTACCAATTGGTATTTTCCTTATCTACTTTGTGAATTGGAGATTCAGTGATTCAGTGAGATTAGCAGTGTCCTTTAGAATGACACAAAGAAGTCTGAAGAAAGCTATGAGCCTTGGCTAATATATAAATATGGGGCATGTAAAATGTAGTGAGTGATCGTCAGAAGGACTAGTTAAATAATTTAATACAGACAATATACTATAGATGTACTACTTTGTTAAGGCTAATTTCAACCCCTGTCGAGGATAGTTACATTAAAATATAATTGTTTTTACTTAAAGGAAAGTGAAATCTCTTTGATGGTTTTACAGGCTAAGAATACAATGCATAGAGAAGCAGTGAAGAAATCCACGACAGAAGGTATACCAGTTCAAGGAGAACAGAGAAGTCAGACATTCTCACAACAGTTTGTGACCGAAACACTCATCATCAGTGATCTCTTCAATCTGAATGAGCTGGCGGCCCTGGAACTCCTCATGGCTGGTTAGTATGGTTAACCCTTTGCCTGTCATTCCTGAGTTGCCGCACTCCAGGATTTGTTACTCTTTAACAAAGGGAATAATTTAGGAGAGGTATCTGGAATATAATGTTGTAAAGGGATAAATAGAAACTCACACCAGAGGATATTAAAAATACAGATGAAATTCAAATGAATGTGCTTTTGAATGCTCGATGGAATAGTCTTTTATTATGTTTAAATTTAACTTCATATAACTATAATAATTCCACATTGAAATTCAAATACAGTGTCATAGTTTCAATAGTTTTGTACTTTCAGCTGATGCAATCATCTTTTTGCCTCAATGCATAAGTGGTTTTGCTAGCTTTATCCTAAAATAATATTTTATGTATATAAGCAGCCATATTGCACTACAAAAACGGTATTCAAAGATTTTGTTCGCTCTCCTGATGTTACTACTGGAGCCGAGAAAATTCTAGCAGTGACAACAAGATGGCTTTAGGTGCATTTGTGAATATGAGATGCTTACGATCATCTGTGAATATGCACATTTTCCTGTCAAGCAAGAAGTATCATACATGTGGAAGTTTTAACATTTTTCGAGAATTTCTAATGAAGGGGGTCAGACCCCTAAAACTTATTGCCACTTCCACTCCTATTCTATTTGTGGACTCTTTTCTTAGTTGAGCTTTGTCATCCTTTTTCATGTTTTTGAAGGTATGGTCACTGCATCATTCAGTTAATCTTTATCAAGGAATCCCAGCACTGAGCCTCAGTCTAAGCTGGATGACATGTGTCACCTCTACGCTCACTTTGCAGGAGAAAACCAGCTACCCAACTATCCTGGCCTAACCCGAGGACTAGTAGCAGTCATCCTGTACTATGATGGGAGGAGAAGCCTCGTCAACTCACTGCGGGTCCTGTTACAATCACGAGAAGGTCGTACTTGGACTATTGGGATGCCAGCGGACATGACACATCTCATCAATGAGTTCACGTCGCAGTTGGTTGAAGAGGGCCTTGTCAACAAAATTCTGGGTGGGTTTTAAGGAACATTTGTTTTGATCTTTGGTTTTTTTGGATGTTGGGTACACACAACAGTAATGCATGTTTGCCCATCCACTTTCATTAACCGTATAACATATTTTATTTTCATATTAATGAATGTTGGAATATTGAAGTTTATATGAACTATGTTATATGCTACATTTTCAAGTTAATAAGACTCAGGACCGTTTCATTAATTCAAGAAATAAAATATGTATTAAAATTATTATTTTTTCCAGATCTGATTCGGTCAATGAATGAAGTAACCGAAATGGACAGGCTTCAAAAGGACCGGGCTCTCGGCCCTCCAAAACATAGGAAACAGGTAAACTATATTGCTTATCGATATCTAGATTGAGAAATTTTATTTTGGTGAAAAAAAGACATTAAAAGTCATAGATATATGTACTCATATACTCACTCCAGTGCAATTTATAATATTTGCATATTGCACATGCAAAATTATTTGAATAAAGAGTTCTACCCAGCTAGGACTTAATTAACCCCTAGTGTGGCAGTAGAATCACTGCTAATTTGATGGTTGTGTTTTTCCACTTCACTCATATGGTCTAGCTACATGAATTTAAACAGAATATGTACAATTTCCAGGTGCATGACATGTACAAAGAGATCAAACTCTCGCTGGCCGAGTGTCTCTTCTGTCTGGCGTGTCAGCAGCCCCTGAGTAGAGCTGACACCTTGAGGCTGATAGCGCATCTAAGGGAAGATAACTCTCTGACAGGAAACGAAAGACTGGACCCAGTCAGCCTCTGTTTGCTTCACACTCTGCTCTACTGCTTCGACGTGCGCATCCTGGAGCAAGAAGACTCTGCAGGTATTTTAACCAACGTATTTATTGAACTAAAGCATATCTGAGAAAACAGAGCCAAGTTTATTGGAATTATTTTCAATTGCAGTGAAAGAGCCAAAATGTAGGTATTCCGGTCCATAGAGACATAGTCAAACTGATCAACTCATCTCCCTCCAGGGGTTACAGTAACTTTGTCTGCTGTAAAGAACTGTTCTATATGCATTAAGGTTTGGGTTCAAAGCTGCTCTGAATATCAGTGCCATAACACCAATGGTTTGGTATGTTCACATGTTTTGTCACAATCCATAGCCTTTTGAACACGAGTTATGAAAATGAATTATTTGTAACAGGTCTTATTGGTTCAATATCACAATCAAGAGAACAATCAGTTATACCCCCACATTTATGTTTGGATAATGTTTGTTTCAGATATAGCCCAGAAGCTGCCTGTCATCTCGGACCCCAACTACCTACAAGAAGTACACAAGGAGCTGCTGTCCGATACAAAGTGGGCTATCCCTGGACTGAAGTCCACCGCTCAGTTCTCCTGGGCCATGTTGCTCAGACAGCTCTCTCAGTACCCACTAGCCGGAGGTCAGAACATGCTTTGTTTTGTGTATTGCTGACATTTCAAGTTTCAAACAATTTGGAAATTATGCCCCAGTCCAATAAACCTGATGGCATTTAGAGCAAAACATGAGACAGTTTCATTATTATGCTATTGAGTCTTGCTGGGGGGCTTGTTCATTTCTAAAAGATAGTACTGGTAAGAAAGTTGGAATTTTGAGCGGGTCCTTTATAAAATTTTAGATGATTTTATGTCCCTAGTGCCTCCCCTTTGATTGAACATTGTTGCTACTCATAATACTCCAGATTGGCTTTGGCCTCTCTTACCAATCATTCATCTAATAATACAAAACTTACAAACAACTCCGCTAATGACAATTTAAAACATTTCTAAGATCTAACTATTTCCAGGAACGTCGGATGTGCTGGAGGACGATGAGTTGATGATGGACCAGGCTATTAATGGAAACGTCTTCAGCTTCCTCCGCAACTCTGTTGTAGTGTTGCCAGAGTTCCATAATGATGTGAGCTTTCAATCTATTATTTCTAATCGATAGCCTTTCTATATGAGTAGTATTGTATATTGTATATTGAATAGTGGCAGTAGCTCGGCAACTTTGTCTGCTGTAGAGAACTAGACCAGACCTACATGTGATGTAGTGGAAAAAACTGCTGGAAGGCCATGACTAACTGTAACTGAAAATATGGGACAGATTATTTGTCATAACTGATGCAAATAATTATTTCCCCCCTCTTATAAAGATTTCATGCTGTATATTTCAGGAGTTCTACACCCGACGTATCCACTGTCTACTGACAGATTTCATCTACCACATGCCCCTCAAGGTTTGTACTGTCTGTCTATTGTCAGTTATTGAAATGAAGACTGGAATGTTAAACATTTTATATTGCTAGTCTCTGAATATTCCTGCCAGTGGCCAAGTACGGATTATTTTATTGTTACATTTTAGACAAGTTGTAATTCCTGTAGATATCTTATTGATAATTACTATTTCCTGAAGCCAAATCCATCAGAAAATTCTTGTGAATTTTCAATTAGAACTTGACTTGTGACTTTGAACCCTTTGAGAGATTTGATGGATCCAGTGCATTGCTTTTTCTTAAAAGTAAATTAAATACCTAATCTTTAAATCTCACTTTGAGACATTTGTTCATTGTCTTTGATAAAAGTAAATGTAATTGTTAATCTTTAATTATGAATATTTATGTAAGGTGAAGGAGCTGCGTAACCGTGGTGATGAGACTGCACGTATCATCATGGCTCATCAGATGGAGGGATCGGAAGCACCGCCGCAGAGGAGAGATCTTGAACATATGTTTCAGCTTGTGAGTAGTGGTATTGATAGAAATCTTTATTATGTTTACATCATTAACTTCTAATATTTATTGATCATCCGGAAAGAAGACGTCCAGAAAACAAACAAATCTTCAAAAGTTTTGGGGAAAAGGACCATTGGGGGAAAACTAAAGTAGTATCACAACTATGTCAGCATTCTCGAAGAAAGGTCTACTTGGCAATTTCTTTAAATAACTTGGTCAATCTAAAAGTTGCAACTACTCGGCCCACCTAGGAACAACTGAGCCAATAGAGTCGAGTGTAACTAGAAGTGAGTGTTAGAATGTCAATACATTTCACTCCATGAAATACAATTGAGACTTTCGCATTAAAAATGTTGAGTATGACTTTCTCTACTCCCACAGATTGCAGACCTGTATCGGAAGGATCCGCTATATCTGGAGCTGTCGGTCGAGTACTGGTGTCCCACCGAGATGTCCCAGGCACAGGAGTCCTTCTACAACTACAGACCACCTCCCAGACAGGTTAGAGGGTCCGGCATCAGGCATTAATCTAACTGGATTATCTACAGTATGCTTTTTCAGAAAACCAATCTCAGATGCTTGTGCAAGATGTAATGCTTTACTAAGGATAGTTTCATCTATCTATCCCTCTGTTCTACCAAAGATAGTTTTTTCAGAATCCTCTGTTTCTCTCTGTTCTATGCCAGGTTGCGTTGTTCAAGTTTATCCGAGGTGCGGGAGACCTTCTGCCAGCTCCACTGTACATCCCCTACGTGAACATGCTGACTGGACTAGCGAGCGGACCCCAGTCGGCTCAACACTGCTTCAACCTCCTCAAGGCTAACGGGGTCAACTCTGGTACGTTCTTTTACTTTCCCCCATATATATTAGATTCTTAAAACTGCTTCTGCTTTATCAGCTTTCTGGAAACTAGAAATATTCTGGAAATTCATTATTTGTGTACGTTTAAAAAGCAGCAAATGGCCCCGCCAGCGGTTCTGACTTAATTAAATTTATTATCAATAACTGTCACAGGAGGCTCGTCCAGCATGGTATCCTGGGATCACATCTTCGCGTCCATGAACCAATACTACTCCAGCCTGAGACGGGAGACGCAGAGCTCTGTGGACTCCAACATGTACCGAGCTCCGCCAGTTAGATCAATCACACCCCAGGAACTAGAGGGAATCCTGGCGGTCCTCAGTCTCATGAAGTGTGTGTCAGACCAGGTGGGTTTGAGTTAGTTTGCATCATTACATCTGATTAATAGCTACCAGGCACTAACTTTAATAGCTTACAGTAGTATTTAGATTTTCAAGTAAAAACATTTTCAAAAACCCAACTTTCCCACCAGAATGAAAAGTGCCACTTCCAGTTTTTTTCCAGTGTATTTCTATATAGACATGAAAAAAAAGATTTCTTTCCATCAGAACGAGAACTGCCGCAGTGCACTGTATGAGAACCAGCAGTGGGGAGCTGTCATCATGATGTTCGGACTCATCGGGTGCAGCATCCCCTCCAAGATGAAGGCTGAGCTACTTCTCACTCTTGCTGCCATGGCTAAAACACCGGCTATTGCTGCAAACATCTGGCAAACCTTGGAAGTTGCCCAGGTAAGTTGAGAGTTGAGTTGAAAGTCCCTTGAATACCTCCATGCTTCTTCACTCTGTGTGAGTTTTAGGCCTGACCCAGCTCCAAATCTACAAACCAACCAAACTGGTTTGGGTTTGGTTTCTGTTCAAAAGGATTTTCAGCTTTGTTTTAATTGAATTTTGCCTAAACCATATCAAATAATTGACAAATTGAGTAGGTCCTAAGTGAGTATAAGCATTGTTGAACACCTGTGTTACTTATGTTAAATTGTTTGAGGGCATTTAGCAGATTATTCAAATACAATCTGTGAACAATTATATTTCAGGTTCTCCAGACGACCGTGACTAACACAGATGAAAGAGGAGGAATACTGGTAGGTGTTGATATTTAATGCAATATTTCTCATTAATCCCCAATTCCTCCCTTTGTAATTGAAAACTTTTAGTTCAGTTAAAGAATTGCAATTTTTATATTACAACATTTTCAAGATTTTAGAGCTTCATCATTACAGAACACCATTTCACACTTGTTATAGAAAGTTGGTTGTTACACTTACTTACTTTTCAGGTTGAACTGGAAGACATTGAAAGCCGTAACGAAGAGTACCCAATGACAGTAGCATTCCTGAAGCTGATCGATCGTCTGACAGATATACCTATCCCAGCAGCCCTTGGGGCAGGATACCGAGCACCTGGCTTTGACCCATACCTTGACTTCATCATTGACAGCGTCTTTCTACGTTTTAATTCTCGAGCTTACAAAAATAGTGCTGAAAAGGTATGTTATGTTTTATTATGTCATCAAATTAAACATATCTATGATCAGTAATATTCAATTGAATGGTACAATCGTTTACCAGAGTGGTTGAGGATACCATATCTCAAAGACTGAAACAGATATGAAATTGAAATTTGTATTTGAGTTTATAAAGATAAAATCGATATGCTCCATCAAGGCAGGAGGACTGAGTAAAAAGGAGATAAAAAGCTCAGTGACTGAAATCTTAGGGCTGTGTACTATGTCTCTAAATTGATTAACTCATTGGAAGAGACTATTAGTGATCATATTCATCGTGTAATGCTGTTTTGATTCCGTTCTATTTTGTGTCCAATCTCTAGTGGCAAGTATCGGCGTATGCGCTGGAGATTCTGTGCAAGTTGCTGCGTGATCATGAGACTCAGGAGGAAGATTTCCGAGACACCATGGTGGACGTACAGGGAGGAGGAATTGTACCCGCTAACAAACCTCCTGGTCACACCTTGCTGGTCCACATGCTCAATGATTCAGGCCTCTTTAAGATGGTGAGAATCTTAATGTTGTCTTTTAATCATGAAGACTCATTTTTGATAGAACGAACCCTTCGATCAGAGAGATTGAGAGAGACTTTTAGAGAGAGTATTGTAAAAGATTGGATCAAGAACTGTGGTGATAATGTTTCCAAGTAGGATGCAGATGTTGTTCACTTCAGCGTCAGTTCACCTGTTAGTATGTTTATGTAATTGTAATTAATACGGTCTGTAAATATTGATGCAACTTTCTATCATCAGCCAGAAGGATAAAGATCAAAGCACTTCAAGATTACAAATAGGCACCTATATTTGAAAGATACAGAAGTAACATTGCCTTTATGATTATAAAAAGTTCCTGCTCTTTTGTTTTCAGGTTCTGAGAGTCCTAGACGAAGCAATCACTATATTCGAACAGCATATCAAGGTTCCAGGTGAGGGTCCACCCTTAACTTGCTCTTCTAGAAACACTAACCTAACCTAACGCTTTAAATATTGCTTGTCCACAGAATTGTTTTCCACTGTTGCTAAGAAAGATCTTATCTCATCATAAAGTGATGGTGACCCCCAGAAGACAGCTTTCCTATGTCTTTGGGTGATAGGTGAAAAATAGTAAATGCCGGTTCTGGTTTCATCGATTTATTTAAGGCTTCAGGCATCAAATACAAGACCTTATGGTGTCAAGGTGTCACACCCACTCAGAGCACATGTCTGTTGTCTCTCACCTGGTCTCAGATACTAAAAATAGGATTCAGGTATGGAAGGTAATAATCCTTACAGTTAGTGGGGTGGATTAAAAGGGGGCTTATGAAGCGGAATAGGATTTTCAAATTATTTTCTCTTTAACAATAGGGATATATCTTATATATCTAAAACCTCCTACTATTGATAAGGATGTACCTGACTTCTTTCCCTTTGACTAAGGCTATGACTATTGTTCTATGATCATAGGTGAAGAGGACCTGCAGAAGACAGCTCTCCTATGTCTGCGGATGATAGAGACGTCCCTGGAGAAGGAGGCGCACTTTGAGGCCATCATCCGGGAGACGGGCGTGTCTCTTCTCGTGGCTACCATGGACAAACTTCTCCTTAGTATCAACCCTCGTAGTGGCAAGGCTGATCATCTTGTCAATATTGCCAAGTATGTTCATTCTTTAACACATTGTTGTATGATTGACAGGGACAACGACAGAACCAACAAGTATTGAGAAAAATTTAAAGAGGAACATAACTACTGTCAACCATGAGGGTTGCTATTAAAATGTGTAAAGGAGGAGAATTTGAGGCAGTTACATTTTCGGGTATTGGACACAAACTCACACCATCTATACCCCAACCCCTTCCTTTAGATCGATGGTCATTTACTTTACTTCCTGTGTTGTTTACAGGTTTGTGACGCTGAACAGTTTCTTGCCTCACCAGTGTCTGTCTGCTGTACGTATCTTGTACCTCGTGTGTCAAGCCGCGCCCATACAGACAGATCTTGTAGCTCTCTTCACTGCTCATGAGGTAAATATTATCTCAACTACAACGTAATCACGGCTATACAGCACTCCGTGTGTCCGTCTGAAATCATTTCAGAAACATAACTTATAAACAATGTGACATGGAAACTTAAAATTTGGTATGGAAATAAGCTAAGTGGTGGTTTTGAGAGTGGAATAATTCGTTTTATTACCCCTTCTTGGTGGTGTTGTGCCTAGGGGTAACAACTCGAGGATGCCAAAACATTTTGTAATTTGGACCAAAATTGGCAGTAAGTATAATACGAGATATTTGTTCCCTCTGACAGGTAGAGAGCAGCTCGCTACTGCAGGGCTTTGTGGAGTGTCTGGAGATGGAGGACCAGGAAGTGAAGGTCGAGGAGGTGGAGGAGGGCGAGGAGAACAGTGAGCTCATAGTTCTACTTCCAATATGGTTGAAAATAACCGAGTTAATATTATGTTATGAGCACATGTGCACATATCATATTTGCCTAGCAACCATTGTTTCATTGCGTCTTCCCATATTTTGTCATCTGCAACGTCATAAAACGATTGTTCGTGATGTCACTGTAACTTGATGTCGTAAGAGAAGTGGGCCGTTTTCTGACTAAATTAACGCGAATCAAATAGATTATTATGGTTAATAAAGAAATTATGACACTCGAAAGTGTGCCTTATGACTTTTACGAAACTCATGCAAATTAATATATAACCTTCACTCTCTCGGACAATACAAAAATTCACACTCGTTTAGTAAAAGTCGTATGACACACTTCCTCATTTAATAACCGTTATTTATTATCCCTTGTCACAACAAAGTTGACTTCTGTCGATGCCTCCAGGTTTCATTTACGGACCAGAACTAAAAAACTGCTAGCTCTACTTGATATGATATGCTTTTTAATTTTTTTTGTATATTGGCCACTCAGAATTGTGTGATACCTAATCAATCGACAACTGAGGTGTTGGTTATCTGATCACTTGATTAGAACTTGTTGTTTTGAGCCCAGAATCAGGATACAGCTTGAAGTGCTAGAAGTATACACAGCGGAGGCATATCAGTGCTTGCCCTTGTTTGGTGGACAAATGAAAAAACTGCTTCAAATAGAAATGATGTGCCGATGCCTGAAAAACCAGAACATCTGAGTTTGAACATCTTGTGTTTGGAAATTGTCACATGTATCTTGTATCTCTGCACAGAAGAGGAAATCCTGACGGCGCAGGTGCGTAATGCCTCTCAACAACACCTCATCCAGCTGCTGCTACACGCGATGGAACAGCCTGCACCTAACCTCGCTCACTGGATGCTCGGCTTTGAGGTCCGCAAACCTATCTCCAAGACCAACCTTCAGGATCCAGGTGGGAATCTTCCAAATCATCCAAATAATTTCTGTCCATAACTTATTTTTCATTTGAATATCCTTTTTCTACTTACTATAAACAATTACTTAACTTATATCAACATATTTTTCTTAAAAAGTGAGAGAAGTATTTCATGTTCTCTGTTATGTGAGAGGTATGGTGTAGAATCACTATGTGCCTCTGTGACATTGTGATGAAAATTGACTTTCCTATTCCACTCGTCCTGTAACTGTTAACTTTTCAAGCAATACAGTTGCTCGTAAAATTTACCATTGAAATTCCAGCATGGGTACATGAGACATTTTATAAATTGTTAATAACACAACGTTATGCTTTATGTTTTCTTCAGCTAATGTAATGGATTGGATGTAATGTAATGGAACAAAACACCTTACCTCAACTCAATACATAGTCATCTTGTTTATATATATTTTGTTCAGGTATCCTGGGCTCGCCAAGGACATGCCTTCACTCCGTGCTAGCGTTCCTCGGTAAAGGAGTTGGGACCCACTCAGGCCCAGTATGTCTCCTCGAGGCTCCTCGTCTGGCAGAGCTGTGCTACAATCTCATCTACATCATCTGCTCCAACCGCGATACGTCCACACCCACACTCCGATATCTCCGTACCACGCACAACTTCCTGTTCAACCAGCTCCGCCACCTCCCCTTCAGGGAGCAGGACTACGGTGAGTGTAGGGAATATTTGAGGCTTAAACTCCTGGTTAGAAAGCTTGTTTTTCAGGACCAGGGACTTGGGGACTGTGTGTGGTCATTTTGAGCAGGTAATTTGGAGCAGTTTGGGTCAAGATAACAATGGTTGACATGTTAGCTTTGGAGCAGAAGGTCTTTAGTGTTAGTGTTTAGTGTTTAGTGTTGCCATAAGCTCAGCAATTTTGTTATACATGTAAAAAAAAATTTAATGAAATCTATTTTACAAGCAGGAATGTTTTGGGGGACATTGCTGCATTGAAAATCATTGCAATACTACCCATGATTCTCTAGTTCATTCTGATAAATGATCATGCAAGCTTTCTCCCTCTAATAAAACTAGCCATGGTAATTAAAGTAAAAAACTCTTGAAACTGATTTGATATCCCACATCTCCTCACCTTGCAAGACAATGCCACAATAGCATTAAAGCCTTTTTCCCTGCAAACTTAAAAGCTGCCCTGAAAATGAAATTAGTCGGCCCTCAACCCAAAATCAACTCACCTCATTTCTATTAATCTTTCCAGGCACCCCTGTAGCGAGTCACCAATCCTGGTTGCTCAAGACAATCGCTATTGAAGTGAGAATAACGGCACTGAATCGACAACGCTCCCACACCCAGAGGCTCCTTAGTCTACTGCTAGCGGACACTGACGATGAACAAACCTATGGTAGGAAGTTCATTTGCTTAATTCAATGTTGGTTAGAAATACAATTGATTTTAGATTGGTATGTGTTTGATGAGGAAAAAGAGTCTGCCACCTAAATCTAGGATGACAATGTTGTTGAAATGTCCATGAGACATGTATTTCTTCTGTTGTGCTTTCGAGTGAGTGAGTTACTGTTTAACGCCTCTTTGGCAGTATCGCAGCCATTTGCGGCGAATTGAGTTAATGAGATGAGATAATGAATGGCTGTGATGACTATGTTGCAGACCAGCAGACCGTGGGGGTGGAGGAAGGAGACACGACTACCT
This sequence comes from Gibbula magus, assembly GCA_936450465.1. Lineage (NCBI taxonomy): Eukaryota > Metazoa > Mollusca > Gastropoda > Trochida > Trochidae > Gibbula > Gibbula magus. The sequence goes on along the minus strand of OW388293.1, from coordinate 26,874,854 downwards.
GGGATAGAGATCAGACCTCCTTCCTCTCCGGACCTTCACACAATAGGACACATGCAGTCCAGAGTGAGTAGACTGCTCTCTCATTGCCACATTCTTCCTTTAAGTTATTTATCTTCATAGGCACACTTTCTTTTCTCTTTGTTATCATGTGAACATGTACCGAGTAAATACCATATCTATAGCCCAACGATTGCGGTGTAAAGTCTTGTGTATCCTGGATTTCAACAACTTCCGTCGCCATGTATCTGTAATGACAACTGTCTTCCTCCCCTTCTCCCTATCCCCTCCTTCCTCTCCTCTCCCCTCTTCTTCTTTCTTGCCTTATCTCATATCTTCCTCTCTCTTTATCTCCCAATTCCTTTCTTGCCCCCTTCCCGCAAACCTCTGCCCCCTTTTATATCTCACTCTCACCCTTTCCCTCCCCTTCTCCATCATGTTACAATAACAATATCTGCCTCCTATACTTGCAGCCCAGCAGACGAGACGCAAGCTCCTGTGTATCCTGGACTCCATCAGCTTCAGCCAGCAATACCCCTCCAGTCTTCAACTCAACTTCTTCGACCCAAAACTCATCGAGCAGGTCATCTCAAGCTGTGAGAATAAAACAAAGACGGGAGTGAAGACGTGTGATGTCCGTAACCTACGCCGTATCCTCATCAACGAGCTCAACAACCAACAGGGGACGCTGATGGCGGGACAGAGGCCTCTCATTCAAGAGGTTTGTTGTGTCAAATACTAAGGGGTAGTGGTCATAATGATGATGATAATGAGAACTTTTGTACAAATTTTGAAGGCACATATCAGAAAAGCTGTTCTTTTTTTCCCAATTGACTGGATGTGCCTGGCATACAATGCATGGAGATTTAGCACTTTTATACATGTATCTGTTGTTTCCTGATTTATTTTGGATTTGGAGAAAAACAACTCTTGTTAGAGATTGTTATAAACAGAGTGCTATTTGTTATTTTCTTGGATTTCACACCGAGATTCCTGTCTCTCTCCTCTAAGTTTATGTTATATTTAAAGAAATATCTCAACACCTTGCTTACTATTTCAGGAGATACAGTCTATCCTTAGTACAGTTGTACAGAGGAATGCAGTCAGGGAGAGCCTGTACACAAAGAAACAATCGTTTGAGTCGTGGCGGCAAGTGACGGAGGTGCTGCTCACAGCCTGTCCTGAAGATGTGCTCACCGGAGAAGTCAGACAGATGGTCATCTTCGAGGTTCTGCAAGATCTCCTGGTCAAGGTGCGCACTTATTATTAGTTTATTTGGAATCCAGAGTTCTCTATTATCTTCTTCTCAAGGCCGAAACAACTTCATACTTCCTCCTCATTCCTATATTTGGAATACAGATCTTTTATTGCTTGTAGAAATTTTGTTGATGATTTCTACTTTTGCTCAGTTTTATTTAACATCAAACTTGACTTTATGACTTACATCTAAAATAATATTATGAAATTGGCGTGGGCGTTCTACTTCATCAGTGAATGATAACGAATAACATGCAAAGGGTTCCAAACAGGGAAACTAGACAAAAAGTACCTCTTATTCACTGAATCAGAATGATACCACAATGTCAGAAATGATTGTTCCTCCATTCTAGGTTGCTGATGACGAAGCAATGCCTGAGTCGACCGCCCCAGTAGCGGGAGTTATCCTAACCCTGATGGCAAATCTCCGCCAGTGTTTCCTCTCCGACAAGTCTCACACGTCCCCCGTTGCACGCAACGTCTCGCAGTACGTGTCCTTCCTGGACAGATCGATGCTGCCCTCTGGTGGCAGTGCGGTGGGGTCCAGGACATTGTTTGCCTCATCCCTGCAGATGGTTCTGAAGGGTCTCCTCGACTATATACTGAGAGCAGGTTAGTTGGAGTGGAGCACGTGCACAATTAGACCTTAACCATATGTTGATTGTTATCAAGGGTCTCCTCGACTATATACTGAGAGCAGGTTAGTTGGAGTGGAGCACGTGCACAATTAGACCTTAACCATATATTGATTGTTATCAACAGGCTTTTGTCATGGCAAAATGGTCCTGAAAAGCAAAAGTTAAAACAGTCCCATAGGCAGTGAAATGGCATGAACCAATTTCAAATTATTCTTAGTGAATTTTGGCTGATATTGATATTCTTTAGGAGAAATATTCATAATTTTTTGGAGCGTGACGGCCCAGTGGTTAGTGGCTTCGATAAAGAGATCTGGGGTTCAGGGTTCGAATCCTGCCATTCATTTGGCAACTTTGTCTGCTTTTAGTACTGTTCTACATAAAGGAAGGTTTGGATGCAATGCTACCCATGTTTTGCTAGTTCCATTCGATATTCAATAACAGTTGTGATATAAGTGAAATATTCTTGAAAGCAAAGTTAATTCCCAAATCACGTCACTTCACTATTTTGTGTTTTCTGATTTGTAATTCATTAAGTGATGATCGTCTAGTTTATTGAGGTGTTGAACATTCATATATCACCTAAGTATTGACACCTTTAATTCAATGTACAATTCTTTGATAATCTATTGCTCACATTTCAAGACCATACTAATTTCAATATCACAATCACAAATATAATAAGAACCAGTCATCCATTTAAGATTTTTAATAAGATACAATCAGGAAAACATAGGCTATACATGTTAGTTAAGCGGCTAAAGACCTGTTATAATCATCAGTCCAGTGACATGCTGTGGTAACTATTGTGCATTTTGACAATGTTCATATTGTTCTCCATTGTTTCAGGTGGGGGTGCTCAGCGGGTGAGAGCCAACTTGTACGGAGCGTTGCTGTATTACCTGCAGATTGCACAGAAACCTGCGCCTGTACCTCAGCTTACAGGTGAGAATATTCATTAATAACAGGGACAGGGGGAGTGGTCAGCATGTTGGACTTTGGATCAAGAGGTCCGGTATTCAAATCCTGCCGTTTTGGAGAACTCTTCTACATGTATTCTTTGGGTTTTATGTTACATCAGTATTGAGTGAATCACTACCTGTATTTCGTTACTTACAGCATAATCAGGACATTTCAAGCAGAAGTTGTATACATTTTGTATTTACCAAGGACTTTAAGCACCCTAGATATTTTGTATCATTTTTTAGATTACAAGATGTAATGTAAACAACATATGATTTGTTCACAGACAAAAATGGCGACAAGATGTCACGAGTGCTGGGAACATCTGATACAGAATATGAGCAACTGTCCAAAGAGAACTTGTCCAACATCCTGTCTTACGGGGAAAGTCTGATGGAGACTGTCTGTAGAGACGCCTGCGACGGACATGACATCGGCAGGGTGAGAGAGAGAAAACTATATTGATAATGGATGTACTAATTACAAATGTGGGTTACAGGTTCTGTAGAGATAGAGCGTAAGCTGACAAATTAGTGGCGAGTAATGGTGTCTGTTCACAAATTTGTAGTGATGTGACTGCGTGTCAGACTTGCGGACTGAGTGTGAAAGGAAAATAGTGAATATGAATATAATATGAACAATGCAATTGTGATATAAATGTGGAGAAAATGGAGATTGATTTTAGTGACTCCTGTGATTAACAGTAGTGTCCAAATCATAGCTGAATGAGTGACAAATGTGGATGTGAGTTTAGTTTTAGTAGAGATTTGTGCAACAAACAACGAGAACAAGGGTGTTGATACAAAAAAATTATTGGAGCTAATATGTGAAGAACATATCATTGGGGGCTGACTCAGAATATTTTAAGCTTGGGTGAATAAGATTTAATGTGATTGTGATATGGCCGTGATGACCTTAAGGAAATAAGGATATGCCTTGGGGGGAAAAGCTATAAGGTTTTGAATAGCTGATTGCCCAAAACGAGGTAGCATACCGAGAGCCCCCAAGGGATATGATGATAGTAATTATAAGATTGGATTGAAGTAAATTAGAGATAAAATACTAATACTGTTTAGTGTTGCAGGGAGAAGATACCAGAAGATGGCTTGGTGCCTTACACTGAAGGAGACCAATAAAAGCAAAGAATACTTAAATGAAATAAAATGTATCCCCGGGTGCTAAATTAGGAATGATGAAGAAGATTGACAACATTTGCATAAATAAACATGTAGGATCATGAACAATGAAAAACACCAAATGTAAAAGGTATCAAACGCATATACACATAAATCAAGTAATTGTGCCAAAGGAATGTATACATACACTAGATGGTACTAGCATGAATCTGGAAACTAAACATTGCATAGTGATTGTTGAGCTGCTCGGAGAACAGTCTCCGGAGTACGAATATATCTGGTGAAACAATCAGACCTCCAACGTTCATGTAGTATGCATGGTGATATGCTGAGCTATCACTAAACACCAATCTACCTATTATCCATGTTTCACCTCAATACATTGATGTGGGTGGACCGCTAGAGGTTTGAGTGCTGATATGGCGTTCTTTCTATGTCCTCCCTGTCTGCTGTTTGATGGATTCTACACTTGTTTCTACTACAATATTATCAGGCACCTCAAGTTCTGTGCAGACCTCAAATGACCAACATGTCTCATTTATACCCCTTTTCCTGCAGATGCTAGCTCTGAGCGTGCTGGACACGGTGACGTCTATCGACCACTACCAGCAGTGGCTGTCCTTCCTCCGCAACAAGGGCTACCTCCAGCACCTGGTCGACTCGCTCCTCACCGACGATGTGGAGCTACAGAAACTGCTCATTCCCAACCCCGAGCAGCTGAGGGCCCTCTATATATACCAGTCCAAGATGGTAGGGATTGACCCTCTGCCCAATGATTAAATAAAGTGCCATGCCATTCTTAGTGGTTGAATCAGAGAAATCAGTTTAGCATTCTGTCACTTCCTGTAATGTCAATGAATGCTTGCAAACATTCAGTGTTAAACAGGAACAACGTCACTGTGTTCTTTTATAAAGAGAATGACTTAGTTAGATCTTTGTTTAATGATAATTATATCCGAAAGGGTTAAAATTTGTCTTTGAAAGAGGTGTATTCATTAAAGTAAATGCTTAAAGCCATTATGATTATTAAAAACATTCCAGAATAGCCAAAATCTCTTCTTATATGTCCCCAATGGTGACAAGCAGATCAAATACGTGAACAAATGGTCTGGCGTTAGATCAAAACAAAGCAAAGGAATGTCAAATGGCAACAGACTATTCTTTTTGGGTTATCACTGTGAAAATGTCAAAATTATTAAAAGGCACACAGATTTGATTGATTCTTTCTCGATAAAAACTGTCAATCTCATTACTCTATTTGTGTTAATTCCAGAGTTTGTTGACCCGAGTTGGCGAGACACTAGAGGGAGCCCACACGCTGTTACGTTGTGGAATATTGCAGAAGCTCTCGGCTTGCGCTTTCTTTGATCTGCGACCAGAAACAGAGAGGTAGGATTCATATTTGCTTTTGAACAGGGCTGAATATGTCAGAATGTTTGGAAGATTTGTCTCCATTGGTAATGTAATGTTGGGACATTTGCATGTCTTGAATACTGGTGGCGCAGTCGACTGAGATACAGCCTGGCATCTCGAGGTCCAGTTTTAAGTTTACACTTTCGCATTATATTTAATTTCTAAGTTAATGAACTTTACAAGTTTATTTTGCAAAGGCAGTTAATTTTATTCAACGACAATGTGACAATATGACATTTAACCAACTTCCTACTTCCAACTGCAACCAAATTCTCAAGGTTTGTCTGTATATCAATCACGTTTCTCCCACAGTCCAGAGAAGGAGTTGATGGAAGACATGTCAGGAGACGAGTTTATTCCGAGTCAGATGGCGCGGTACCGCATCCTGCTGTTTGCGGCTCTCAAGCTGTGCAGTGCTATTCTCACCTCCCTCGGCCTGGAGAACAAGGACGTCGCTGCGCAGGTACTTACAGCATGCTTACATGCCTGGTGCTCATTCTGGAAACCAGGCTAACTGCTTTCTCTCTCTGTGTTAACAAATATTGCCCTGGGGATGTACAAGCTCTTTTATTTGACATAAAAATACTTTAGCCCCTTTGGTAAATATGATCATCTCAAATTATGTAGGGACATAGTAATAAATGTTCCTTTCGAAGTTAATATTCATAAGCAAAGCTGGCTACATTAGGTTGCCTTGGTCTCCTTTCACAAGGCATTATTGTAATGATGAAGAATGAGGGTTAACCTTGGTATAGAGGTTTATTTTACAAAGTTCAAAATTAATCTTTGGGAGATATGGATGATGGTAGGCAAGAGTCTATTGTACTTGACGATTGAAGGTTTTGGAAAAGGATTTGGATATAGTGGATGCTATACTCAAGTATACTTGTAGAATTCTTTTGTGTCTAGTTTTATTTCCTGACCATATATTTATGGTTTCACTTTATTTCAGCCTCACCGTTTACTGAATAACTTAGCTTTGCCAGATTAAGCAGGGGCCAAGCTCTTAAAACATTGTTTTGTTTGCAGGTGATGCTGTTCATAATCTCGCACAGCGACGTGTTCAATACTATCGTGAGAAGCAGGAAACCTGCTCTCGGTCTGTCCACACTGCGTGAACTTTCACTCACCACCTGTGTCATCTCACGTGCAAACTATCATAGTAAGTCATCTGAGTGATCGTCCTTGTGTCTAATGTCGTAAATACAATACTTGTAATCGAGCATAGGCATAGCAAGTCATCAGATATTTTCAGAATGATCGTGTCAAATATTGCAAATATGATACTTAAAGGGACACCGCGTCGAGAATAAAAATCAGATTATGTGTATCTACCTATGTCTGCTAAAAATTCTCAGACACTGAATTTCAGACAATTGACGTAATTGATAATAAAAACTACTGCATATAGACAGTGAAGTGAAGCGTAACTTGTTTGCAGACTCTCTAATCAGCTTAGTGAGATAAAGATGAGGCTCATTTGTATCCTCCCTTTTATGTCCCTTTATTAAAAGCATATTAGTTAATCACTCATTACTCATCACCAATGATCTTTTCAGCTGAACTTGGCTCGGAATATCTCGACAACGAGACTGCCCTGATTGAGTTTCGCGGCCACCGATCTCGGATCCAGCGTCAGATGCTGTCGCTCCTCTCCCACTACAGCTTCTCCCCAAAGTTCACCAAGCAGCTGACCAACCTGGGAACCCAGACACGACATGCTGGTCAGGATGTGTCGGCAAAAGTATCTCTCGCCTACCAGGAAGTGACCGCTAACATAGTGGCCTACTGTCGCTCTCTGCTCACTGTGTCAGGTTAGTATCTGTAAATACAGCTCTATCTAAACCTTTACCGTGCTACGCAAACAATTTTTGCAAGAGATTTACAATTTGTTTATTCATTTATATGTAAGTAACATTTAGATCTGTGAAAAAAAAATAAACCAATTGTTTCTGAAACTGAATCTTTATTCCTGTGAAAATCTGTGAGGTTTTGAACTAGTTTTCATAAAGAATGTAACATTTCATCAATGAAAATAAATTATAAATGTATAACATTCACATAAAATGAGTTTGTTTTGTGACACATTGTCAACATTCTCCCCTGCAGGCCCCACTACACAGTACAGTCAGATTCTCTTCGGTCCCGGACTGGACGAGGGGAACGCTCGTGACCTGCAAGATGCAGATGGTAGGTTCTTATTTTATCAGGGGAAATTATCTGTGTAAAGAAGGAATGATGTACATGTGTTAAAATAGATATGAGTTCTTATTAATCAACAGTCCTGGAGTGAAACCCCTCACAACTGTAAAACGGTACTTTTACTGTTTGTCTTTAGTGTGTATGAGATATATTTCTATCTGATTTTCACTCCTATTGTAACAGACATATATACCTTGTGCCATCTGTACAGACTTCTCTATATCAAGTATCGGCGGGGGGACGCAGTGTCCGAACCTGGGTGTGATCGTCTACCTACTGAAGCAGTGTTCCTCACACTTCCTGGCAACCTACGACAGTCACAGACAACATGTCCAGAAACTAGCACACCTCCAGGACCTCAGCTCTGAGGATCTTAAACAGGTAAACACTTACTGTTAACTTTGCCCTTAATCCATAGTTAAAATATTGAGTTTTATTTTTTGATTGCAGGTGAAATACTGGGATCTATCAATGAAAATAAACTGTGTTATCAGTCACTAGTGAAAATAACAATGGAACGTGTTATCAGTCACTAGTGACTGATATAACAATGACCTGACGTCATAAAACAATGCTCCGACGTCATGACACGTTCATGACGTCACATTGTTGCTGAGGCGACAGGTTCATTCTGGAGCCGACTTAACGTAAATGCAAGTCTATTTCGGTGAATATGCAAAGATTTGATCACTCGTGAAAATATAACCTTTCTACCTCACTCGATGAGATAAACATGGTATTAGTCAAGAAAAGCCAAATATCCTCTAAACATTGACTCTTATAGCTCTCCATTTACTAAGAAAGTCATATATCACCCCCAAAACTGAGTTCCAGAGGAGATAAAGCTTGTGTGAGATTGAGCTATATCTTCTTGGAGATAATATTATGTCAGAGTTTACACAATTCTCTGGTTTTGCCAACTAAATGACATCACAATGCATTCCCATCATCAACCAATGACTTACAATGCAATGGCGTTGAAATGCTTATGAGCACACAATACCATGACCTCATGAATAAGAAGATGTCATACTGCTATGATTTTGGATGATGAATATTAAAATGAATATTTCAGAAATGAAATAAATATATATTTAAGGCCGAGTACATTTATAACATTGCTTTCAGTGCTCAGTAGAGCTATTTCTAACCCCAAATCACACATATCTATGTATGATTATTTGTTTTCTGTGCAGTTTTCCGGACTGAGTGGTACAGAGAAGATGTCGTCACAACAGAGACAGGAGCTGGCGCGATCGAGACTCACTGAGATCGTCTCCAACAAGGCGAAGGAATTACAACAGCTTGCATGTATCCTTGCACATATTCCCTCAGATAGATTGTCATAGATTGTGCATGGATTTGTAATTTTGCCATCCCCTAGTAGGTCTCTGGTCATTCTATTCATGTTCTTAGTCCAGTCAGGCAGTGAGACTTCTTAGTGTTACAAACATTTTGAGAATAAAGGCCCTAGATGAGTTTCCATTATATTCATGATCTGTAACTTCTCCCTAAACAGCTTAAATTCGAATACAAATTATTCATGTTTTCAATATTTGGTTTTCTCGTGACTAAGACATTGAAGAACCAGCTGTCTCAGATGATGTCAGAGAAATCATTGATTAGCAAGTCAACATTTGATAATTTTATGATAAGTTTATGTTAGAAAGTTTTTAGTTTGATTTCCTTATGACAAAGACATCGTAGAGAACTGTCTGTTCATCATCTGGCGCCATCTGGAGTACTACCTGCTTCACTGTCAGCCCGTCGACCAACAGCCTCTCGCCTACCAGACACACGTCCGCAGACAGCACCAGATCAGGAGGCTTCAGGGTACGTAGGAGTGCAGAATTATTAATATTCCGGAATAATATCAATTGTTTAATCGAACTCTCGAAAACAAGACTCATGTAAGTCCTAAATCATTATCATATATAATAAAATGCTTCTTGAATACCAGACCCGTATCTGCAGACAACACCAGGTGGCAACAGAGTGTGGAGAATTTCATGGTATTTCATATTAATGACATTTATCTCCCCACAGCTTACTTAAGTCATTTCTTCCCACATGACCTCTCATATGGGCCATATTTCTTGTTTCTTGCAAACCCTTAGCAGTTAAAATTTGCACAACAGGTACCCTCCTTAGTCCTATTGTTGTTGATCTTTGACTACAACTGCTATCTATATGTTTTGATCCCATTTCAAATGGATACTTGACCACAGAGCTGTATGTATACTATCTGTAATATCATTTTAGAAATCATGAATTCTATCTCCAGATCTGACTGGTATCCGAGGATCACCTGGCGGCGAGGCTGACATGATCGTCCGACCTGAGTACGAGCAGTTGTCTCACGGCGTCACTCGAAGTGACCTTGACCTTCTCAAGCAGACAGCGCCCTCTGTCATCAGTGAAACTCTCCTAAAGAAAGTACAGGAAATAAATCAGGTGTGTACATAGATTGATTTCTGACTGTATCATTTCCCGAGCACCATAAATCTCTGATAGTTTTTATCAAAGACTCTTGATATTCGAAAGATTATTTGCCGGTAATGGATGGTTTATTGTCATTTGAAGAAATTACTCATCTTTGACTTATGTAATTTACACACTTTGAAATTTGTCTGCATTGCTGATGTCCAAACACTCTTTATAACCAATATAACTTTTTATCATTCTCTGTATGAGAATGTTACAGTGTATGTTAGAATAATTATGGTTACTTTGCCAATAATCATGACAGCTAACGTTACCAAGATTCACAAACATAGGGGTTAAAAATACCTTTTACGTCACAGAGCTCTGTCTAAAAGTCAGGCCAATCTTTGTAAGCTGTGACTTTAACGTATTTTTCGATTGAGACGAAGGCAAAAGTTGGTACGTCAGTGAGCTTGAACTAAGACATATTCTAATTCCTACATGGCGTTGAGTTATGTGAATTGTGCTCTCGTTAGTATTGTTATAATTTATCTTGTTTCTGTTTCAGTGTTACGTGAAGGACCGTAGTCATTACAGCTTTACTGAGGCGGTGATCCGCAGAATCAAACGTCTTCTTCGACTTCACACTGGGAGTTGAACTTACTGAAGAATACAGAGGAAATCATGTGCTTGATTCAATACTTATGAAAGTGGATAAAAAGACTTGTATTGAAGTTGGACCTGAGAAAATAACAGGGACTACAAGAAATATAATTGTTTCTTAAAAAGACTTTGCCCTTGAAGATGTTTACAATTTAAAGAAAAAATAACAATGTGTGTGGCGAACAAAGTCTAAACAAAACTGACATGATAGATGAAGTGAAAATTCCAAAATTGGACCAAAAAGCAAGACATTCTTGTTTTTTAATTTCAATTGTCTGAAATTGAGGATTATAACAATCTCTCTATAGGTTTTGTGTTAGTAAGTGAAACAGAAATATTTACATATATAAAATGATAAAAAATATATAAAACTTCAATTATTTTCAAATATTAAAAGGTGAAAAGAGTGTTTCATTACCTACAGGCATATTTGCTTAAATTTCAGTGCTTGAAAAAGGTCAGTGTTACTAACCGTATGTGAATACGTAGTGGAAAACATTGCCCACAATCGTAAATGGTGCAAAACTGTATGTGATGTGAATTAAGTTGATGCTTTTAGGGTAAGATGTAATATGTGAATGGGTCTTTGTAACGCTTCTGTATGTGTGTGAAATTTGTACTTGGATACTAAACAATACTGGTTACAGATTTTGTCCAAATATGTTTTAAGTGCATGAAAAATGATACTTTCATGCAATATGATCAAGATTCTGTCTGTGAAAAGATTTTGTATGTACACATCAATAAATTCCATAAACACGACATATTGTTGTTTCTTTGTTTCAAAGTGTCAAAACTGAAGTGTTGTTACAATTTTTGAGAGCCACACACACTATTTCGATATTATAGTTGTTTAGATGGGAGAAATACTGATAGAGGTTGGATTCAAATATCCGGTCAAGTGTTAACTCTTCAAAAGTAAACAAAAGTCATACTTGGCATGTGCATACCTTGTGATGAGACCTTTTAGATGAGGTCATCATATTTGACCTTGACCTTGCCGCAGTGGACATCTTCAGAAAATTTTAACCTTGGCCATAACTTTGGTATAATGCATGAAGTACATATGCAAGTTAGAAAAATCTTTTCAGCCAGTAAAGTAAATTGGTTGATGGAAGTCAATGTATGATGTCATTTCATTGGATAGAAAGTAGGGAGACTCAAGAATTTGTGGTATGAGGATTTTGCTAGGGGATTTTGCTAGAATTGAGAAATATATGGCCCAACTGAAATAGAGATAAATGTGGAAAGAACCGACTTGAGTGACCTGTGGGGAGAGAACACAAACCAATCAACATTTAGTTATGGCGCCCTGCAGCATGTTCAAATTATGACCTCATCTGAAGTATCTCTGCAACTCATGTGAAGTATCCAAGGTCTATCACCGACCAAGTTATGCTTAATGTTTTCAGGACAAAGTGACAGACAATATACTTCAGAATCTCTAATTCGGGGGCATAAAGATCCCCTCATCCATTATATATACTATATATATATATTATAATACCTAAACATTAGGAGTAGAGTTTTAAATATGGTACAATGATGGAATGGTCCACCATCTGTTCTATTCAGAGCATGACCAAGGACTGGGCAATAAAAATAGAGCTCATCAGGAATTAATTGATTTGTTATGTAAGGTTGAATATCTACGTTATCTGAAGTAATACATTGTTAAAAAAACAAATAATAAGTGTTTAGATTGTGACCCACATTTGAGGTCATGAAATCTACAATCCCCATTGGCCAAGGAGTCTGTAAACAATATTTCAGCTTTCTAGAGCTTTTCATACTTAAGAAGATGAAAATAGGTTTTTAGGTTATGACCCCTGTGACCCACATTTGAGGTCACGAAATCTACAATTTAGAATTCCAATTGGCTCATAAAATTTCAGAATTAGAGTCACTGCGAAAAGTTTACAGACGGCTGGCTGGACAGCATGCCACAAGCCCATCAGGCCTGATGAGTTAAAAATGAAAAATTAGCTGATGGGATTCAAGCAAATGTCTTCAATGCGAGGCTCGTAGGACCAATTGACAAAGCAGTTTGATTGTTGGGTAATTTGAGTGTGAGTATTTTCCTGATAAAAGTCCCAGGGTATGTGTGTGCTCGAGACCATCACAATATTAGGCGGTTTCCAAGGAAACATAAAATGAACAGTGATTCCATGAGGAAATCATTTTCTGCTTTTAACTTTGATATTAACTGCTTGGAAGTATAATTGCATAATTGTCCCTTTTGTATGTACGTCTGTCCTGTTACATGAGTCTTCAAATTTGGTACCAGTCTTCATTAGGGAAATACGCAGACACCAGTTGATTTGGGTGACCTTGACCTCATTTTCAATGTCACTACTCTGTAAACTTAGCTCATTTCTTGATTGCGCCAGGGGACATGGGCACTTTTGTGACAATTGTTATAATCATAGCTTTCTTAGTTGAAAGCAAGGATATGAGTGAAATGTGCTCTCTTGTTTTGAGGATCAAATAGTGCAAGTAAAAATTTCAGCAAATGCCCTCTTGACTAAAAGTATTAAAAACGAGACAAGTTATACATTCTACCATTTATTTATGTAAAGCTGTTATATACAAGCAACATGACAAATGATATTGTCTGCCAGGAATCTATTGTATACAATATAGAATACAAAAGTTGCAGCACAACATTCCACAACAGAACATTTGAATTTCCACAGGGTCTTGTACACAGTTGTAGTCCAATGTTGATGATGTTAGGGGCTCAGAAAGAGAAAACAACCCTCAATTTACAATTAATGATGTCAGAAAATAATGATTCACCCTCAATAAGAGCAAATATTGTCAAGCATCGAGCACTTCTTCAGAGAACGCCTCTTAATTCTATCGTGCACCCACCGGTCTGTCTTTAACAGGCAGTATCCTTCACACTAGCAACAAACTAGACCTTTCTTATAGAATATATATAACCCAAATATCTTGCAGAGGAAGCCCGTCCTGTGTTCAGTAGAGTTTGTAGCTATCTCACACCGCTTCTCGACATCCTGTAAACGTCTACTGTTAGTCTACTGTCAGTGTCGCTGAACGCAGGAGAGCTGTCCCCTGTATGCCTACTGTCAGTGTCCCACATGCGGCAAGTTCTGTACAGGGAGGACCAGGTTAAGCATCAGTTCCTGTAGAGCTGGGAAGATGACGCAGTGGGTCGCTCCCGGGTTCATGTCCGTGTGTCTCTTCAGCATCATGTTGACGGCTGCTATTGTTTGACTCTGTTGGGAGCCTGGCATGGCCTGCTGGGCAGGCTGGTTGCGGATGTCGAGGTGTGTGATGGTGTTGGACTGGATGTCGTAGAAGAGAGGGATGATGAGGGACGGCTGCTCCTTCATCGGCAGATTGAGGCCGAGTCGGGTCAGCTGCAGCTGTGGGCAGAGACAAGGAATAAAGGATAATCTAATGATGGACTTGTAAATGAAGATCAACTTGTAGGGGATTCCTATAATGTTCAACTAGATCAACTTGTAAAGACGCACCAAGGTAGTCCTAGTGAAGTGACAAACTTTCCACAGTTTCGTCTACTGTTGAATTAATTAGTAGCAAACACTTCAGAGACCAATTTACAAGATATACAACACACAAATCGAATAATCTAGGACTGGCAACTGACTGACAAAAAGCTATCCCTGAAAATTACACGACTCACAGGAAAATAAAAAAAATATCCATCATCCACATAAAAAGACCAATGATGTTTGTTTTAACTGACACTGAAACTAACCATAAGGATCATTTTGCCCTTGACAAGGTTGATGACGATGGCTGGTGTTCCGGCCGGTGCGTTGATGATATGTCCGGTGCCAGGTGGGATGGTGAGACACCACTGCACAGACCACTTCATGTTCCGGTCCGGTACCTGAAAATATAAAATCAAAATTTATCTTAGGAAGATCCTGAAAAAAGATGTCTCCTCCTTCCCCCAACTCACTTAGAAACCTCAAACCATTTTTTTTTAAAGTTATGTTCTAGAAACAAACCCTTCCCTTCAAAATTATTGCAATGGAAACAAAATTCAAATCTCAACCCCTTTACATTATATGGAGAGGCAGTATACCAAATTTGATGAATATTGGTCAAGTAGTGTTACATCGGGAACACCAACGGAAACTCAACCAAAAACTCTATCTGTCTCTATCTCGTGGGAAGACATAACAAGAAGTTAGTCTCACCAGCTCCATCCTCATGATCTGTATACAGTCCTTCAGTATCCTGGTCGGTGCTCCCAGGAGTCGGCTGAACGCCGTCAAAGCATTCATCTTGTAGGGCGGACCCGCAACCTGCATACATAGTGTGTATACAGAGTTAACATGTCAACATTTCATAGATTTGAACACATACAATGCAATAAACTTTTCACCAACAGTAGGGGTGAAATGGTTTACAACTATATTATTTTGCTTTCGGTTCGTACCTCAAAATGTTTTTTTCGTTTGAACCCAATACCATTTTTTTGTGTTATTAATTTCTTCAAAATTATTCATATTTTCCTTTTCCCCTGATTTTTATGTTCATTAGACTTTATTTTCAAGATAAAATGTGTTTTGTTGTGACTTCAGTATGTTGCATCCTTAGGTCAGAACCGAACTGAAAGTATACCAAACCGAGGATTCTGTAAAGCAATACAAACAGAAATGAAACTCAAGTGTACCAAATCATTTCACCCCTACCAACTACACATACTAATCTCACAACTACTTATTAATGATATAATTATGATTTCATTAAAAGAATCAGCTTCATCTTATAACAGAACAATATGCAATATGGTTGCCTGGTGAACTTGCACGAAACAAACTTTCAAATGTACTGAGGACAACATGAGTAAAACTGTTTGGTAAATGCAAACATGCCATTACCTTGAGCTCAAAGAACCTCTCCAGGACCTGCAGCTCATCTGGAGACCACGCCTCCTTGCAGTCTGAGGACAGGAAACAATATAGGTTGTAATTCACTAAGGTTAACCCACCCAATATAAAATGTTCACTTGGATAATTATTGAAGATGAGATAGATCGATACTTGGGATACAGATGCAACTGACCCTGAGCGGTGAAGACCTTGAACTGCAGTGTCTGTTGGGTGGTGGGGTTCATGCTCACTCGATACTGCAGACTCTCTCCCTTGAACACGTTCACTCCTGCTTCGTTGAATGGGAGCGCTGTCAACTGTAAACACACAACAAGCATGTCAACATACCCTTACATCCAGTGATCTTTAGTAACGATTGTGACACAAAACAGCCCTGTGTTCAGTTACATGAAGTTCATATTAAATACAAATGATAGATTCTACTGACAAAATATATACAAAACATGTCTTTCGTTTACACAGACTTGGCCAATATGAATGGGTTACCAACTTCATTTAAATGAAAAAGACATGCAGTATTATTATGAGCACCTCCTTTGAGTTGAGAACTCTGGACACTTACAGATTGCTTATGGTATAAAAATGTGAAAAATTAGCTAATGAATGATGGAAATCTACGGGCAAACATATTGTCAAGTAGTCCATGATAATGATTTATGTGTATGAAATTACTGAGACAAACTATTTCCTTTGAAAGCTGGCATAGTCACTGTAGCATCATTCCATGATATATATTCCTATAAATCCCAATTTTCAAGTTGAACACCTGGCAAGAACAAACTTCATTGATTCCTTTGTAGCACTCAAGGTTACAAATATAAATAGAAATGTTTACACTTGACTCAAGAACTTACTGTCTCGTCACTCTGGATCTGTCGAGAAAGCTGCCTCCGGAGGAAGACACAGCCGAAGAACCTCTCGATGGGGGAGGCGGGGAGGGGCTGCATTCCCGGCTGCATGTTGGTTGGCATGGTATTCGGGGTCAGCAGGTTGCTGAAGGCATCATGGGACAACAGGGTTGGCACGGACGCAGCCCATGACCTCTGGGGGAGCATACGTGATGGAGGGCTCACCACTGGAGAGAAGATGTATAGGTGTTAGCTTGAAATGTAGCCAGTCCAAAATGTTACTTTGTCAATTTATTGTTAGATGGCAAAATTAAACAAAAAACTCAAAGTAACCTTAACTTAAAAGTAATCAGGTTTAATGAGGTGTTATTTCCTACACTGATAAACCATTAGGATACAATATAACTAGTTGCCTACTTTTGGAGAGGTTACCATTTATCATCACCTGTTGGTGACAAGAAGCCAATGATCACAACCTTTGCTTTTCAACTATCAACTATCTTCAATATTTAGCAACCTTTACTATTACAGTTAACTTTTAATTCTTTAAAAATGCCTAAATGTAACTGAAGTGACATGATTACTAAAAAGCTTTGAGAAAGGACAACCAGACAGTTCATGGACAGCAAAAGAGGATTTCATTTCATTACTCATCATTTGTGTAGACCATCCACTGACAAGGCAATGAGAAGTCTCGAACCAGTAAGTTCACTATTTATTTTACCTGAAGACTTGCTGTGTTCCATATCCTTGTGTTGCTGAGTCTGTGGTGAGTGAAGGGCGGGGTGGCCCGGAGAGTTGACCATGTGATGCGACGCTGGACTCGGCCCCGGGACCGACGGAGAGTTGGGCCAGTTGCGTGGGTTCGGGGACGGCATCGCGAGGCTGGACACCGGGTAGGGGGAGCCTCCTTCAACCATACCTGGACGCCAGGGAAACATTTAGAGAGCTTGTTAAGCTTGTTGTATTTGCGGTAATAAAACTTGTTCCTTGCCTTGATGGGAAATTAATTAGATTTGTTAGGTTAAACGTACATATTTAACAGAAATTGCGTTCTACATGTACAATTGGGTTTTTAGTGTAGGCATAGAAAATTTTAACCTCAAAATAGTGTTCTGCCATGGCTTGAGATATTTCAGAGGTTTAGATAAAAATAGAGCCATGGGCTCTGTAGCTCATCAGTATTTTATTGATTTATTATCTAAGGTTGAATATCTAAGTTATCTCAAGTAATACATTGTTAACAAGCAAAATAATATGGGTTTTAGATCATGACCAACATTTGGAGTCACAGGGTCACCAATCCTACAATCAAGAATCACCTTTAACCAAAGAATCTCTACACCACAATTCTCCTTTCTAGAGCTTTACATATAAACTGGAGAAGAAGATGAAAATAGGTTTTTGGGTCATGACCCCGTGACCTAGATTGGGGACGAAATCTACAATTTAGAATCCCCATTAGCCACGGAGTCTGCACACAACTTTTCAGCTCTCTAGACCTTTTGGAACAGGAGAAGAAGATGAAAATAGGTTTTTAAACATGTGACCCCTGTGACCCCATTTGGGGTCATGGTGTCACAAAATCTACAATTTAGAATCCCCATTAGCCAAGGAGTTTGCACACAATTTTTCAGCTCTCTAGACTTTTTGGAACTGGAGAAGAAGATGAAAATAGGTTTTTAAACATGTGACCCCTGTGACCCCATTGCGAAATAGGTTTTTAAACATGTGACCCCTGTGACCCCATTGCGGGTCATGGGGTCACGAAATCTACAATTTAGAATCCCCATTAGCCAAGGAGTCCGCACACAACTTTTCAGCTCTCTAGACCTTTTGGAACTGGAGAAGAAGATGAAAATAGGTTTTTAAGGATGTGACCCCTGTGACCCCATTTGGGGTCATGGGGTCACGAAATCTACAATTTAGAATCCCCATTAGCCAAGGAGTCTGCACACAACTTTTCAGCTCTCTAGACCTTTTGGAACTGGAGAAGAAGATGAAAATAGGTTTTTAAACCTGTGACCCCATTTGGGGTCATGGGGTCACAAAATCTACAATTTAGAATACTCATTGGCCAAGGAGTCTGCACACAACTTTTCAGCTCTCTAGACCTTTTGGAACTGGAGAAGAAGATGAAAATAGGTTTTTAAGGATGTGACCCCTGTGACCCCATTTGGGGTCATGGGGTCACGAAATCTACAATTTAGAATCCCCATTAGCCAAGGAGTCCGCACACAACTTTTCAGCTCTCTAGACCTTTTGGAACTGGAGAAGAAGATGAAAATAGGTTTTTAAGGATGTGACCCCTGTGACCCCATTTGGGGTCAAGGGGTCACGAAATCTACAATCTAGAATCCCCATTAGCCAAGGAGTCTGCACACAACTTTTCAGCTCTCTAGACCTTTTGGAACTGGAGAAGAAGATGAAAATAGGTTTTTAAACCTGTGACCCCATTTGGGGTCATGGGGTCACAAAATCTACAATTTAGAATACTCATTGGCCAAGGAGTCTGCACACAACTTTTCAGCTCTCTAGACCTTTTGGAACTGGAGAAGAAGATGAAAATAGGTTTTTAAGGATGTGACCCCTGTGACCCCATTTGGGGTCATGGGGTCACAAAATCTACAATTTAGAATACTCATTGGCCAAGGAGTCTGCACACAACTTTTCAGCTCCCTAGACCTTTTGGAACTGGAGAAGAAGATGAAAATAGGTTTTTAAGGATGTGACCCCTGTGACCCCATTTGGGGTCATGGGGTCACGAAATCTACAATTTAGAATCCCCATTAGCCAAGGAGTCTGCACACAACTTTTCAGCTCTCTAGACCTTTTGGAACTGGAGAAGAAGATGAAAATAGGTTTTTAAACATGTGACCCCTGTGACCCCATTTGGGGTCATGGGGTCACAAAATCTACAATTTAGAATACTCATTGGCCAAGGAGTCTGCACACAACTTTTCAGCTCTCTAGACCTTTTGGAACTTGAGAAGAAGATGAAAATAGGTTTTTAAGGATGTGACCCCTGTGACCCCATTTGGGGTCATGGGGTCACGAAATCTACAATTTAGAATACTCATTGGCCAAGGAGTCTGCACACAACTTTTCAGCTCTCTAGACCTTTTGGAACTGGAGAAGAAGATGAAAATAGGTTTTTAAGGATGTGACCCCTGTGACCCCATTTGGGGTCATGGGGTCACGAAATCTACAATTTAGAATCCCCATTAGCCAAGGAGTCTGCACACAACTTTTCAGCTCTCTAGACCTTTTGGAATTGGAGAAGAAGATGAAAATAGGTTTTTAAACATGTGACCCCTGTGACCCCATTTGGGGTCATGGGGTCACAAAATCTACAATTTAGAATACTCATTGGCCAAGGAGTCTGCACACAACTTTTCAGCTCTCTAGACCTTTTGGAACTGGAGAAGAAGATGAAAATAGGTTTTCAAGGATGTGACCCCTGTGACCCCATTTTGGGTCATGGGGTCACGAAATCTACAATTTAGAATCCCCATTGGCCAAGGAGTCTGCAAATAAAATTTCAGCTCGGTGGAGTTATTGGTTCTGGAGGAGAAGTCGAAAAAGCGAAAAGTTTACGGACGGATGGACGGACGGATGGACGGACGGACGCCGGACGCCATCCCATGCCATAAGCCCATCGGGCCTTTCAGGCCTGATGAGCTAAAAATCTGAAATGTAAGTTAGTAACAAATGCATGACACGTACTATCATCAGTTAAATGTTGTATGAAAAATTGAATGTTTATTAATTGAAAGATAAACTAGTAGAAAATTCAGAAGACAAATTTACAAAAATATTCAACTTAATTGAGAAGAATATAACTAAAGAGATAAGATTACCACATTTAAGCATTACATTACATACACTATTGAGAAGCAAAGAATGAAAGCTGGGCATGACAGCAACCCCATCAACACTAGCTGCCATCACAACCAAAGCAGCGTGGCTTATACAATGGAAGAGGTCGGGGTGGGGCCTCTGCTCAAGATGGCCCACCTATCTGCAATTGTACAGTTCTTGTACTCTTTTGGGAAGGCCCATTTTGCGATTCGAACCCACATCCTCAGTTAGAGGCACCAATTGCCAGCACTGAATATCACAACTGCTTATCCATTCAGCCAGTGAGAACATGCTAAAAACAAGGTCTGACACCTGTAGTTACATTATTTGTAAATTCAGTACCCCTGTGATAGATGTACAGTCAAGCCTAAATGCATTAGAAATTGATGCCATTTAGATAGTGAATCTATCTATCTAAAAGGCATCTACCTATTTTCATTTGTGTCCATTAAAGTCGCAACAACAGTGCCCAAAAGAAGTGTGGGTAAAAAATATAGGAAGAAGGTGCCTAAGATGAAAACTCAATAAACAAATGTAGTTATATGGTTCATGAATTAAACTGATTATACGGCAACAAGGGGAGTTATTATCAGTAAGCCCACAAGACGAACAGACGCCAGCCGCAAAGCCCACAAGACGAAGACATAAAAAAGCAGCAACTGACGGAGCACGGACCATCTAGAAACGAGAACCGCTTACTTGGGCTGATGAAGGAGCCTGCTGGCGACTGCATGTGAATACCAAGGGACTGGGGGGAGGGGGCGGGGACAAACGAGGAGGGGGAGGGCACGTGGAGGTGGGGGTTGCCAGGGGATCCCCCCGTCAGTAAGGTACCTGGTGATGGGTTCCCCATCAGGGTCGACGGAGACGGGTTCACCTGCAAAAAGGGGGAGAAATGATTTGTTTACTTCTAAATGGTTCTCCAAGAAAAGTAGGATTTCAGGATAACATTTTCTTTAATATGAAAAACATGTTTCTGAATACATGCTTACTCCCTCATTAAGGATCCAATTAATTGACCTTTTTCATTAAAAACATTTCGAAAAATACATGAAACAGTGTGAAATTTAATTCATTAGCAAGTAAATTAACTGTTAGCATTGTTTAATGAACAATCAAATTACAGAAACCAACTAACATTATCATTTCATATTCATTCAAATGTATACAGCGTAGTAGAGACCTCCACAGCATCTCAACATTGAGGTACTCACCCCTGTAGGTATCCGAGAGACGCCAGGTGAAGCGGGGGTGTGGGGGTTGGAAGGCGGGGTCATGGGGTTGTGGAACCTGAACCCCCCATCTTGTCTCTGCCTCCCAGCAGGGGACCCCACACTGGGGTTCTGGTAGAGGCCGATGTCCATGGAATCCATGCCGATGGGGGACGGGGGGTTGTCATCGTCTGTCGTGGAGCGACGGCGGGCGTGGTTCCCTGTCACGCTCTCATCATAGAAGAGATTGAGGAAGGCCTGCAATGTGAAAAGTATTGTTACAACTCTTTATGTTCAAAATGCTAAACAAACTTTACTGTATATTCTCAAACTTCTCAAATCAAATTGAACACTATATCACCATGACATTATTCCATATCTACAAAGTCTTATATACAAACTAAAATGAAGCTATAACTGTATTAGCTTGGATAGTTTCAAGGATGGCGGATGTACAACATGTATGGCTTTTCAATAATACAACGATCCTTGAACACAGAATTATTCATTATTTAACACACCTTGAGTCCTTGAGCTGGGTTGAATCCTTCCACAGCCTTGCTCGTATCGAAGAGACTGTAGGCGCCGTCTCTAACGGACACAATCTTCCCGCTCTTGAAGTGTACGTCTAAACAGTACCTTCACCAAGCTAAGGAAAACTTTCTCAAAACAATGAGATGAACACATATTTATTACACACATGGGAGTGAGAACACTTTCGAGATATTTTTTTGGTATCCAACGTATGTTAGATACTGCGAGAGACGCATCTGATTGGTCGCTCCATGGTGATGACCCATGGTCACGAGGGCGGGACTACTTTTGCCATTCATAAGTAAACAGATTACTAAAATTTGTAGGAATCACAAACTGAGCACAATCTGGAATATTATATATGAAACAACGACAAAGCCGAATGCGCTTGTCCTATTGTAACCTGTGCCGTCACACACATCAGACGATCCAATACATGTATACGGAAAACAATCACACAAACGTCTTTGGTTATAAAGATCCCGATGCAAAGCGACTTCGTTTTAACGATGGTGAGAACCGTAACGTAGAACTGACATGGGCTTGTCGTTGCCTAGTTTATGAGCTCCTGTTCGGAAAATGGCGAACTGACAGTGTTTTTCACAAGTAAATCGGAGTTCAAGATTTGAGTGAGTGAATAGAACGCTTTTATCAGTGTTATGTTTTCCCTTATACTCAGGTCCACGTTATTTAAAAGTTAAGATTCAATTGAGTCAAAACTGAGCACGCCAATTAGCGCTTAAATCAAAGATTATGTTTGTGCGCGACATTAGACACTCTTTACCGTTACACAGTGTGACATCACTGACGTGAAAGTGAACTATATTACTTCGCGCTTCAACAGAACGTCTAGAAATTTTCGTTTAAAACTACTTACACATGTTGTTTATATGTGTGTAATAAATAAAATACCAAACTCATTCCCTATAAATACCGTATTTATTACAACTCGTCACTTGTCAAACGTATTGTAATAAATACGGTATCCATAGGGAACTTGTTTGGTATTCTCTATATGTCTCTTTACCTGTGGGTTCTGGATATTGATTGAAATATATTTTATACATATAAGCTCTAGAATCCTGGAATAATTTGTGATAGCTGATCTTTAGCGTTCAACCCAGGATTATTGTGCTTTTGTATTGCAAAGGAACCTACAGGTTTGGTTGGCAACAGCAAAACATTGGTACTTCTGAACTGAATATCCAGGTACAAATGCCACCAAAATTTACTACATGGGTACCACAGACAACAAAGACAGAAAAACATATTCCTAGAGTTATTTTTTTGTGGAGGTTAAAAGTCCTATGATATATTTTCTGCTTGATAATTACTAAAAATTTCTGTCGTGGATCTAGTGAAGAAGGATACACTCCTCTGAAGGCAATTCGGACATGTGTGGAACTCTGCGGCAGGATCGTGAATGTTGACACCGGCTGCTTGTTGTTCTGTAAAACAAGAGAACTCATCTCAAACTCACATTTAGTACTAGTAAAGGTCTTTATAACTGCTGGATGACTTACTGTATGTATAATTTATAAAAGACAATTGACAAAATAAGTTAGGGATATTTGAATGTTTATGATTGTTATCACAGTATCAGGGTGTACATCAGCCATTATTTATAAGTAAAAAACGCATAAGGTAGAAAAGTTATTTTCACTCGCAGCTGCCACTAGTAAATATATAAACTTTCTACAACACCTGATGAGATAAACATATTAGTCAAGAAAAGTGTAACATGCACCCAAATCTAACTGCATGTATAAAAGAAGAAAAGAAATCAGGGCCCTTATTCTCGAAACGTTCGTAGCCCTACCAACTTCTTCAACCCATTCTTAACACATTGGCTACGATCAAAGGTAAGAATTCTTAAGGTTACGAACATTTCGAGAATAAGGGACCAGGTCCCTACAAAAGCAGATAAAGCTACTGATGTTGCAGTTATATCTAGAGATGTACTGACCAGCATAACCCCGATGACGGTGGATGTGGACAGTTTGCTGATGGAAGTCATCGGGGACCATGTCTCACTCAGCACCTGAAATATGGTACATTATTATTCAATTCTAAGATGAATTTTACATTTCTTGGATTCATTGTTGTTTACATGCAAATTTAGTTTCAAACCAACAGTGTTAGCGATATAGAAAAGATACAGAAACATAAAATCTTGAGTCGGGCTCAATCTTAGTGAATTTTTTTTTCTCCATTTCACAGTGAATCGTCCAGCTCATTTGCGACATATCATGGATCAATAAACATTGGGTCATGTCTCAAATAAACCAATCAGTGTAAAGAATACACCAAACTCAAGTTACAATTACTTTCTGGACCTAGATTTCTGGAGCTTTCATGTCTGACAAATAGCTACAGTCCAATGTAAATGTATTTTATTTAATTGTCCAAAATATTATATACAAAGAAATGACTCAAACATGAAACAAATGAAATTCTTCTACATCTGATGTTCCAGGCATTTCCAAAATTAAATCATTGAGCATAAAATATAAATAAAATGATAAAATTATAGAACATACAGTGATGAGTTGTGCTAGAGACTTGGTAGTGTTCAGTTCTTCCTGGAGCTGTGTTGCCATGACGATGTGAGGGTTGGCAGTACTTGACTGACCGCTAGTGCCCAGCATGATGTGAAAGTTGCCGTCTGACCGCCACTGGACTGTCACCTTGAGTTGGACAACAGAGATGAGAACTCTATGATTCCTGTAAAGTGGGTACCATAACTTGGCTTGCACTTAAGCAGCTTAAGTGTTAATGTAAATGATATCCTTAGATTATCTAAGATTATCTTCCAATTTAGAGAGTGATTGTCAATGCTTACAATACTGTTCCTGCTCGGTCCATACGCTAGGGTGAGACGTCGGTAGTTGTAGGAGCGGATCTCACACAGAGACTTGAGGTTGGTTCTCTGGTCTGAAACAAGGAGCATGAGCATTGATTAGTCAGCGAAGATTGATGATATCCCAAATGATCAGACATGGTAATTATTTAGGATAAAAATCTGAAGTACAGTTCAGAGACTTGTTCTATTCATTAACTTTTGACATTCATCATTGGCATTTTTCATGAGATCTCTATCAGTGTACCCACCGTAGTAGACCTTTATGAACTCCTGAATAGCCTCATACAGATGTCCCATAGCACTCCACTCGTCCAGCAGATCTGTCACTGTCTTCTGTACGTTGTCCCCGCTCAAGTCTACGTTCAGACACACCCGCTGCAGGTTACCTGCGATCAAAACAAATGGATTAAATCAGTTAAAAGCTTACAAGAGAACACATTATTTTACTGTTATCACTTTTGGAAGATAAAGTTCAAGATTTTGGCATCATAAAACAATGGTATGACATATAGAATTCTCATACCTAATGTTACTATGGTGACGGGATCTTCCATTTGCCACTCAACATGAAATTGACCCTGTTTTTAATTTCATCACATAATAACTAGAATATCTGTCTCTTCATAGCAAATACCATCTTTATCTCATCTCTTGAGGTAGAGAACTGATAGAATGTTCAGCCTATGCCTCACTCAATGAGATAAACATTCTATTAGTCAATAAAAGTCTGATATTCTCTATGTATTTGTTAAACATTACTTACCAGATTCTTTGACATTTGTGGTTTCCACAGGAGACTTGATGAACAGGAACTGAATTGAAATTAAAAATAAAAATATATATGTGTGTCGAAAATCATATGATGCATTAGGAATCTCAACGAAGTATCTTCTGTTACCAAATGTATAAAAATATCAAATATCTGAGGTTTGCTGAGGGTATTTTTATTGTTAGCAGCAGGTTTCAATATAGCTGATGTCAAAAGACAGGAGGATGAGATTTTATTTATCATATAAAGTCATTTATCACTACTTTTCAATGAAAATAGAGCCATTGGCTCTGTAGCTCATCAGGGTATAGTGTTTAACGTAGCACACTGCATAACAATGCATAACAGACAATGGCCCCTGTCATAAGCCCTTCTGGTTTTCATCTGTGAACACAGTAGCACAGTGTAGCAACATCACCGCAATGAGTCATAGCCCACTGGGTCATGCCAGGGTATCATTCAACAGTATCTCCCTTGATCTAACATGAATTCTCCTGTGGTGCCAGTTCTGGCTGATAAACTTTGATTGAGTAATAAATAATCTCTATAACATTTGATGGTTGCATGGTCTATTGTTTATTGACCCACCTCGACGACCCAGTGCAGAGGTTTGGAGAGGATGCGGAACTTGCAGGAGAGGAGCTGCTTCTTGAGTTCATCGCTCACCTCCTTGCTACAGCCTCCGCACTCGGGGAAACTAGAAGTACAAATAATACATATTATCCAAAGATACATTAATTGAATATGAAATCAGTTTTTATTACCTATGAGGGCAATCATATGGCGGTTCATATCTTTCATACAAAGTCCTTGGACAAAATATCACTTTTATGTCAAATAATGAATATCATATAACTTTAGAAACACAAATACAAATTCAAATTTTCAGGCACTCAAGTCAAAAACAAAGTATGACAAAAAAATAATATATAATGTCCTCTAAAGTGAGTGAATTATTGCTTAACGCCGCTTCAGCAGTATCGCAGCCATTAGCGGCGTGCTATCCACTAGATATCGATCAACTGTCCAGAGTCTCAGATGCATTGACTTTGTTATTTGTTTCTTTATTCTTTAACTCTTTTCTGTTTCCAGTGCATTTGTGCCCTGGCATTCTCAAAGGGAATAAAAAAAACAAAGTCATCAATATCCCAAAGTTGAAATCCTAAACAACAAAAACACATAAACACATATATACACGGTGATTGATAGATGCACAGTTTCCCTAAATATATCAGACAGACAGTGTGGAAGGAGGGGAGATAATTAGTGAACTTACTCGAGTATTCCCAGCACAAGACAGATGCCCTCCTCGTCCACCTGTATACCTTGATGAGGGACAGACTGCTTCGTCAGCTGAGGTAAAGAAAGTTATAGATTAACTTCATCCACGGTATGTAAAACATGAATAAACATATCAAAGCTGAAATACGATCTGGGATATGCTTGTTGGGCAATCCAAGTTTTCTTTTGTGAAATAAATACACTTAAACGACATCAAAAGAATGGGTCAATACTCCCCTCATAAGTAAAGTTCAAACCTCTGAACAACGTTCTCCACTTTCTGGTATGTGATTTATAATCAAGCCATAAAGATTAAGAAATGACTACCATGCTGTCACAAAATAGCAATCGGTCTGTAGCTGTTTCATTCAGCCATTGGCTAGAAAAGATCACAGCACCATAACCCATAAGCCTTTCAAACCTGATAAGCTGATTAACTCAAGACACACAAGAACGTTAGAAAGGTTGATGGGGAGACAACTCACCTCATCACTGAGATAGACGAAGGGAATCTTCTCCTCACAGGAAACTAAGAGGTAGGCGAGTTCTGGCACGAAGTACGGAGATCCCTTCATCTTTTTAGTCTCCGGTTCCTCTATGTCAGCTCCGACACCTCCAAGGAACAACTGGGTTGGAGAAATGAGTCAAATAGTTTCTGGACAGTATACCCGAGGTAATCAGCAGGCATTGGGAAAGACACATTTGACAATGGGCCATTTATAGGGCTTTTAGTCATTTTTAGAATTTTAAATGGGCCATTCCCCTTTGTAGCAATGGTAAAATTTCCAATTTTAAGGGGCCATTGTTTCATCAAATGTGCAAAATGGCCCTTTGCACCTACCTTTTCCCAACCCCTGAATCAGTGTTATAAGTGTCCTCTCCTTACTTAGCATCCTATTGGAAACTCAAACACAGTGAGTGCTGATTATATTGATTACGGTATTCTTCATCAAATTCTACAAACATGGTATGTGTTTTACAGGATGATTGAGATAGAAATAATCTTGTTATCAATAATTCACTCCTGATGAGCCAATTCATATGTGAAAGTTACAAGAAATGAGTAAAATGCCACCAACCTTTCGCTTTCTATTGAGACTGTCCAGTTGTGTAGTTGGGTAGTCCTCTGTAATACAATTGGTATTGGAGAAAAAAGATGCAAATTATTATGATGACCTTGTCAACTCAATAAGTACCATTATAAGTTATGACAATAAAAGAATGTACTCAGGGTATATCATTCAGTTTGTCGGTAGCTCACTTGCCCTCAAATTTTGTATTTCAGTTAATGTTTCCTATCAACAAAGTTTACATTATGCAAACTATACTGATGGTGATTTTTAAAACAGATAACACATTAAATATTCATGCACACTGTTATATTATCTTATTTTTTATTTACATAAGTATTGTAGTGATATGAAATGCTTTTAATTATCAGAGCATTCATCCTTTAACAGCAAATGATATAAGCTTGAAATGAAAAAATATAAATTCAAATCAATTAATTAAAATTTAAGATGAAAACACTGTCAGTACAGAATAACATTTGCAGGTAATAGGTTGCCGGATAGACAAACACTGGCAATAACTGTTTTACAGTTAGCATAGCACAATAAACTAAGTTTGTATGAGCAGTCTACCCACTAGTGTTGAGGATTTATGTACAAAAGGACAGTCTTACCAAATATCTTAGTGAAGGGCCCATGAGTGGTAGAGTAGTTGTCGACCTCTATAAACTTGCCAGCGTTGAGATAAAGTTTGACCCCGACATCCTCGGCTATATCATCCTCTGTTCCATCAGCCGTACAAGGAGTCGTCTCCAGCAGGAAGTTCCTGTACTCCACTGACCGCGGCTTCTTCAGGACAACTTCAACAATCTGGAAAAAGAGGAAAAACATCAATGAATGTTACCTATGCTTATTCAATACAAAGATAGGAAACATGATTGAGATATCATCTTTCGTTGAATATCAGGAAATGAAATGATGTGACAAACTAGGAAAGTGGAAGTCTAACTAAAATCTTGTCACAAGGCTACAAGAGAGGTCACCTTTTTTAAACGAGACCTCCACGTAGACTCCAAGATGAGAGAAATGATTCAACATACGACGAGGGGGAATGCTCCAATGTACGATTGAGGGGTTATCTAACATACAGAGGAGATGGGTGAACACCATGAGGTAAGAAGTTTCCAATCACATTTCCACACATCTTAGTATCGAATGAGCATAGGTAAAATGCAACAAGCAGACAGAGTCGGCCATATCCCCCGCCTTTGGGAAAATTTATTGAAGAATAGTTGTTGAATAACAGTGACTATGAACCTTTTTTCAACTTAACACAACACACAAAATTTCAGCTCCTTAGACAAAGTGGTTCTGGAGAAGAAGACAAAATGCGAAAAGTTTACAGACGGCTGGTTACTGTGCAATGCCATAAGCCCATCGGGCCTTTCAGGCACATCTACACATGATGATTGTCTAAGTTACATTTCCATGGAAACGGTCCAAAAATATAACTCGAAGAAGTTGAAAACCCCAAAAGGCACATCTACACATGATGATTGTTCCACACACCAAGTTTTGTTGAGATAGGTCTTATAGTTTTTGAGTTCTGTTCCGGAAACGAAATTCTAGGTTACATTTCTATGGAAACGGTAAAAAAAATATTTCTAAGAAGTTGAAAACACCAAAAGGCACATCTAGACATGATGATTGTTCCACACACCAAGTTTCGTTGAGATATGTCTTATAGTTTTCGAGTTCTGTCCTGGAAACGAAATTCTAAGTTACATTTCCATGGAAACGGTAAAAAAAAATAACTCGAAGAAGTTGAAAACCCTAAAAGGCACATCTACACATGATGATTGTTCCACACACCAAGTTTCGTTGAGATATGTCTTATAGTTTTCAAGTTCTGTTCCGGAAACGAGATTCTAAGTTACATTTCCATGGAAACGGTAAAAAAAAATAACTCGAAGAAGTTGAAAACCCCAAAAGGCACATCTAGACATGATGATTGTTCCACACACCAAGTTTCGTTGAGATATGTCTTATGGTTTTCGAGTTCTGCTCCGGAAACAAAATCGGGACGGACGGACGGACGGACGGAGCCCATTTCAATATCCCCCCCCAACTATGTTGGCGGGGGATAATCAGCATGAGGTTAGCCAAGTTGAAAAATATCAATTGTAGTTTGGGAAACTGGATTAGGTAGTCTAATCAGTATGAGAGATGAGCAGAGATGATTTGGTTTTCAGCAATGTCTGCAACAAGTTTTGGCTATGTATTGCAGTGAACTCACCACGAAGAAGTTGGGTTGTTTTGGTACTTTGATGAAGAGCTTGTACTTGGTGAGTCTCTCCAGTGGATGACCGGCCATGTTGACGATCGGAAGACTGGTGAGAGTCTGGGCAGGTAACAGCTGAACAGACTTCTCACATCTCTGTAGGCATAACTGCATTCTGCAATTACAGGGAGAAAGTAATGAATGAATTTCTACACTGGTATCAGAGAACATATGTAAACCAAAGATAATTTTTAAAAGAATCCATTATACAATTCAAAATCTCGTCTGCTGGCAGCTGTATCAATTTCTGATATATCTGAGACTTCTGTCCTAACCTTTCCTAAAGCTAACCTTAACTCTTATATAATATAATATAATATAATATAATATAATATAATATAATATACAATACAATACAATACAATACAATACAATACAATACAATACAATACAATACAATATAATATAATATAAGTTATAACATTCAGTGGAGGTTTACATCGTGAATTATAAGACCCTTATTATTTTTTATTCTACGATCCGGAGGCGAGTAGAATAAAAAATAATAAGGGTCTTATAATTCACGATGTAAACCTCCACTGAATGTTACAACGTATTTATCCTACCGAATGTCTCAAAATATCATTAAAAACAAACAGAAATGCTCGAACATCGTTTATTCAAAGGAGCAACAAATCTGGGTCAGAGTCAAAACAAACTGGTTCAGGGGTGACAGTTCATGTGTCAATTCCAAGGGTCATGGGTCATGAGTAATCATTTTTTGAAAACAATATTTATGTTCTGAATGCTGCAATTTTGAAAAAAATGACGGAAACAACGATTCTGAATTAGTGTTGTCTGGCAGGGGAAAGTCACCAAAAAGCCCATCCAAATTTATTCCATCTAACTCGGAAGAACAGCATTATTGTCCAATGCATCAGTATTTGCCACTGATACCTCCCCCGTGCGCGTGTTGTTGACATGGGTCACGGTCGCGCGTGCAGGGCCAACATGCGACTGAGCACTGGGCACGTTTGTCACAAATCCTTTGGATATGGCTGCGCTCATGGATATCTTCTCCTGGTTTGATACACGCTGGTAATAGGTAAGCGAATTTACGCTTTTGTGGCCTTTAACGCTCATTATTTGCGCACTTGCAAAATTATTTCTTGTTTATTTCGGTAGCGGGGTAAAAGGCATTTATAACCCTCGATGACATTTATTCACCTGGGTGAGGGTGAATATGGTTATTTGTTCAGGGTCACGTGGACCAATCATAGATCGACATTCTTACATGAGGTAGGATAATACCACTTGGTTGCCTACTATATTACTGCCAAACCATTCAGAGCTGCCCATTTTACAGGAAACACAACTTGAGAATAACTTGGGACCGACCACTTACTAAAGACAAGTGATCAAGTATACCACAACCCGCAGGTAAAGGATTACTGTAAAGGATTACTGTTAAGGATTACTGTAAGTGAGTGAGTGAGTGAGTTAGGGTTTAACGCCGCTTTCAAGATTATTTCACTTATATCGCGGCTGCTAGTATTATGGCAGGGAGAAAGCCCGCAACGCCATGTGGCTATGCATTGCGGTGAAACCTGCGAGCATCGGCTGGAACCATGGGTGGTACTGCACTGATATTCAGTGCAACATTGCACCCAAACCTGACTGCGTGTAGAACAGTTCTCTACTGCAGACAAAGTTGCCGTGCCCCTGGCGGGATTCGAACCCCGGACCTCTTGATCCGAAGCCGAACGCGCTAACCACTGCGCTATCCCGCCCCCAAGGATTACTGTAAAGGATTACTGTTAAGGATTACTGTTAAGGATTACTGTAAAGGATTACTGTAAAGGATTACTGTAAAGGATTACTGTAAATGACTCACCTGAGCTTGGTGAAGTACTTCTCCAGACCGCGTCTATCTGCGTTGAGACAATCTTCTATCTCCTTCACTGTAGGGTGTTCTGCTGTACAGAAATGAAGGTAATGCTTTAGAAGGTAAACTTATATAACTGAAGAAATCTTAAATAGACATCTCCTTGACTTCACAAGCACAAAATGTTTGACTTAAATTATGGTGTGAAGGTATGAACAAATTTTCACAAATAAAGCTAAAAGGTTTGATTCTTCTTTTGGAAAAACTCAGAACTTGGTGATAGGAGCTAACACAAAACCCCAATAATCTAGTATAAAGTGTTTTAATGAAATTTGATGTTGACTTAATTTGAAGAACTCCGAACTTGAATACAATACAAAATATTGCTGATCGTCGGAGATGTGGAGATATACTTACCAAGACAAGGAACAGACGTGAGATAGGACCCTCTCTGGATGTCGATGGAGATACGCAGAACTTCTGAGGACATGGAGGGAGTCAACAAGGGAACATGCAGCGCCACAGGCATGTCTCGCACCTCGCCTGGGTACATGGGAACAATGGAAAAGTGAAATATGGGAACAGCTATCTAAACTATTGTGGCTATACATTATAGTGAAAAAGGCGAGCATGGGTGCATGAATTTCAGTGTAGCATTGCAATTTGCAACCAAATGTAGAACAGTCCTCTTCAGCAAGCAAAGTTGCCGAATCCCTGGGAAGATTGGAACATGGAATACTGGTACCGGTATATGGAAGATTGGTACAGTGCAAGAGTCTAAATTCACATGATCAAAGCACAATAGCCATTCTGAAAATACTTGTCCAAACTCAATCAAGCAAGGCAAATAAAATACTTTGATAGCGTTTTAAATTTAAACTTGACTTTAAGGCTAGCAGTATTAAGATTTTATCAAACCTAGTTTCTTTAACATAGCATTGGTTTACAGCTAATAGAGAAGCTTAAACAGTAGCAATCACAGTGACATTCAATAAGTAATTCTATATATAGCCTTTTCAAATAACACTTGGCACTATGCAAAATACAATTTAAGAAACTTACATTTTTCATCAACATATCTTTGCATTTCTTTTGAAAATTCCTGAAAAAAGAATAATGATCAATCAATAAATCATACATATTTGTGAATAACATTTTAACAGAAGGGTTAAGGGGTAAATTTACAATGTAAATTCAATGGATTCCCTGGATGAATCTCCCCTTTACAATATGTGAACAGTATGTCATCAGCTTGTAGATATAGATTGTAGGGGGTTAACCAACTAACAGTTCACAAGATGAGAAGCACCTACCTTCAGCTTGATGTGGGTCCTGACTTCTATCGTCTGCATAAGCAGCTTCTCAATGGACAGCTGGTCACTCTGTAGCAAAACATCAACCATGAATGAAATGAACATTACTTATTCAGGAATTGTATTAAAGTTATGTGTAATGCATTTTTCTCAGTTTATTACCCTACGTACATTTCATATCGGAATCAATTAAGCAAAAAATTGAGACAATATACATTTGCAATTGATTATTCAGACGATTTTAATTTACCCATTTTAACAATGCCACAATCATTGCGGCGATTCACTTTGAAGACAATCATTGAGGCGTGACTGAATTACCTAGTTGGATATCTAAACATTGGATATATGGAAAATTTAAGATGTTTTATAATATTTTTGTTTATAATTTGTGAAATAAACAATCACAATGTTGCCAAATTATGTAGAATAATGACTATCGCAGATAATGAGATTACTCGAGTGACGTCAGAGGAGTAATCGCTTCAGGGACCACTCTCCTGCAGAATTTCATTCTGGCTACCAGGGCTAAATTAGGTGTTTTTTTAAATAAGTCGTACATAAGTAATTTATGGGCAGATTTCAGAAGATATGAGATATGTAAGTCAAGTAAAAATTCATATAGCACCATCCCAAAATTGCAAGAACAAAAACAGAAAGTAATAGTCACCTTGATAGCAAGTCCAACCTTATTGCAGTCGTCTGGCGGCATGGAGGGGCTGTGACTGATTTTAAGTGGTTTGCCGTCATCGTCGTCACACACATGAACACTCAACTTGTACACTGTGAAAGAATTCAGTACTCCCTTATTGTTTACTAAATGTATTGATTCTTTTGTTTAGTTTAATAGGGGCACATGGCAGTCTGTATCAAGATTACTTTAGCTGAAGGGCCAATTTTTTTCAAATCTTTTTTAGCAATATGGTAGCCGTAAGCCAATGTCAATGTATTTTACTTACAACTATCAAGAGAATTTCTTCCCAGACTGGTAAATGTTTTAGGTTTTTTTAAATTTTTTAGTTGATAATACATTCTATTGTTATTTTTGCAAATGACTGTTTGATTTTCAGTGTTAGATGGTAGTATTTTACTGGCAAACATCAAGAATAATGTGATATCAAAGTTAACACAATGAAACACCTACCAGTTCCATCTTTGTCTTTCTTCAGTTGATCCCTGCAAACAAACATGTCATAACAATTAAAACAAAGGCAATATGAACACACCTGCAGATCTAATTGATTCCTGTCAATGTCGTTGATTTTAAAATAATTTTGCAAACATTGAATGACATCTTGGTATAATATGACATAGGTAACAAGATGTGTTTGTTAAACATGGATGCCCCCGGATATACCAAAGTTATGGCCAAGGTTAAGATATACCAAAGTTATGGCCAAGGTTAAACTTTTCTGAAGGTCACAAGGTCAAATATGATGACCTCATCTGAAAGGTCTCATCACAAGGTATGCACATGCCAAGTATGAAAGCCCTAGCTCTGAGCAATCTAAAGTTATGGCCAAGGTTAAAGTTTTCTGAAAATGTCCGATGCAGCAAGGTCAAAGTCACACGTCAAATATGATGACCTCATCTGAAAGGTCTCATCACAGGGTATGCACATGTCAAGTATGAAAGCCCTGGCTCTGAACAATCCAAAGCCATGGCCAAGGTTAAACACAGACGGACGGACAGACAGACGGACAGCGGAAAAGCAATATACCCCCGGAATCTCCGATTCTGGGGCATAAAAAGAACCTATCAACGTTTTTGGCTTTTGAACTTAATTTGTGAGTGTTGAATAGCAGCACAAGTACCACGACAAATGAAGGATTTTAGTAATACTGTTTTCAATCAAAACATCATCATCCTGAAATCTTGCCTTGTATACTAAATATGAATACTTTTAAAATAACCCTAGAGATCTATACATCCTGTTTTATCAGGGTATTTTCATCCACAAGGTTCCTTCAATTTCATGACCTTCTTCTCAGATTTTGCCTCAAATATTGCTATAAATAACCAGCCAATAAAATGACTTTAAATCAACCAAGGTTAGCAGGGAAGGTGAGGTGAGGTGAGGTGAGGTGAGGTGAGGTGAGGTGAGGTGAGGTGAGGTGAGGTGAGGTAAGGTGAGTTGGAGTTTAACGTTGCTTTAAAGAGTATTTCACTTATATCGCGGCTGCTAGTATTACGGCAGGGAGAAAGCCCGCAACGCCACGTGACTATGCATTGCAGTGAAACCTGCGAGCAACGGCTGGAACTAGCGATCCATGGGTGGTACTACGCTGAAATTCAGTGTAGCATTGCACCCAAACCTTACTGCGTGTAGAACAGTTCTCTACTGCAGACAAATTTGCCGTGCCTCTGGCGGAATTCGAACCCCGGACCTCTTGATCCGAAGCCGAATGCGCTAACCACTGCGCTAACCCGCCCCCCGGCATGAAAAGATCAACAATGAGTAACCAGCCTTTGGCAATAAGATGCAATTTCTGCAAAAGACAATCAGGGGATTGCAGGAACATTGCAGATACAAATAGCCTGATGGATGAGGATGGTATGGATGAGAGAGCAAAGGGTACCCACCGCCAGTACGAGATGTGAAGAGTTTTGCTGAGCATGTATTCCTCAACCCTCACACTGTCTCCCAGGCGGTTCCGGATCAGACGCTGCGTCTAAACATAAATCATTCAGGTGTGAACTGCAGTGTACATGTACCTTTACAACACATATTATAATCAACTTCTCCAGTTCTTAAAGATCACATTTTTTCAACAAACTGGAATTGGGACACATCATCTTAAAATCCTATTAATAATATATAATAATTGTTGAATGTTTAATGTAAATACTTTTTTAAATTCTAAAGCTAAAAACATTTGATGATGATTATAGAAATATGAACCTATTATATTAATACTCATAACAACATCAATCCTCCCTTAAGAAATGATAGCAACTCACAGCAATACTGTATTTGATACACTGTTAATTAATGACAAGAACATGCGAGGAAACAAACCTGAGAGTGAAGAACCTCCAGCTGCAGAGACTGGCAGAAGGAATCTGGACACAGGTTAAGGAAATCTCACAAACAACATTCTGCTCCAACAGTGTACTTGTACCCACTCTACTACAATACCACGATACCCTGAGCCCAGTAACTGCACAAACTATAGCATATTTGAAAAAGGACGCTTAAGATATCTTTTGATGACCAGCAAAACCTGATGAAGGAGTACCGAAAGCATATTCTCTGAAACATTGTGTTAGTTCACAATTAAGAAGTTATCCAGAAAGTCCTGTTTTCCATCAATACTTAAAGCTGCTGACGTAATTAGTGCCAACCATTCTGAGTGTCATATATATATACAACATGTTAACAAGGGGAACAGTCTGGAACTTGCCACTGACTAATAAGCCTTCCTGCAATACTTCAGGACCAGCAGATTAATGCTAAATAGCAATATCCTCTTAAATTCCATTTCAGATAAGTTTTAACCTGATCCTTTTAACCCTTACGTTGCGTATATATATTTTACCATTTTTAGCCTGTGTGGCGGAATTTACAGGTTCGCAGCTCGCAGCAGTAGTTTGGGCTTTGGCACTAACTAGCTCAGCTGGCGGAATTTCCAGGCGGCGATTTTGGTACCGTTTTTACAAAATATACCGCATCTACATGGCGAATAAGGACTATATACGGGCGTTCAATACAAATTCAAGTAGCGACACCCGTACACAAATGGCTAATTCACACCCGAAACTTTGAATGAATTTTCTATGATTTTTTTTTTTTTTTCTATTACTTTCGAAAGATTGTCTTTAATTCGGACCTCGTAACACCATAAATACGAAACGAAAAAAAATCCATTTATATATGGAATTAAAGACAAGATGTCTAGCTTCACAATGATATAAAAATTATTAGAATGCATACTTAGGTTATAATTCTATAGCTATGTAAAGTTTGTCTTTATTTCCACCTATCAAATCGTAAATACTTACAACATGTATGCGGCATTGCGAACGGTCGTTCATCGCACTTTTCCAAGAAATCATAATCTCGAACCAGTTGACAAATAAGCACATGTCAACCCAAATATGGTAATGTTGTTTGACCTTTCAAATAAACGCTAACCTCGAACCGTAACTGATGAAAATATGTTGATTAGTTTGTGTGCCGTTTGGTTTCACATGCTTCTCAGAAAGGTAAAATTGTATCTTTATTTCTGTGAATAAATATGCGCATTTTATATAGAATAAAAGATTATTCTTTTCGGTTTATTGTGATATAAAAATCATGAAAATGCATTCAGTATTCTAGCCGTGATAAATGTGTAAGAAGTTGTGAAAATCGCCGATTGTTAAAGGGATTGTCGGTGTGTGCACATGACCTTTACCACGGCGCTTGCTGTGTCTTTATTATTTTTTTGACATTTGCTAATTTTATATGGGAATGTAGTCCATTCTTTCCCCTTTATTTTGCCGTATTTGTTTTTGAAAACAAACAATTCGCTCACATGATATGAAGTGCGGGAGTAAGGCGAGTTAGCGATTTTTTCCCCGTCTCGCGAGATGCAAGGCAGATAGCAGTCTCGGGCGAGGCAAACCCGATGCAATACAAACACATGGATGAAAATAGCCGCAAGCGAAATTAGGCTTCGGGGGCTAAGCCCGACAAAATTGGCCTTTTGTAAAGCTAATTATCGATGCGTTACGGGTCAACAATGCACACGCAAATTGGTGTGAATTTTGCTTGACATTCCGACCAGACACTGAAAAAAGCTTCTTTCTCATGGCGGGACGCGAAGCATAAATACAGCCATTCTCATGGAGCGAGTCGCGGACACAATCGACTCGTGACCCGTTGTCAGGGCTAGTAAAGTAGTGAGACAGCCTTGAATTATTCTAAGTCTTGTATCTGGGACCCGTATACAGGCACCTCGGAATCGCTTATAGCCCGCCCGGATAATTCCGGGATTCGTAAGTTAAGGGTTAAAGACAACTAGACTGTTTGTTTTTCAAGATATCTTTGTAGTTTGTACGTTCACATGTAATAGGGGAGGAACAGTGGCAATATGAGACAAAGTTGTTGTCATAAATCTGGAAAGGATACGTAAAACTTTGTACAAGTCATGGAGGGGTTTGTCATTGTCCAGCAGTCGATTCTGCGCCAGTTGATGTATGTAGTGGATCTGGATATGAAGTATAAATATTGGGTGTGACAACAATGACATACACATTCACAGTTACTTACTTACTGCCCGTTATGCCCGTGGCATGTAGGGCAGCAACAAAGGTACGCCACTCGGTTCTGTTTTGGGCTATTTTCTGAATGGTCCCCCAGGTGTGGTTTATGATTTTTAGTTCTCCTTCCACAGTCCGACGCCAGGTGTTACATTCACAGTAGTAATGATTATTTAAATATTAAATTGCAGACAAAATCAATAAAATCACAGAGATTTTAAGGCAATTTTTCTATTCTATTAAGCCCTTATGAAATAGTGACAGCTTTCAAATAAGACTAGCCAAACGTATTACAACATAATTGTGCAATTCAAAAGCAGCTAGCTTTCCAGCTATACAACATAAGACGTTTAGATAAAATATATTATATGATTATTATCATTACAAATCTAAAATCAATGAGTACAAACCTGTAAAGAATGCACAAGGGACTTTCCATCTGAAAAAGAACAGATTTATTAAAATCTAAATATTTTAGATATTTAAAAATACTTACCCTACTTTTACTAGTGCATATTACCTATATGATCCGATGAAGGATTGAAAACGTGACTGAGACAGGATCCTAACGTAACTGTAGTGAAGTGTAGACAGACTGGCTCTAGGGCACGTCACTACCCGGAAGTGTAGTGCAATCCACATAGCTGCGCGCGCAGTGATATGAAAACCTCACATTTCCTAGAGTCAGTCCGAGCAAGGTCCTAAAATGCGGGGAGGTAGTTGATCCAACGATGGGTGGGTATAAACCCTAAAAGTAGGGTAAGTATTTTTAAATATCTAAAATATTTAGATTTTAATAAATTTTTAATACTTACCCTACTTTTACTAGTGCATGTTGATTCGACAGTAGGACGGAGGGAGAGGACCATCAGCGAGGACCTCCAAAAAGCACTAGCAATAGTAGGACGTGGCAACTGAGCGGAAACCTACGAACAGGAAACCCAAATCAGAAAATGAAACCACAAAAATGGATTAAAAGGAGAGATCTCGACGGGCCGAGAAATAGTCCTAAATCCACAAAGAGAAACTCACCTAAGACGAGGAGGGCAAAGTGAGCTGCTGCGCCACTACGAGAGGTCCAAACGACTGGAGACCTTGAACGTCTTCCACGGAGACATCTCTCAGATAATGACTAGCAAACACAGTGTTAGATTTCCAGAAGCAACCCTTCATGATGTCAGGCACGGAACAGTTCCTGTGAAGTGCCATAGTTGAGGCTAGAGCCCGGATCTCATGAGGGTTGTTTGCGCAGGGGTGAGGAATTCCTGCTGCATCGTAAGCTGCCAAGATGGTTGATCGAAGCCATAAGGCCAGCGTATTCCGGTTTACTTCTCCCTTAGCCGTAGAAGAGAAAGGAATGAACAGCCTCTTTCGCCCAGCCCTCTTGTCAGTAGACCGGGAGATGTATTCCTTCAGGGCACGGACTGGGCACAAAGAGAGTTCTTCAGACTCTGACTCATCCACAATTGAGGACAACGGCGGAATGACAAACGCTCTATCCGGTTGACCAGGCAGTTGATTTTTCGCTACAAAATCCCACAACAAACCTAGATGCACTGAGCCATGGCGCCGTTGCTCGAACCGGACCCTGGTAACATCAATAGCGTGTAGTTCGCTCACTCTGGCAGCGGTTGCCAAGGAAAGTAGGAACGCCGTCTTCCTGGAAAGGTTCTCAAAAGAGGCCTTCGATAGAGGTTCATATGGAGCTCCACGAAGGTGCTTCAGGACCAGGTTCAGATCCCAAGCTGGAGGCCGAAACTTGACTTTCTGGTCTTCCAGCTTAAAGAACTTCAGCATGGCTAACAGTTCCGGGATTTTAGATATCTTCCTGTCTGTTTTAACAGCGAGA
Source organism: Gibbula magus (assembly GCA_936450465.1). Taxonomy (NCBI): domain Eukaryota; kingdom Metazoa; phylum Mollusca; class Gastropoda; order Trochida; family Trochidae; genus Gibbula; species Gibbula magus. The sequence continues at coordinate 26,834,320 of OW388293.1, read as the reverse complement.
ACTGAATTGAGGGCCGAAAGATAGGTAGAAATCGTTCCACCCTTGAGGTGCCTCTTCGAGCGTAAATGGAACAAAAAATCTGCCAAGAACTGTGGTGAAGCTGACAAAGGGTCTTGCTTATGGGATCTGCAAAAACTCTCAAAAGACAGCCATTTATCGTCATAAAGGGCTCTAGTTGAAGGCCGATGAGCTCCAGTAATAGCGCTGGCTACCGGCGCTGAATACCCCTTATCTCTTAGAGTCTTCTGCAAATGGTCCAAACGCACAGATGAAATCGTTGCGGGTCTGGATGTATCTGCCGACTGTGAGGATGCAGAAGGAGGTTTGGCCACGGGGGCAACGGGTTTGGTTCTCCTTCCGCTAGCAGACGAAGTTCTGGAAACCAAGTTCTGGCCGGCCAAAAGGGCGCGACCAAAAGCAGATTCATCGATTTGGTCTCCCTGATCTTGGCCAGAACCTTTGGCAACAGAATTGGAGGTGGAAACGCGAACAGGTCTAGACCGTCCCAAGACAGGGACAGGGCGTCCACTGCCCACGCCATCGGATCTGGAAGGGGAGAGACATAAGTTGGCAACTGGTTGTTGAATCTTGTGGCGAACAAGTCCATCAGGGGACGATGGTGTTGCTGACAAATCAGGGTGAACACTTCCGGGTTGAGCATCCACTCTGTTGGCGATGGCTTGTCTGGTCTGGACAGAGCGTCTGCCAAAATGTTCCTGCAACCCGGGATGTGACGAGCCCTGATGAGAATGTGGTTGGCGTCTGTCAACTCGAACAGTTGGAGAGTCTGTCTCAATAACTGGCGCGACCGAGTCGTCCCCTGGAAATTGATCAAATAAACCACTGTCGAGTTGTCTGACGCTATGCGAACCCGAGAGTCTCTGAGGACTCCGATCCAGTGCTCGATGGCCAAGATGACTGCCTGCAGTTCGAGATTAATGCTGTGCCAGCCGACTTGATGCTCTGCCCATAAACCTGCTGCTGTCCGATGACCCAGGTGGGCTCCCCACCCCTGATGTGAAGCGTCTACAAACAGTTCGTGATGATGACTGAACTCTGTCAAAGAGACTCCTATGCAAACGTTCGATGGGATCGTCCACCACCTGAGGTAATGGTGCAGATGCAGTGGAAGCCGCAAACTCTCCCTGGGATCGTCCTCTTGACAGAACGGAATCAGAAATACTTGAAGAGGGCGCGCCATGAGACGACCTCTGAGAGTGAGGGCCTGAGCCGACGTCAGAAGACCTAGCAGCGACTGCCACTGTCGGACCGACAAGGCCTGACGAAGACCCCGCAATGCTAACTGCTCTATCTTCTCCCACCTGTCTGGGGGTACTCGGAGAAGATCCATGTTGGTTAAGAACAGACCTCCTATAAACGTCAGCTGCTGGGATGGGACTAGTTGCGATTTCTCTGAATTGACAAGCCATCCCAACTGTCGCAGCAGGTCCAAGGTAAATAGGGTCTGTCTGTGTAAAGCTGTTGAGTCCCCGTGGCTCATCAGGCAATCGTCTATATAGGGGTCGAACTCTATCCCCCGAAGATGGAGAAACCTGGCGATCGGAGACGTAATGCGAGTGAAAAGCCACGGGGCCGTAGAGATTCCAAACGGAAGAACCTTCCATTGATAATGTACCCCCTGGAAGAGGAATCTGAGGTACTTCCGATGATGCTTGAAAATTGGTACATGGAGGTAAGCGTCCTGTAGATCTAAACTGACCAGCCAATCGTTGGGTTGAAGCTTGGAACGCAGTAGATCCAGGGTAACCATTGTGAAATGCGGAGGCTCCGGCATGTATAGATCGTTGAATGAAGCCATGTTGTGTATCATCCGCATCTTGTCTGAGTTCTTCTTCGGAACCAGGAAGATTGGGGAGTAATATCCTGGGGAGAAGCTGGGGTCTGGGACCACTTCTATTGCTTTCTTCTCCAACAGTGTCTCGATGTTGGAAGACAACTGAACGATCTGAGTCGGCGAGTACACGCGTGACCGGGGCAGGGTGGTCAGAGGCGGAGGGTTGGAGATTGGCATTTTGTATCCAACCCTGAGGATTTCGGTGACAAAGGGATCTTCTAGGATTGTCCAATTTGGCCAGAAGATCCCTAGTCTCCCGCCTACGGGAGTAGTTTGGTACGGGACGACTGGAGGCGGGAGAAGCCAGTCGTGCATATCCACCGCTTCAACAGCGTTTCTTGTAGGCTGGAGTCTTGGGAGTCTTTGGCTGGTCGAAATCGGGGCGGGGTCTCTGAGAGGTGTAGCCTCCCCTACCCGACTTGCCTCGTCCTCCACCACGAGCCCCACGTTGCGCGATCCTGACTGAATTGCGCCTTCCCACGTAGATTTGGTTGGCCCTGGCGTTTCTGGGGGCGAAAGATGTTGATAAAGACTTGATGGCCCGAAAAGTAAAGTCTGACTGTGCCAACGAAGCATGTTCCTTGTATACCTCCGGGATCTTGTCCGCGAAAAGGGTAGGAGTAGAGAGAGGAGCTCTTATCAGTGACTTCTTAAATTCCTCTTCCCAAACACAGGGGGCAAGTAGACCGTTCCTACGGATGAGCGTGGTTGAAGCCATAGCTGACCGAACGTGGTCTACGATGACCGAGACAGAATTGGAGACCCACCTAAACATCGTGGACTGATGATCCATCCTTGATGGGTTCTCCTCCGTAAGGTCCTGTGTGAGGGCATCAGCAGCTGAAGCGATAGCTGAGAGGGGCTTCAACATACGTTTCAACTCTCTGTCTACGGACAACAGCCTGACATCTTGCACCTTGTAAGAGCCCTGCGGCGCATCTGACAGTCTAGAGCAAGAGTCGTCCTGAGGGGCACCATGGTCGAACACCTGGAGAGAGTGGACCTTGAAAGTCGAGGAGGAATTCTTGGCTGGACGAAACGTTGGATTAAGAGAAAGTTTCTTGAACTCATCATCCAGAGATTCCACAGCATCAGAGATCATCGGGTGCGGAGGAATAAGCAATTCCGGTTCATGCCAAACGGCTAAGGATGCATCAGTATCCGGGCCTGGCGATGGACAAGCTATCAATCTGTCAGCAATCCAGGAGTAAACTTCTCCTAAAGGCAGATGAGTTCCCTGGGGCTCACTGGGGTCCACAGACTTTGATGGTGATACCGGGTCGTAGTAACGGTCATCTGAGTAAGTGGAGGCTGTTCGACGTGGAGAAGACTCCAAATCCAGCGTGTCTCTGATAGGAGATCTGTCACGAAGAACTGAGTCACTAGAGTCCTGAGAGGGCAACTGTTCCCTTGAAAGGCGGTCCCTAGAACGCTGGCGCTCCTTCTCAAGACGATTGCGCTCTTCCTCTCTGAGGCGCTGGTGCTCAATGTCCTTGAGGCGCTGACGCTCATCCTCCTGACACAGGTGCTCGTCCTCGCGGCGCTGGCGCTCGTAGTTCTTGTGGCGCTGAGCTTCCAACATCCTTGAGGCGCTGGCGCTCATCCTCCCGACACAGGCGCTCGTCCTCGCGGCGCTGGCGCTCGTAGCCTCTGTGACGCAGAGCTTCAACCTCCTTGAGGCGTAGGCGCTCCTCCTCTCGGAACCGCTCATCCTCTCGGCGCTGGCGCTCAACGTTCTTGTGGCGCTGGGATTCGACGTCCTTGAGGCGCTGACGCTCTTCCTCTCGGAAGCGGCGGTCCTCCTCTAAACGCAAGTGCTGGCGCTCATCCTCCCGGCGCTGGCGTTCAAGCTCCTGGCGCTGAGCATTCTCTCTTGACGTCTCCTGGTTTCTCTCAACTCTGCCAGGCGTCTCTCGTCCTCCTGGCGTTCTAGGTCCTTTAGAGAAAGTTAGTATCTCTCTTCCTCTTTCTCCACCTCGAGCTCCAGGCCCTGGCGCTCACCTAGGCGCTGTTGATCTTCTAGGCGCCGGCGCTCCTCAGAAGGAAGAGACTGTCTGATGGAAGAGTCTGACGAGGGAGGGTCTAACAACCCACTCCTGGGCCTCCTATCTGAGCGTGGTACGTTCCCGATGGGCGGAGCACCAGGGTTGATCGCATTCTCCAACTGTTCCTTTGAAACACGCTTGGCCTTGGACTTCGAAGGAGCAGTGTCCCCAGCAGGGGGAAGAACATCATGAGAGTGATCTCTTGCTGGCGACAGACCATCAATAGGTTCCGAGATGACAAGTGTGTCCTGATCCAGGTCAGACGAGGCCATCCTCCAGCGTCTCTGGGTAAACCTCTTACGCCTAGCGACCAGGTAAGCCTTGAACTCTGACTCAGACAGATGACGACAATGCCGACACCGGGAGGGCCACTCACACGGTGTGTCCACCAAACAGTCTGGGCAAAGGGGATGTGGGTCCTTCGCCGACTTGGAGGATTTGCAAGCAGCGCAGAAGACTCGCGGCATGCAAGTACAAGTTCACTGTCAACAAAAAGAAAAAGCCAGTGAACAAAAATATTCAAACAAACAAACCACCAGAACATGTTAAAAACAATTTTAACATCAAACATGGTTGAGTAATGAAAGCTTAAATCAAGCATGAAAATTACAAGCATTGGTAATAAAAATTATACAAAGAAATTTAAATACCAAAACAAAAAAATTCTCATGAAAAAAGATGAATAATTGAAGTGAAAAAGGAATAAGAAAGAACTACACAGACTCAAGGTTAAAAGGGAGATAACCGCTGTAATCATGGTTCATAAACATGGAATGTAATACAAGTGAAATTCCACAAAGAAAAAATTTTACAATGTAAAATTAGTAAGTATAAAACATACAAACATTATGCTAAAGCACATTAAAGCAATAAACAAGCAAAATTATCCATAAATATGGATAAAATAAACAAACAAAAAGTCGTGACGTCACCACAACAAATCGAGCAAGACGAAGGAAGCCGCCATTTTGAATGGCCAACGAGATCGTGCTCCAAAGAAAAACAACGCAAATAGCTACCAAAAAGCGAAAAAGTGTTTAAAAACACGATAAAACGGTATAGTAGGCTGCGTAGCATAAGAAGAAGAATAAAATTCTTCGCGAGAAACAATGCAATGGCGACATGAGCGAAGAAAAACATCGTTCTCGAAGGATGAAGAAAAGCCATTCTACGACGAGGTAGGTGAAACTACGCATGTACACTTCACAATACAAAAACAGAGAAAAGACATACCAATAACTAAACCACACGGTTTAGGTAGAAGATAAGTAGAAAAGAGAAAAATTCCCGTCTCAGAAACACATCCGTAATCAGGTTGCGATATAGGAAATGTGAGGTTTTCATATCACTGCGCGCGCAGCTATGTGGATTGCACTACACTTCCGGGTAGTGACGTGCCCTAGAGCCAGTCTGTCTACACTTCACTACAGTTACGTTGGGATCCTGTCTCAGTCACGTTTTCAATCCTTCATCGGATCATATAGGTAATATGCACTAGTAAAAGTAGGGTAAGTATTAAAAATTTAGCTTTTATTAAATGCTCAATCACAACAATATACCGGTATATGGGTTTTTATTTATGTGTATGAAAGACTATGTTGTAGAAATGAGCCAGTCTTGAAATCTGCTAAAATCATAACCCCCCCCATGCACTGCAGATGACAAAAAAGAGATTTTTCAAATACCTCCAGTTTCATGGTCTTCAACAAGAATATCAATGTCCAAGAGGCGCCAGGGAATTGTGGGACTGTCACCCATCAAGGTCAAGGTCACCTGAAGCAGACACCAATGTTGATGTACAAAATGCAATTTCAGTTTTACATATTTCTATATGCCTCATGTAGGCTCATGATATTATGTTGGAATGTGAGATTTCATACATACCTCAAATTCATGCTCCACAAGAAACTTGACACGTCCATTTTCTGAAAATAAATTGTACCAGAATGAAATTGATTTCATTGCAAAAGTATTACCCATAAAGAGAACAGGATTTCAAATCATTGTCATTAGTAAATCTTATCAAAGAAAAGCACAAGTTATGGAACATTTTATGAACATCGTTTAGAACCAAAATACCATCCGGTAGTTTGGCAATAGTAGTTAAGCCCATATTGGTGCCGGTTGCTAAGGATACCAGAGATACTGACCAATCTTAAGCCTCCTCATCTGCGGAGGAAGTTCACTTGAGACAAGTCTGTACTGGATGACCTGGTTCAGTCGGTGTAGAGTTTGTTTTTTCTCTTGGGGTGTGATCGGGTCAGGGGGAACTATTTTATCCTAAAACATAAACACATAGACCTTAAACATGTGAGTCAAGACCAAATCAAGATGCTGAGTTGATATGGTTAGACTGAAGTATATCACGTGCTTCAATCTAGAGAAAGTGTTGGGTGATAGGAAACTATTATATCCTCTTGGTTCTTGCAGAAAATATTGATCTTGAATATGTTATTCAATCAGAGTTTAGATCTGGGCATGATTGGTTTTGATGGAAAGATTTTATCCCATAAATGAAAAAGTATCACAATCTGTGATTTAACCAAGTCTCCCTAAGATTCTTGGTCCTCTTCTTCAGGACTGTAAATCAATTTTAAAATATTGGGCATCAGTATCTTGAGGTCATGTGTACTGTTTGGTGGTCATCTGTACTTCTCTCGGCAGTCTATGGTATTGCTTAGTTTGATATATTCAGTAAATCAGGCTACAGGTCCATATTATAATCCATTTTAATCATGTTGATTACTAAATGCTGCAATTTTCTAGGATGCTCATTTAATTTGATATTTGAAACTACACAATGGAAATACCACATCATCACTTACCCTGATACAAGTTGGGAGGCGAGGGTATGTTCCTGTGGTCATCACATCGATCGCACATGGCAGGGAGAAACTCGGCAGTCTAAAATAGATAAAAACGGATTTTGAAAACAAAAATTCATAAGAATTTTAATGTTTATAAACTTTTCTAGTATTTTTTTACCTTTCAATAATAGGTGCAATATCATCTGAAGCTCATACAAGAAACAAACATGCAGTGAGACCATTGTTTCAACAAAATACATGTTCCACAGTGTTGTTCTTAGACGGCCAGAGAAAGTAGTCGGAGTCAGGTAGCCCGATAGTCAAACACAAGAAAGTTCTTGATAAATGATTGTTTTCATGACTAATTCTATTAAAATAATGATGGAAATATTCACCTGGCAGTCACCAAAGTTTCCCGAGCAGCTTTGGCCAACTGGTCAGCTGTGTCCACAAAATAGATTGACTGCTGTTCCAAAAAGTTGCAGATTTCCTGATTAAAAATAAACAATGAGTGATGATTTGATTGTAAATATGAATTGTTATCATTTTGGAGTTGGGAAGGAGGTGGGAGTGCAGGTGTTAGGTATTGTAAGGTTCAACATGCAGTGTTCCAGATAATTTTTAGACCTATTGGGTATTTACCCCTTATTTTTGTTACCATTAAGTAAATTCGATTTTGATTGCGTATTCAGTGAAATGGTACTCCTCTGATTTCTGACAATTGGGTATTTTATGGGATGGGATTACACTACACTCAAGATTTTATATGATTAGGTTATTCTTACTATTTTGATAACTTACATAGTGATAGTAAAACAACTTTCATTATAGAGGAGGCTTCGTTTTACACAAACAAATACTGTTGTAGAGTTGTATGAGATTTATTGTTTAGATTCACCATATTCCAAAACAACAGAGGCATCGGTTTACACATGTCAAACACTGATGTAGAGCTTAGATATCAAATCGTGGCAAGTTTATGTTCAAATATGCTAGTGTTTCTAAACTATTGCGTACATTATGATATATGTTATGATTGTATTGAGTTTTTAAGAAAATGCCTGCGTATCTGTACTCCCAGTTTTTTCTTTAAATACGTTTTTAACAATTCAAGTGTGTGAAATACGGAGCACTGAATATGAGAGCCAATGCAGGAGTCCATGGCTAGTGAAAGATGTGGTGTTATTGTCCAAAAGGCTGATATTTTTTAGGCTTTATTTTTTTAACTGTTTATTTGTAAACTTACTGTGCATTTATCCACCTTGCTTGCAGATGTGGCCCACTTGACCAGGGCTAAAAGTCTCACAAATAATTGCCTTGTCCGATTTGCAAATTGGAAGATGTCAATTTTTCTGTTTAAAAAAAATCATAAATGATAGGTTAAAAAATTATATAGGCAGTAAATCTTTACATGAACATAATTACTTTAAAATATTTGATTAGTCTTTAAAAAAAATGATTCACTTATTTTGTCATAAACTTTTGTAATACATTACGTTTGCAAAAGTAATTATAATATCTTATATATTCTTATATTTTTTTCATAAAAAAACCCATAGAATATGATACTAATTGTACTAATTCTGTATCAATATGATCACAATCAATGACAATGACAATAGAGGCTTTAACTTACCGTTCCATGTCAGTTTTCTTAGGGAGTCTGAAAAAGAAACAAAACAGATCTGTCATGTAAGCCGGAGTGATGCAAATCATTCTTTGAAAAGTATGGTATATCATAACTAATATTATATTTTTTCAAAAACATCATGAAGTTAAAAATCTAATACTTTTACTTCATTAAATCATTTTTAAAAACATTATCTCCTCTATACTTGACTACTTCAAAAATGGTACCACAAAAGGGTGGAACCATAAAGGGAAAAAGTGTCAACAATTTCGGTAACCTTTTTGTCAGAATTTTATCATTGATTTTAATTTAGCCTAATAATTCGTAATTTAAATTTACATTATAAACCATTTTACTCACAGTTCCGAGAGCACTGATAACTCATGGTGGGTTCTCTGTAGACTGTACTCGATCAGAGTAGATAGGGGAATGGTTCCAGGTCCACTGGGGGGAACTGGCATGTTTTCAGTTGGTGGCATCTTTGCTTTACTTTAGTCCCCTTTAGTCATCCAATGATGATTCTGGAGATGCGTTAATTATCTTCGACTTGTTATCTAAATTTAATCGATTCAAATCATAGATTATTGTTTACAAATGTTATGTATTATACGCGTGTTCTTGGTCGTGTCTAAATAGTTCAATATAAACAATACAAAACATACATAACATGGGATTGTATATACAAAACATACACCTAAAAAATAAAATTGTGGAAAATCGGAAAAATATAAACAGTTCAGTAAGTTTAATCATACGCCAAATTGTTTAAAATTATAAACAGAATAATCATTTAATTCTGTGACATTCTGTTAATCAAACACTTACGGTAAACAACGCTATAAACACACTGTCTTGCGGTAAAAGTTTAAATCCGCAGACAAAAACACTACCAAGCACTATCAAGCGGCCATTTTCGTTTTCGTCAAAAGCCTTCAAGGGAGGTAACTCTAGAAAAGGAAAAGTGCTGACCACAAAACATATAAAATAACGATAAAATCTTACTTCAGTGTGATGATTGTATATCATATATCAAGATTTTGTATTTTATTAATCCATAAAAAAAATACCCCGATAGAAGCCTCCATTTAAACAACTAATCCAAAATAATTGAATATCTAAATAATATTCTCATGATAATTCTTTAATTTTTTGTTTCTATTTCAAGTCTAAACACTAAGTCTTTTTACACTATTTTTAAATCGCCTAAACTTGATTTCTGTAATCAATGAATATTCAAACACTATATTTAATTAGTGACGCTCTTACTGCATTATTTTTAACAAATAAGAATAGGTTGTTATTACCATGTATATTACAGCAGGGGCTCCTTATAAACAGTTGATCTCTAATGAGAAAGTCCCTGATTATAGGCTACATCGAACTATCAGTCATTCTATTCCCACAGTACTAACTTCCTTCTGATTATGATAATGAGCGTAAAAATGAGAAACCAACATTTTATTAGACAATGAGCTAGGAGCCATTTCGTATAGGCCCATTGGTTTGAATATACCGTATATCAGACACTAGACAAACGCAAGGCACATCGGAATTCATAGGACGAATTTTTTGTTTGGTTAAGAGCAGCCGAAATAGCAGGGATAATTATATCCAAATTACACATAAATTCGACATTTCCGTACCTCGTTAAAATAACTGTCAATTTCAATAATCACACTCGCCTTGTTTGACTTTTTTTGGGTGCATGCATATCCCTATATATATACGTGTTTTTTTATGACAGAAATTGAGTCTGAATATTAATATGAGAACGCACAGAAAACACTTCAGAAAGGATGGGTTTTATTCGTCCTGAAATAAGACAATTTATTTAAAACTAGCTGTAGGGCCTAATGTTATACGTTTGTACGTTTCCTAAGTCCGTCTAACATTACATTTGTTTAATTAAATTGCAAGTACGAATCCTACACGTATTTAGGGATTTGGTTTAATGAACCTTTGAATATGAACTGTTTGAGAGGTATTCTAGAATCCTAAAAGTTCGAAGGTCATGCCAGTGTTAACTTTGGGCTTTGACAGTCGTTGGCTATTTAGTCGGATTTATGCACACCTCGTTTTAAATGCTGCTATTTATAAACCACACTGATTATTAAGTGTGTACATTCGTATAGAATATAATATTAGAAACATATACCTCAATATGAAAGTGGCATTAAATATTAAATTACATATTAAATAATATTAGTACATATTTCTCTTCAAATACATTGCAAATGACCCCAGGATCCTATGCATTTTATAAGATCCTTAAAAAGGTTTGTTGAGTATGATACCTACAATGATAATGAAGTATAAATTATACTATAATGTTTCCTGGACTTCTGTTGGGCATGCAGACAAAAAAAATGAAATTCCTCTTCCGTAGCATCTAAATTACATTTTTCGTCAAATTACATCAAGAACAATTTATACACTTGCGTCATTTGTATAAACCTAGCTCAGGATATCTCTTTACACTTTGAGGTAACTGCATTTCTTGTAATAACCTTTGATCAGGTTTCAACACGCATTTTTAAGGTTTTACTACGACTAGAGGTTTTACCAACCGTCGAAAGTTAACCTCATAGCAGGTTAATTTTCAACATTTAGTAAGACCTGAAGTTTTACAATCTAATTGTAAGACCTAACTCCAAATCTCCTGTTCAGTTAGGTACTCAAAAATTTCCAAGTTTGAAATTTGCATAGTTGACAATGCGGGAATCGAACCCGCAACCCTCCGATTTGTAGTCCAAGACTTATCCCACTAGACCACAGAGGATTGGTGATCATGAGATGGTTGTTTGTTGGTATCTATTCTGCTCCGCTCACAATATTGGGATATTTTATGTGCGCCTCAAACTTGGATCACGAAGGCTTGAAACACTAACAGGGTTGTTTTCATTTTTGTATTTAAAACGCATGGCGGGACATACGTCAAAGAAAACACTCAGGCCGGGTTTTGGTAGACATTTCAAACACCCTCGGGTGGCGAAATGAAAAGTAAAACCTCGCAAGCTCGGTTTTACTTTTCATTTCTAGCCACCCTCAGGTGTTTGAAATGTCTACCAAAACCCGACCCTCGTGCTTTCTCCCTGACATAAATACGCGTCCTTTATAAGTCGTGAAATAAAGAAAGTTTTGTATTTATTCATATCACAGGCGTAGGAACGGTTCAAAAGTTGGGGGGCAAGTTTTGATTTTTCCCCAGTGCCCAGATACGCCTATGCATATGTTATGTGTATGTTGTAATGATTTAAAGTGGCATGGATGTCACTATGGATGATACATAACTCGCTGTTTGCATGTGATAAAAGAGAAATAGGGACTCATTTATTGTCATTCATGACATTTGTCATGTAGCCTACAATTAATGTCGAATACAGCAGGGATGATCCCAAAGAAAACTGATATAGAAAAATTATCCGTTCCTTTATGCAATAGACTTTTAATATTAGGGGAGACAGGGGCAAAGCGCGCCCCTTAACTGTGCATGGCATTTTTTTGAAACTATAAAATTTTCAGCTGCGTATCGTTAGACCTTCGGGAGAACTTAGTTTTGGAGTATGAAATTAACACACTCTTTTACTTCTGGTCACCATCGTTTTCGGCTTGGAAGGAAAAAAGTTGTGGTCCGGGGCAAAGTGGCCCATGGTGGGCGCTTTAACCCGTCTTCCTAATGTGGGTTGAAACGACGTTGACGTTTTTTGAAACTATAAGCACGATTAATGTCTCCACAGTTCATAATAAACTGTACAGAATACCATGTATACTTGAAGTCAATTACTTTTTAGTTCTACCCCAGAAACAGAACCAACTTTTGGCTGAACGGATTATAGGCCTATATGCCGAGAACAGAATAAAAAAGAAAAGTTTATATAAAAAAACTTCTGACATTTTTAAAAGAGCAGAAAATGAAATATTGATGTCGTAGAAAGTATACTGTGAATGCATTTGATAGACACATGTTTTGTAAAGTAGTACTCACAATTTCAACCTTCAGAGTATGATACTTTTATTTATTCAGACTGTTCAAATACACATGGGGTGTTAAAATCGCCCTTTTCAAGATGTTTTTTTTTGCCACAATATTTGCTTTTAAGTTTAAAAATTAAAAAGTAGATATTTAAGTACTAAAAGGTGTCTTCAACATAAATAACTTCTTGGATTTCAATTGACGCATCATTACTGTAGGACGTCACAAAACAAGCCAAAAATTGCTTTTGTCTCTTCTATCTCGTCTAATTAAGGAGATTCCAAAAAAATAAACGCGTCTTTCTCATAAATATGAAGAGATACTTTTTGAAAATTCATATAAAGTATTGCTGGGTTCTAAAGACGCTGTTTCAGTCGTATTTATCGCCCGTTGATTGAAATATATTGCATTTTGTATGGGGACGTTTCCTTTGCACGTGAATATATTTGGGGACGTCTAATGTTCTAGTGATCGGCAACCACACTTGTCAAAACGTAACAAAACAAAAAAGTAACAAATTTAACATTTGTAGGAAACACATTTCCAAGTTCAAACGTTTAAATACCCTTCGAAGGTCTGATAAAACAAAGAATGACCTATCGTTAGCATAACTATTAAAGACGTTCCTAACAATTGTCCATGTCCAGAAACATTTAAAATCAAATCATCTTTCTATCTTAATAAAGAGAGGTAATGGTGTTATGGCTGTGTGAATAGTTTGTGTTTTATGGTGATAATATTTGCTATATAACCTTAGATAGATGAATGATGTAATAAAATAGACATATTTTCCACTGAAGAGTTATCTTCCTTTGCCAATTGTTTTTCATAAATATTGAACTTCAGCACCAAATATATCAGAAAATAGGTCCGTGACATATATGTTTATGAGTCTTCAGCAGTACATTTTCATATTTGAATTGTTAATTGTTTTCATATTTGAATCGTTTTTAATTTTTGTTCTATTCTTGAACAGGACTTGGTGGTTATTTCTGCAGAATCCATTGTCGATATTGTATTTTTATCATATAAAGCTGACACAATTAAACTTACAAATTACATAAATCCCTTTTCTATCCTATTAACATTCCATTTTATAAAGAAAACAACACTTACTTAACACTCTGAATGATGACCATAATGTTTATTAAAGTAACTAACAAAATCAAACAAGCGTGCCCTGACGGTTTTTGAGACATTACTACAATAAATATAATTTTGCAGAAAAAGGTCCGTAACATGCACTTTTCCTCTTTGAATTTAAAAAAATAAATATTCAGCTTGCACCATGCCAAGTTATAGAATTTTTTCATTTATTTTGATTAATGATGGAAAAAGTGGCCTTTAAAAGGTATTAACCTGACACTGATTAGCTTATTCTGAAAGTACAGTTGAAGGCCCAACATAACATAAACTGCATTGGGGCAAAGCGCGCCGGGGGCCTTTTGAAAATGGAAATAGAAGAAATGAGACCGGACACCAAGTGCATACAAACATGAAAATTGTAAGCTTAGATAATCTGTTTTCACCTAGAAAGTGATTATTTAGCTCCGGTGATAGAAAATGTGTCTATCAGTTATGGTATTGTCTCCCGATTTTTACATGAAAACGTTCAATATCAAATTTTTCGCCCTCCTGTCGATTTGCCGCTGACTGCTCATGACGTCATCAACTTGTAGGGGAGAGTGGGGCAAGACGCCCATGCTAAGCAATAAGTCTTGCTACAATTAATATATTGGGGTTATTTTCACACTTTCGGTGTTAAATAACCTCTTTTGTGTAAACAATCAATATTATATGACTGACATTGTTTTTTAGCGCATGACTTACGAGAAATTGTAGACTAACACTTTTATCTTTTGCGGCCTTCTTGCCCCCATGCCTGGGGCAAAACGCCCTTGTGTGTGGGGCAAGTTGCCCAGGGTAGGCGTTTTACCCCATATATCATTTTCCCACAGAATAATATAAACAATTTGCGATTAGACAATGATTTTGTCTTTAATTATATTATTCAACAAGAAGATAAAGCAGAACATCTGATCAAACAATCTTGAATTTCAAAAGTTCTTTACTAAAAATAGAGCCATGGGCTCTGTAGCTCATCAGGGTTTATATTGTTTGATGATGAAGACAGAAATAAATTTTCTCAATATAATGCACAATCCCTAGCCCTGACAAATCTTAGTCTTGAAATTGAGAGAGAGCACTCAGTAAGGTCATCACACAGGAGATTATGCAATATTTTTTACCCCTTGGCTCTGGTTACAAGCCAGCTGTGCTTTTACAGCCAAATTACGTAATAGCCACTGCCTTGCACTAAACACTGGCAGCACTGATCTAAATGTATAAGGCTTAGAGAGAACATGCAATGTGATGAATCTCATGGTACATAGTACAATTTAGAATCACCGTGGCTAAATAATATCTGCACAATTTTAACGGTTCTAAGCCTTTTCATCCAAACATCTAAACATTCTGAACGCAATATTCCTTGTGAGGGCTTTTTTTTTATAATATTCACAATATTCAGTTAAAAGCTATTCAAAAGCTCTCATTTCACATTGATTACATCAATTTGACAAACATGTCCATAATGGAGACTTGATCTTCGACATATATTTCACATTCCTACTGAATAAGATTAACTGCAAAGTTACTTTATTTATCAATTCTGCATTTCTCAAACCCAAGTTAGGACTCACATATCTAAATGATGAGATGACTCTCCCTCAGGTATTTTATTAGGGATACACTAAATAGTGATTGAAGTGCCACAACATATCAGTTCAAAATTCATTTTCAAAGGTTTTTTAGGCTGTGGCCCATATGTGTTGTCACAGGGTCACCAAATTTACAAGTTAGAATCCCCATTGGCTAAAGAGTTTGCACACAATATTACAACCTTCTGGGTCTTTTTGTTCTGGAGAAAAAAGATGAAAACAGGATTTTAGGTCTGTGAGGCCCTTATTTGGGGCCGAAGGGTCACCAAATCTACAATTTAGAATCTCCATTGGCGAAAGATGCTTGAAGATATGGGTCCATCGATGTTACCAAAATCCTAAACAAACAGCGGTCATCACCACATGCCAGTATAACTGACCGATGTTATCGCCAGAAAGAAAGGATAGGCAGTTGTAGACCAGTTCTAGGAGTACATGATCTGATTGTTTTACACTCGAGGGTCCCTTTTCAGAGACTGGCGTCGTAGAAGCTTAATTCAGTACCTCAATCAATTGGCATCTCTAATCTGGGAAAGGAGACTTCAATATAAGTTTTCTGCAACGTACATTGCTCATTTCTGTCGGTTATCTCAGCTCTTCGCCTGTTACCATAACAGGTGTGAACTCTGAATATATCAGGATCTACAAATTCAGTTTTATTCAGATCCAAGTGTTCATTAATTTTACATCTTTTAGGTATTTTGACAAGCAATATGCTGTATAAAACATAGACACTTATATAAACAATGCAATGGATCTAAGAGATTCTCTCCTACGTCAATGATATATTATGTTTTGCCTATGAAATATGTAAATTAAGTTTACATTTAATAAAATTACATTATTTTTGGTTCTACACATACGCATCACCCTGTGAAACAAAAATGTAGCGTGGACCTATGGCCTCCACTACAAAAGAAATAGAGATTTATTGTATCCAATTACACATGTATTTTGCTTTTAATGAAGCGTATCAATATATGATTCTCAAATGATTTTCGGCATTCTCAGGCTTTATTTAGAAGCCATTGAAGAATAAGAAGAATACCTCAAATCATTGAATAAACGAATGCCTTGTATTTCTACTCGCCGGGGTAGATTTAGCTAACGTATATATAAATAAATTAATGAATTTTGTTTGTCTATATACTTCCGGTATATAGACATTTATACGCCACGTTAAACCTTATGGCAAGAATTTCGTTTACAATATTCACATTTTAAAACTCTGATATAACTATGTTTTTGTTTAAATTATTGTAAATGGCAAACAGATATTATGACTTCGAAAAAAAATCGCCTGCCTTGAATAATCGTCGGGGCAAATATGTGTTTGAAATCTTACAGGAATAGCCTACTTTACCTTATATGGTAAAACCATCCAAGCTATATATTTTGCATTTTGCATGTAACTGTTTGTGAACATGTTTTTCTAATCAAATCTTGAAAAATGAACCCCCAAATATACTGACTTACTAACCCTTTGTTGTTTTACAACCCTTATACCTTTCGTTTTACCTATAATACCTTTACTACTAGATTCAAAACACTTTTCATGAGAATTGAGGGGTAAAACGCCCATGGTATGGGGTAAAACGCCTATACTGGGCGACTTGCCCCACATGACAATGGGCGTTTTACCCCAAAGGGTACTTTGAATTTTCACGATTCCTGAGGCTAAACCATGTGACAATGTCTTCCTGTAACTAGCATTGTGATGTTTAAGAGTTTACTTGAATTGGTAGGGGAGACCGGGGCCAAAAGTAACACTTTCTACTTAAATCAATTTTATGAGTGTTATGGATTTATTTCACACTACCTCAATGTCTTCAATGTCTGATACTATAGTATAACTATAAGTGCGAAACTTCCCATACATCTTTATATGGCAGGATAATCGCTTTCCCCAAAATTTGAGTTTTCGTAAGGTGTACAAAAAGTTACAACCTGCCCCGTCTTCGGGTTGGTTGTAACACAAGGCGGGGTAAGTTGTAACAGATATTACAGAAACTAATAGCCTATTCACAAGGAACATGTGTTTTATTGTTATAATTGTTATAATACATCAACTGAAACTAACAATCAAACTGTGTTTTCAAATGCTTCTTGGCAAATAAGAACATGAAGATTTTCTGGATAACAACTTCTTACATTAAGAAGTTGTTATCCAGAAAATCTTCATGTTCTTATGTATACCACTTCTAAATGCCCTTCAAAGACCTGTTCTTGGCAAATGTTCTGTCACCAGAGATAGGTCTGCTATTTGGCAATATTCATTCGTCAGAGTCGCAGTTGTGGCAATAATATGTGTACGGACGCCGTCCAGATGTACATTCTTCATGCGACCACTTCAGGCACTGTATGCACTGTATCCAACCTTCTCCTGGTCTACTGTTGGAGAAGGGTTCAAGGCACACAAGGCAGAAACAGTCATCTTCATCCGAAGAAGAACTTTCTTCATCCTTTCCCTTTCTTGGCTTTTTAGTTGTCTTTTTCTGTTGTTTCTTCTGGACTTTCTTGCGTTTTGATGAATTCCGTTGGGAACCATCTGTTGTTTTATTTTCAATCAGTTTGCGTACATGTTTCTTCCGTATGGACTTGCTTTTCTGTTTTTCTTCCTCGAAAGCTTTTTAAACTGGTGTATCTGTAAGAACGGCCGATTTTCGTCGTTTTCGACCTCTCGACGATGCTTTTCGTGGGCCGGCTTTAGGAAAGGGTCGGACCTTTTCTGGGCTGAAAGGAGACATGTTGTCTGTTTCTGTAGTGAGCCTTTCGTTGTCATGAACGTGGACATCGTCAACTCTGGACTCGTTGACTGTGGATGAAGTGATATGTGGGTAGACAGCATTGTAATGATCCCCAAAGTAGGCAAGATACACCAAAGCAGTGCACTCTGCATTCACACGGCCTGGGGTGTGTGAACTAACAGTTATTCTTCCATCTCTGAAATGGTAGAATTTTGCAGTAACTGCCAAAACGTTACAAAAAGCAGGTAATACAATGTCTACTGCTTGTGTATTGTATCTTCTCTCTGTGATATACTTCAATACGTTTTCTATGAAGCCTGTTTCACATCCTCCAATTGTGCATAATACTCCATGTTTTCCTCAAATTCCTTCACAAGGAGTGAGCATATTTCATCATAGGTAAGTTCTCTGAGATGCTGAGCTTGAAGGCTTCTCCTGGTGGCATTAATGAGGCAATGTCCATCTCCGGGTATTGGTTCCATCACCATACTGTTGTCTCGAAGATGGCTCTCAATGCTTGACCATGCTTTATCGTGTGAGGACGTTGACCGAGGCTCAGGATCAGTGGTAATTTTTTCTGCTACCTGCTCTGACGTAGTAGGGCCTGAAACATCAGCGGTCTTTGGGTCAGGACGATCTGTCACAGAGGACGGGGCAAAATCTGCATCTGTGAAGATATGCTCATTGAGAGGGGAAATCCCTGTTACAAGAAACCCATTTGCTACGTTTGTTGGCACTGCTGCACGTGGCCATGCCTCACTGATGATTTCGGGTATGTCATAGATGGTGATGCTTTTCCCTGGGTTGTTGCGCATCCATGTATCTTGGGCGGCATACCTACTTTTTCATTGGACCATATACAGTGCGGTCGAGTGGCTGAAGCTTGTGAGGAGGAAAAGACAAGAGTATTACGTACGCCATTGTCTTTGGCACAGTTTATCACATCGATATCCAGATGTGATTCATGATTGTCCAGAAGAAGTAAGACGGGCTTCTCTTTCGATGGACGCACATTTGTAACAAAGTGTTGGATGAATTGAAGACCCCGGTCTCCCCTACAACAACGAGTGAAGGTTTATATCTGGTTCCAAAAAATGTCAGCATTTATTTAATTGTCTACTAACTTTTAGAAAATATACCGCCTAAATATATAAAATCGTTTGAAATATTTTCTTTTTCGCGGGCCGAGCAATCCTCCATTGACAGATGACATTCAACCTGAAAGCTACCACAGCAAAAAGAAATAACCGATCTGACCACCCCAGATAACACACAACTGGTGGACCACTGGTGGGCAACTAGTACCGTCTCTAGTGGCCCACTAGTAGTTTGTCCAGCTGATAGAAGGTGGGCCACCGGTGGCAGCCACTAGTGGTTATCAGCCACCAGTGGCCCACCTGCTACCACGCTGGTGGGCCACTTGCTACCCACCAGTGGCAAGCCACTACCGGTGGGCCACTTGCTACCCACCAGTGGCAAGCCACCAGCTATCAGCCACCAGTTACCCACTAGCTATCACACCGGTGGGCCACTTGCTACCCACCAGTGGCAAGCCACTAGCTACCTGCCACTAGTGGCCCACTAGGGGGTGTGTTATCTGGGACGTGCTTGTGCGTGTCACGTGGCGTAGGCGTTTTACCCCAACTGGGCATCTTGCCCCACCCTACGTTGCTTTACGTCATCTGTGATGGGTAGATAGAAACTGCATGATAGTGTCATCGGCTGTTCATTTTAAAAATAAACCGTTGGGTCACTTTGCCCCGGTCTCCCCTATTTTTAAAATGTGATATAGATCGTCTGCTGTTTGTAAACAGGAAGTTGTCACGTTTGGTCAAGATATTGTGCTCTAATTTGTCTCTTTTAGATTGGTTTGAAGATTTAATAACTGATAATGATAAAGAATTAGCAAAATATCAACATCTGTTGAGAAATCTCTAAAGTCATATATCCAGTAGGTGGCGCACTTGTACTTTCGCTTTCTATTTCAAGATGTTGGGAAATTCCAAGAAAATCTCTCACTCGCAAAATCGAAATGAGAAGGAACGAGATTCGAGGAAAGTAGCTAGTCTGATAGGCTGTTGAATCTTGACAATTTAAGTTGAGAGCAAAGGTAAGCATACCAAATGATCAAATTAGCGAGGTGATAAAGTTTTAATTCTTTATTTGTTATTCTTTCCATGAAGTCTGATCATCACGATTCATGGAACACTCGTTTCGTTTTCCTAGACAAACACCTCATAATCATATTATCGATAATGCTGGTTGCAGGTAAAGTCTCTCTCTCTCTCTCTCTAAAGTCACATTAACTACACTGTAGAGAGAACATTAGCAGTTGATTGGAACGTTTTCCACAAGCTACTACTATATCTACGTCACGTTTTACCAAATGAAATTATCCCGCCATTTTACCGCATTGGAGGGAGTAATCATTATTTGGTTTTAAGCGGGAAAATAAAAAAATGTAGTAAGCTTACTAATTCAGCTGATTTAGTAAGCTTATTAAATGAATTAGTAAGCTTACTAAATCGATCGAATTAGTAGGCCTAATCTTACTAAATTAATTAGTTACTAGAAATACATTTTTTTTTTTTTAAATGAACTTTTTATTCAGAGATCGCTGTTACAAAAAAAAAGACTCCAACCCAGGAAAGCAGGAGCCCCATTGCAGTTAAAGGGGCAGTAGCACATTTTTTGTAAAATTTATTTTTTCAAATTTCCCATTTATAATGATATTTTATGTCATTTAAACTAACTTTAGAGGGTAAAACATCTTATTACACAAACCAATTATCTGTAGTGGTAAAAACTATGTTGCGTATAAAGCAAAAATTGCATGGCGGTCATTTTATTGTGAACACAATTTATTATTTTGTATTACAAAAACGTTTCCCATAGCTTTACCGAAACATGTACATTCATTTTAAACTTTATTTTCTGAAGAGAGAAGGATGTTTTACCATTGGTGAAATTATTTTTCAAATACATTTCATCAACTTATTTGAGCCAAAAAACGTGCTACTGCCCCTTTAAAGGGAAAGTTCTATCACCGATCTATCGGCAGCATCCGCCATCTTGGATTTTTGACATTTCTTGAAATGAAAACACGCTATAAATTTACCCAATTTTATTTGTTTGTAATAATAAAACATATACACTGATAGAACATTCACATAGTAACAAATGACGTATCATAAAACTAATAAACACTATGCTGTAAGGCCGTAGCGAAGTTTTCCCCACTCGCAGTGCCGATGAATGGCTTCAATTCTCATTCTTTTCTTTTTTTAACAAATGTGCGCTTGTCTATTAAGTTGTGAGATGTAAAGTCATCAAAATATTAACTTCATTAATATATTTAAGTTTGACAATGTTTTAATCATATATTAATATAGCATATATGTGTAAACGGGAATATCCTCTGGAATTTCGTTTCCACAAAAAATACCCCGATAGAACCCTCCTTTTAAAGTAATGAAAAGAATCAGATTTCTGTTGTTTTGGGGTTACTAAAGGAATTAGTAAGCTTACTAAATCAGTTGAATTAGTAAACTTACTAAATCATTTGCAGTCCCCGGTGCCGACCCGGACGGTTCAGACCGACGCCTCCCTTACGGGATGGGGCGGGGTTCTGGGATCTCGCACGGTCTCGGGCCTGTGGTCACAGTCTGAATCACAGCTACACATCAATGTGTTAGAACTCAGGGCGGCCAGGTTGGTCTTGCAACGCCTGAGGGATCAGGTGGTCCGGCTCTAGATCATCAGGACCACCATGACATACATCCTCAAACAGGGTGGTACGGTATCTCCGACCCTCCTGGAGGAAACATGGCAATTCTTCCTTTGGTGCGACCAGGTCGACACCACAGTTTTGCCGGTGTACCTACCGAGACTTATTATCTCCCAGTGATACGGGTTGTTCCAGGTGGATCTGTTTGCGTCAGCGACAAACTTTCAGATCCCCCAGCTCCAGAATACTCGACAGCCTCCGCGTCTGCTGGTGCTTCTGGCCCCTTGTGGGCAGTGCAGAGTTAGTTTCCACAGGTACTCAGGTTTCTGGTTATGCCACCTGCTCTGTTACCGTGTCGACCGGGTCCAGTGGGTGGCTTGGCCTCCAAAACAGCGGTATTCCTGCACGAGTTGCAGACACAATACTGGCTTCGAGGAGAGATTCAACAAAAGAGGATAGGTGGACATGTTATACGCGCTGGTGTGCAGATAGGGACGTCCTCGATCCCTTTTCTGCAGATTTAGTGGTGGTTCTGGAATTCCTACAGGTTGGATGCCGGCCTCGCCCCATCAACCCTTAGGAGATATTCCACGCCTATCTCAGCCTTCCACATTCCGATGGACGGTGCTCTTTTGGGTGCCCATCCACTCGTCCAGCGGTTCATAGCAGGTGTGGACAGGATTCGTCCTCCTTTGAGGCGGATCAGCCCCGTATGGGACCAGTTGCTCACCTGGAAGACAGCCTTTCTTGTGGCGGTGGCGTCAGGCAGGCGGGTAGGCAAAATTCATGCTATGTCCGCTGATCCCGACCTGACCGTCTTTCATAGGGACAGAGTCAGCTTCAGACTGCAAGACTCCTACCTAAAGTGGCGCATTCCTTTCACGTCACGGCTCCAATCGAGTTACCAGCGCTTAAACAGCCAGCGGTATCAGGTTCTCAGGCCTCGCACGATCACATTTTGGATGTGCGGAGGATCTTGAAGCAGAGCTACAGATAAGTTTTTGGTTGATTGAGTAATGTACGCGCTTGTGTCCACCTTAATTGAGTATCCAACAATTCTTTTGAGTAACCAAATAAATTGTACTATGCTCAATCAAATCAATTGGGGATTCTACTAATTTTGCATTAACTGTCGAAATGACCAAACATAAATAGGTTTCACACACTTGGTAAAACCCATTAAATCTTCATATAAATTGATCATAAGAAAATGTACAAAAGGTACCTCACCATTGAAATATTTCTACAAAGTGGCGCCGCAAGCAATTCTTTCCTCTGTCTTACATTAACAACATTAGAAAATTTCAAAATATGCAATGTTTGTTTCTTATATTGAACTCAATTCAAAGAGTATAAATTATGAAGACAGTATCAATGAAATAAAAGGCTTAACCAATTAGATTAATAAGGCTTAAAAACAAAATGTATACATGTATGAGGAAATTTCTGAAGTTCAAGGAATTTTTGTATAAGGAGGTTTGTAAATTCAAAACCCTTTACAGTGACCCCAAAATTTAAATAACCATAGAATTTGATATACAAATCCATATAACGAAAGAAAAAAAGGAGTTCACCATACTATTTTTAATGGTATGGAGAACAAGATATGGTCACAATTTTGTCCAAAGTGAGATAACTCCAAAGCTTGACCGAGTACTGCAGCAATACCATTTTCACTGTAAATATGTTATTGTATCATAAAAAAAGTCTATTTCGATTATATTCAATAAAATAATAATGACCCTTATCCTAAAGACACATTTAAAATTCCAATGCGCATGTATTACACTGTTACTGAAAATGGCCACAGAAGCTACATGGCAATGCACTTCTGCAAAATTGGGAGTGTTCAGAAACAAGGTTTGTTGAACATCTTTAAATCCTGATTCATCTGTTATTCATAGTATATATATATATATATATATATATATATATATATATATATATATATATATATATATATATATATATATATATATATATATATATATATTCGATATATACTGTAATATGAGAGATGATTCTAAAGACTTCCAAATTGAATATTGTAATATGTGAAAATATTCAACCTTTCATTCATTGCTTATGATTTCGCATATTTGTTCAAAGTAACCATATCTGACATGTCCCAAGTCCATACTTAACCATAGCTAATGTTACAAACAATTCAAACAGGATTTATTTTTCACTGAAACAGTAACAAGACAGCCAGACTGGTCAGTGTTATCGAATTGTATGGTCACGAACAGGGATCCAGAAATCCGTCTATTTGCCGGACATGTCCGATTGTAAATCCAGTTTGACCGAATGGAAAATTTACCTAGTTGCTTTACTTCGTGGTGGAAAGTGAACACAGAGCAAGGAACGTTAGAAGCGCGACTATAGGTACTTCAAGTTTGAGTGGTGTTGGAGAACAGCTGAGATAATATTATAGCCCTGTAATACCAGTCGAGATCGGTTTTCAGATTTCAGTTACTGAAACCAATTACCATGTACGCAAGTCAATCTTTAACATTACTTTGTGTACGCATTAGACATCAGCCTAATTGAGTATTTACGAAAATGTAAGCGTACTTGTACACAATAGAACTTAGAGGAATTGGGTTTTTACTAAAAATAATGCGTAAATTACGCAAATACGCAGCGTATCTGTAGCTCTGTTGAAGTCGTATATCAGAAGAACAGCTTCTATCCGCAAGGAAAAACAGCTTTTTTGCTGTTATGGCGAAGGCAAGCAGGGTTTACCCGCCTCCAAACAATCAATCTCCAGATGGATTGTGTCGGCAATTTGCCTAGCCTATGTTCATAAGGGCTGTAAGCCCCCAGGTGACCTCAAGGCTCATTCGGTTAGGGCAGTTGTGACGTCTCAAGCGTATGCTGCGGCCCTACCCATTGAAGAGATCTGCTCCGCTGCTATCTGGAGCCAGCCTATTAGTTCATCTGCACTACCAACTCGACAGGCTCTCGGGTGAGCGCGCTCGGTTTGGTCAGACAGTTCTCTCCAGTGGGCAGAGTTGTCAACCCCCTAGCTGAATGAGCTACCGAGGGTTGATCGGTTTTTGTTTTTGCGAACCTGTAAAATCTTTAGATATTTCCCCACCTTGACTTTATTTTAAGGTTACCATGGCACAACACCACTAAGTCTTTTGTTAATCACCTCATAAACTTTGCCAACACTTGTTCATAATTAGTTTGGTAGCTTCATGGGTTTGTCTTTTTCTTGTAGAAAATCAGGAGATATTGCGAGAAAACATACAAGAAGCGAACGTCTCTAGATTGCTGACCCTGTAAGCAGTGAAACTGCCTTGCACCCATCTGAACCTATAAAGCAGAGGATTCAGAATGTGACAACTGAACCACAGTTGAGTAGCCCTTCTGCATCTGCCACTGAAGGCAAACAGAATGTCTCAGGACTTTTGAAGTTTGAACCACCAAAGAATGTGAAATAGAAGAGTCCAATGCTGAATCAGCCAGAATGAAGAGGACACTTCCATCTGAGGAGGAAACTGCAGCTAAACGGTCCAGAGGAGTAGCAGAGGTCCAGGGAGAGTCTGGAGGAACAGATGGATTGCCTGGAAGGGAAAATACACCTAAAACTGCTGTGGTTCAGGTTGAAAAAAATATACCAAAGTCGGCAGTTGTACAGGTTAACTTGAATCAACCAACATTTCCAGAGACTGAAAGCCAGACGACAAACAAAAGTGAGCAGCAACATGTACAACCCTCGACTGATGTGAGTTTGATGTTTCGGTATAGATCTTTATATTGTTATCAAGCATATAGAAGGGATCATGAAAGATCATGAAGATGTTGTATAAAGAAGTTGTACATCCATAAGTATATCCTTGTCTTTCTATTATACCAAATTCTAGAATGCCTGTCAAACAGTTCATTGATATCATAGCTTTTAAATCTCATATATATACCGGTACTGACCCAGGGACTAGTTTTGTAGCCCATGGCTCTTTGAATAGTTGATTGACAAGTAATATGTTTTGACAAGTAGTCCAAAAGGCTAGTTTGTCTCTAAGGATGATACAATCCTATATATGCATTTAGATACCAGTGGCTGATTGTTTCAAATTACCTTCCTTAATATTTGATCCTCTATGTTTCATGTTAATTAAGCAAATGTTTTACACAGAGAGGATCAGGATCTGCTAGTCAAGGAAGACAGGGAAGAAGTCGACAAAATGCCAAGTAAGATTTCATTGTTTTAAACCTTTCTTACCTTAAAGAAGCTCTATTGAATGATTAATTATTTTCTTTAATTGCATGTTTTAAATTTATTGTAGGTAACCTGAATATAGTAAAGCAATATTGCATTATGCACTTTAATTTGAACTGGGCATATTTTGAAGGAGTATTTAGCAAAATCTACACAAGCAAGGATGTCAATCAGCAAATGATAATCAAATCAGCTCCAGAGGTTGTGTTTGGCAAGTATAAGACCTTGGAGGCTGATCAGTCTGACACTCATTTACAATAATGTGTAAATTGATTTGTCAAAAAAAGAGGTTCTCCACATGCTAAATGTTGTTTACAGCCAACAAAAGGAAGGGAGTGAAGTAGATGTTGTGTTCCATGCGTTTGTGTCTGACAACATGAAGCTGAATAGAGAGAATGACAAACTTTATATCAGATGTTCTCTAGAGGTCCTTGGTGGATTCAACACAAACAAGTGGAAAATGACATTTGTGAAGTAGGTTGTGAAAAAAAAATTGGAGTTTCAGAAATAAGTAAAACAAATTATGCCTGAGATGACACAATAAAGTATTCATGTATGTCATTATACTTGGTCGAACAAATATTTCTAATCATGACCATTAAAGAGATAGTCCTATGTATTTGTCTAAAATACAATTCATTAAGAAGTATGTATACGTATACAAATATCCCGAGTAGAAGAAATGTCAGTATACTATCTTCTGAATGTGAAGAATTTAAATTGAGGAAATAATAGCATGAGAAATGAGAATTTGTTTCACAATAATATAGTCTTTCAAATAAAAGCTCTAAATACGTTGCATGTTGGGTCAGATTCAAAGTATCCTGTGCAACTATTACTATTGCTATTTAATTAATACATTATGTTTTGTTCCATTTGATGAAACAGGTTTATCTTTTAATAAAGGGATAGAGACGATGGTGTGTGCGAGTACAGCGGGAGTATCAAGATGAGCAAAGAGGTGAGGAACAAGGGGTTCAAGTACAAATATGTTGTTCAAAAACCAGGAGACGAGGTCACATGGGAGGAACCATATTACAGAAGTCACGCCAATATGAACCGCCAATTTCAACTGCCAGCTGAACGACAAAATTCACAAGGTGACAGTTACGTATTCAATACATTTCTTTTTAATTCTGATTGAGATTCATTTTGTTTTGTTTTTTTGTCTTGAGTGTTTGCTTGCAGTAGCTAAAGGTCATTAACCTTGGTCACAGCATTTGATCAACACTGATAAGCTTTAATACTTGATATGTATATTATCCCTTATCATAAGAGAAGTTAGATCGGATCATAAAAGTTTTCCTTGGTCATTGCATAGGCTGACTCTTCAGAAAACGTCAATGAAACTTATAAATAGTACTAGCTTTTGATTAGTAAGTGACAGGTCTTGGAACTTAACAAGTGACCTAATAATTCAAATGAAACCATTTTGTTT